>JAMPIV010001687.1:0-600000 GCA_024509875.1 Oreohelix idahoensis
ATTTAATCAAATGCTGTCAGAGCACGTTATTACATCCACTGCATAGGATGCTGTGCTAATGCTGGGAAGAGACAACTATTCCTCAAGACGTGCGAGATGCCAAGATTGTAACACTGTATAAAAATAAAGGAGACAGAAGTGATTGCAATAACTACAGAGGCATCTCTCTTCTTAGTATTGTTGGTAAGGTTTTTGCCAGAGTCATCTTAATGCGACTACATAAGTTAGCTGAGCGCATATATCCAGAGTCACAGTATGGATTCCGAGCTGGTAGATCAAGAACAGACACAATCTTTTCTCTCCGCCAGCTTCAGGAAAAATCAAGAGAGCAGAAAAGACCTTTATATATCGCCTCTATAGACCTCACAAAGGCATTTGACCTGGTTAGTAGGGATGGACTCTTCAAAATCCTCCTGAAAAATAGGCGCCCTGCCAAATTGCTGGAAATGATAAAGTCATTCCATCAGGACATGAAGGGAACAGTCAAGTATGCTGGAAGAACATCACAGCCCTTTGACATTCGCAGTGGCGTTAAACAAGGCTGCGTTCTGGCTTCAACCCTCTTCGGGATCTTCTTTGACTTACTCTTGAACCATGCATTCAAAGATGGAACTAAAGGAAAATGCCTCCACACTAGGTCAGATGGCCTTCTGTTTAATCTCGCAAGGCTGAAGGCAAAAACAAAAATCGGAAGGGTCACTTTAAGGGACTTGTTATTCGCTGATGACGCTACAGTCGTCACTCAAAGCCAACAGGAGCTTCAGAGCTTGATGAATCGCTTCATTCAAGCATGCAAGGACTGTGGCCTCACAATAAGTCAATGACAAACTCTCTCTGGACATAGAAATTGACAGCCGCATTGGCAAAGCTGCAGCTACCTTTGCCCACCTCACATCGCGTGTTTGGGGAAACTCCAAACTCACAATGAAGACCAAAGCTGCGGTATATAACGCCTGTGTTACCAGCACACATCTACATGATAGCGAGACATGGACAACCTATGCTATGCAAGAAAGAAGGCTCAATACCTTCCATCTACGTTGTCTACGCCACATCCTCGGCATTTCGTGGAAAGATAAAGTGACAAATGTCGAGGTGTTGTCACGTGCTGCCCTTCAAAGGACTACGCTGGTTTGGCCATGTCCGCCGCATGGAAGATGGTCGCATCCAGAAAGATATCGTCTACGGACAACAGGCAGATGGCAAAAGAACAGTTGGGCAACCGCACCTGAGATTCAAAGATGTGTGCAAGAGATACATGAGGGCACTGGACATAAATCCAGCAGAGTGGGAGGATGAAGCTGCCGATCGCACCAAGTGTCAATGCAATGTGCGGCGCCACCTCAGTTTGGACGAAACGAAGCTCATACAACAGGCAGAAGAGAGAGAAAACATCGAAAGGAACACCAGGAAAATAAGCAGCTGAGGGCTGTCACTTCATGGGTGCATTCCCATAGTCAGTTATGACTGAAGGGGCTATTATTATTATTATTACCAGTTTCTATATTTATAGTTTAGTACTACCAGTTTGTATATTTATAATTTAGTACGACCAGTTTGTATTTATAGTTTAGTATTACCAGTTTCTATTTATAGTTTAGTACTATTAGTTTCTATTTATATTTTATTCTTCTTTAATCCGTAGCCACCGACTAATAAAGCAGTCAGTAGCCATCAAGCCTGATGGCGTCTTGTAGGACAGCAACAAACTGCTTCCACTTTGCTTGGTCGGCCGCCATCCTTCGTGCAGTGCCCAGCTCTGGTTCATTTTTTGCATCTCGGCCTCCACAGTTCTTCGTCAAGTTGTTTGTAGTCGGTCTCTCTTTCTCTTTCCTTCAGGGGTCCATAGCATAGCTGTTCTTGTGATGGCATTAGAACGTGGCCAACCCAACTCCAGCGAGTGCCAGCTATGATGGTCTGCATGTCTTCTTGGTTGCTCCAAGTGAGCAGTTCTTACAGTTTGATTGTCGCGTTCTTTGCTTTGAGAATGTCTCTCTCGCGTGCGTGATTTGATGTTCCCCGAGTCCCGACAAAAAAAAAAAAAAAACGTCTATTGCCCAAATCTAATTAAAAGCAAACCTACAGAGCAAAAAAGTAGAAATAGATCCGGGGTTCTTGGTTCCATCAAATGGCGATCTAAAGGTGACCAGACGATTAAGAATAATATCAAAGTTATGACTGTAGTCGATTAAATAATCCTCCAGTGACAGGGAAACTCCGACCACAAATTCTCTGATGAAAAGATAAGAAACTGCTCTCCTCCTCGCCATGTTTAGTTTCAGCCAGTCTACTTTTCACTTTTCGCCAGCTTCTTCTTCTTCTTTCTTTCTTTTTTTGTTTTTTTTTTTGTGTTAATCATTTCATCGTAATGGTTATTGCCCACCACGGCTTGGACTCTTCTACTTTCTTGACCTTATAAGTTTGTCGTGTCCTTGTTGTGACTATTTCGTTATAGTGTCGATTAAGGTAAATTCCCCCCCCCCCCCCCTTTTTCACCTTAACCAAAGTTTCCATCTCTATCTTAAGTTTATCTTTCCACTTTAGGCATAAGGTTAGTGTCGTAAGTATGGAAATAGAGAATATCTGAGTTTAGATAGAATATGAATGCGTAATGTTGAAATAGAGAAAATTAAAATCAGTAATAAAAATATGGAGAGAGAGGTAGGACTTCTGGAGAAAAGAGAGATATAATAAAATATCTTGGGTCTACTTCTGATAAATCTTTGGAAACTCTGATAAATCTTGGTACTGTTGAAGGGTGAGAGACTTCCGGGCAACGCCGGGTACTTACAGCTAATAATGGGTAGTTTATCCAGGAAGAAGATGATAAATGTTATTGTGTGCGCTGATATAGGCAATCAGCGTGTCGGGCTTACAGATGGCCGACTGATGTGTGCATGTGTAGATATGGACGCGAATGCGTATAGGCTCTTGAAGTAACTCAATAGTAATCACACATCAATGCACATATGGGAGTCAGGAAGGTTTTAAACTCCAAATACAGATCTATACTGTTTATTACGCCACAGTAACAAAAGCAGACATCATAACAGCACACTGACAATAGGTCACAGTTCTAAGCACATCATAGGAATAACGACAGTTCAATTCATCTGTATATATTATAAATGGCGCATATATGTAAAAGCCTATCCCTGGCTCTGACGTAATCTAGGTAGCTTCTCTCTAAGCTCTCTTTCATTATTATCCGTAAGCCGTATAAGTTCCTGGCTTTGCAGTAATATACATATGCTCTCAAACATCTCTGGCAATATGGAAAATAATCCGTATAACTCACGGGAGAAAGAGCAATCCCCTATAACCGACTGTCAAACTACACAATATCCCTCATCGGGAGATGAACATATTATGGCCTAAATCCATGACCTGAAAATTTTCAAAAGACGTATATTCTGTAGTATAAATAATAGCCATCATATCCTTGGCTTTATGAAATTTTAGGAAATATCAAAATCCTCTTTCACCAAAACTATTCTCCATATGGGGACACACTGACCATAATCGTCAGCCCCTTCTCTAAGCTATCTCAGCAATCGAATGTCACGAAAAAATCTCCCCGCCTAAAAAACAGCTCAGCGCAAAATTCATCTCAGCGCGGATTTAGCCTCTGAGATGAATTTCGTTCACCCACGTTCCAGAACATTCGTGAAGATACGCGAAGTTATTTTAAACACATAAACAGCTAAACAAGGGAGCTAAACAAAGTTCCGGCCTGTACTTACAAGTATTTTACTGATAAACTCCACTTGACTACAATTAGGACTTAACAGTTTACACCACCCACCCAGGAAAAAAATGATAAATCATTTTTTTTTAAATAAAATGCATCAAAGAAAAATATAGGGGAGGATAAATTACTAATCTCTACACATAAGAATCACACTATGTAAAGTCATGTTTAGAACATGAACCAAAGAAGGATTAAAAAAACGAGTAAAGTTCAAACGAAGTGAAGTATAGGAAAGTAAAGAAATAAGCATACGAAGTACATCAACTTCAAAGGAATATGCAGACATATGACGTATAGACTAGCCATGACATCAAAAAATAAAAGTGAAAAGAACAGATGAAATACAAGAGGAATGAGCAGTAAAGAAAGAAAGCCATGCTACAAGAATAAAGAAAACAATGATATATCAAGGAAAACCAATTACATAAAACAATGAATTATATAAATGAACACCATTATAGTACATTAGCATCCATTACAAGAAACAATAACAATTTAAATCAAAGAATAAGTAATTAGCTATCATGTAAAAAAAATAGCCTGTTGTGCATGACAACCAAGTTAATACGCTCATGGAGTAACAAATAATGAGCTCATAATGAACATCAAAATAAACAACACCGTTATACATAGCTATAGGTGACGCACAATCAAGCGTCGGGTGAGGAAAAAAATACACCACAACCTCAGAAAAAAATATCTTCTCAAAGTACTGATATCGTATACAGTTATCCCCTAGCGCACAATCACGCCCCGGGCAAAGAAAAAAAATTACAATGCCATAAAAAATACATTCTCTCATGTCTACATATTTCTCAAAAAGTACAATATTGGAATAAATTGCAATGATTAATCAAGTCAAAATAGTATAATCATTACCATAGTAATACGTTCATCATTTCAAAACTCAGAAGTATACGAACAATATAGTAATATAATGATGCCTAACAATGAAGTAACATTTTATCATAAAGAAGTGTTATCACATATAATACTGTCTAATACACTATATTATAGTAATATACATATACAATATAATCTCATATCTCAAATAAGTTCTAAACAACATCTGGAGGTCCTAAAGATCCAGGAACATGCTGTAAGAAGCGCAACACCATCTAATGAGACGACAAACTGGTTCCACAGGAATGGCAATTCTTGCAAAAATTCCAACGGTAAACATCTCAAACATATAATAAAGTAGTTGAGACTCTCATGGCAAAACATTCTGTGAAAAAAACACAAATGAAAAACTCTGTTTGGTAAAGGTAATACTCTATGATATACAACAATTAATTCTACTGTAAACCTACCAACTGTGGCTGTGTAAACTTCCGTCCCCTGTATGGTGATAATCCAACCTTCCTCCGTTACTCTAGAAAAGGTAACAGAGAAAGTAGTAAAAACTAATTTAGGATCATGAATTAAACAGGGTTAAAAAAAAGTACTAACAGAGTGTTAATGTATAACCGAGTCGTGTGTATATAAATAACCCCAAAATCTATAAGAAGATCTAGAAGATGGTAGTGTGTAATGATGTAGAGAAAAGTCGTGAATATACACATGATACCCACGTCAAAAGGCAAATCTAAATGATGGTAATGATGACTAAGAGTGCCATTATGACTAAGGTTGTAATTATGGCAATCAATCTGAGATTTTGCGCAAGACAAAGGAAATGCAGTTGACAAAGGCGTACATCTCCAAGGCTGACCTGAAGTCATAGCCTGTGTACTGGGCAAAGAAAAAAGTAAGAAATATACCATAAAGGTGTAGAAGCCGACAGTAGTAAACTTGGACCAACGTCGAAGTTTAAAAGAAAAGCAGTAAGTACGACAAAAAGTCGTAAAAGACGAAGATACTGAGCTAACCGGCCCAGTAAGAAAAGTAAAGAAACTCATAAGGTATAGATATGTACTAACAATTAAGTTCGTACATGTAGCAAAGAAAACGCTAGTCATTGCAGTAAAGAAGTTGCAATCAACGTGACTGGATGTAGATTCAGTCGTAGCGCTAAAATTAGTGTGTGTATCAGACAAAATCGAAGGATCTTCTTCTACAATAGCAGTTAAAGAAGAGTCAAAGTTAGATTTGCGACGTACTGAGGTATGTCGAACTGGGCTAAAAAACCCACCAAAATTAGCATGATGAACAATTGTATCATCAATACTGCAAGATTGCACCAAATTAGCAGAATGTACTTGGTGATAAGATTTTGGCATAGTTCCTAAGGTGGAATCAGTAAGGTTATTTTGCCGTTCCCAAGCAGCAATTAGTACCGGCGTACATACCTTTACACCATGTATCTGCCCGACAGTAAGGTCAGCGAAAGGTGCTCTGAGCAAACATGCGTGTATATAACCAGTGAAAAACGGTGTGGCAATGTGGACTATGGCAGTCGGAAAAGTCTCAACTGTCCCACCGAATGTCACACATTTCACCATTTTACCTGTAGCACAAGATGGATGGACTAGAGACTGTCTAATTCCAACAGTTGCGCAACCAGAATCAAAGAGAACTGAGACTGGATTATTATTGACAAAACCCTTATGCAGAGTAAGAGACCCTCTTCCGTCATGCGCAGCTGAGGCAGGAAGAGCAGGTAGAGGATGACCGCAACTCAATGTAGTCAAAGCTGTAGGCTGGAACAAAGTAGTGCACTCCGGGCACTGAGATGCTCTCTCGAAAACGAAAGCAGAGCAAGCAATATTGTTAGAGGCACCATTGTTATTGTTACCTTGATCATTGACAACCTGGAGCTCTTGTTGAGCAGAGTTAGCATGGCGAAACGATCTATTATTATTTGGAGATCTACTATCATATCGCGATCTATCATTTTGAGATCTACCGTCATATCGCGATCTATCACGACTATTATCTCTATTGAGAGCATTGTTATTCGCTCTATTGAAACTATTGTTCTGATTTGAACCCCAGTTAGCATTGTCGCGATTGTCATTTCCCCTTTGATCAAAATTTCTATAAGATGGGCTTTGTTGTCTCCGAGAAAAATCACTGTAAGGTTGATAATCTCTATTATAGTTACCTCTTCCATAATTTCCATAATGATTGGGACCAACATTTTGAGGACCGTTAAATTGCCTCCAGTTCCTTGAAGAAGGAGAATCACTACAAGATTGACCCCATTGGTTCTGTCTAAAACTTTGATTATCTCTCCTACCAAAATTGTGTTCAGCTCTTTGAGATCTACGTCGCAAATTAGGACCATATGGTATTGCTGAAGCCACGGGTAAACCTTCTTCGACTTTAGAATTGCTATCTGTTGCATTTGGATGAGCCGTGACATATTGGCGACAGTATTGTTCCTTATCTTTCAAATTTGGAGGTTTTCGTTCATGTAGAAAGGAAAGAAAAGATTTACTAACTGACGACATGACTTTGTCGCGAAGCAATAAGTCCATAAGGGCTTCATATGTATGCTCCGTTTTTGAAAGTTCAACCCAACGCGAAAACGTAAGGCGAATAATTGATATAAAGTCTGAAAAATCTTTCCCTGTCTCTGGCAATAGAGACTTAAAGCGTAGGCGATAACCTTCTTCATCCAGTTGGTATTTTTTTAATAAGGTCGCTCTGACAACATGATAGTTATTCTTGTCAGGACCTTCCATCATACTTATTGAACTCAAAGCTTCACCCTTAAGTATGTTCATAAGTTGTGCAACATATTGCATCTTGTCTATCTTATGAGATTCGCATGAAAGTGCAGATCTATTTAGATAGAATGAGATATCGTCGCTGGCAGGGTTAAAAGCAGGTAATTTAATATCATGAGGTTTAGTATTTGCCTTATTAGAAGTTGTTTGATTGTTTGTCTCATTTTGTGTATTACCCATATTCACTACCTTTATTTTCTCCAGCTCCATAGCTAAGACTCTTTCGTCGTGTAGTCTTTGATTTTCTTCAGCTTGCATTTAAAGTTTCTTCTCTTCCATTTGCATTTGCTGTTGATTTTTCTCTCTTCAGCTTCTAATTTCTGTTTTTCAGCCTCCATTTGCATTTGCTGTTGATTTTTTCTCTCTTCAGCTTCTAATTTCTGTTTTTCCATTTCCATTTTCTGCTTTTCAGCCTCCATTTGCATTTGCTGTTGATTTTTTCTCTCTTCAGCTTCTAATTTCTGTTTTTCTATTTCCATTTGTAATTTTCTCTCATCTACCTGCATCTGCAATCTCCTATCTTCTGCTTCCATTATATGTTTCTCATTTTCCATTTTCTGTTTCTTTTCTTCAGCCTTCTGCGCCTTGGCATATTCAACAAGAGCAAACTCTCTTACTTCCTCAATAGTCATATTAAGGGATTTCCCTTGCTCAATGAAGTAATCCAAAGTAGACATTATGCTGGATTATATGAGATAAACACCTTGTGTAAATATATTACTTGAGAAACTCACTTTTTCCCAAATCAGTGGGTGACAAGTCCTTAATCTAGAACCTGTATAATTACCTTAACTATTAATAATTTAATTAATCACCTATATATCTATATTGCATTATAATATTGATAGTGTATGACAAAATGGATAATACAAACAAGAAAGACAAAGACAAGATATAAAGAACAAATGACAACGTTCGCAGGAATCAACTAATGTAAAAAAGTAGAAATAAAGTGAAAAACTATTGCAAAGCTTGCAACGACAGCTGCGAAAAGTAAGACAAGACAAATGACAACACAGTGTATAAACGGAAAATTTGTATAGAAATAAGCGATAGAAAGGGGAGAAAAACACTCACAAACAAATTAATCAAGAACTAAAGAACAGAGAACAATATAACGAAAACAACACTAAGACATCTCGTCACACCTAAACAATAATAAAGGTGACTAAATTCGGCGTAAACAGAGTATGCCCAGAATTATGTCATAGGATCTTTTACGAACGAACTTAGACACACAGTCCCTATATAACGTTTTCGTAGGCCCTCGGTGAAATGGGATATCCTATGAAAGTCTCCACCCAACCTGCCCGCTGAAATATAAAAATATAAACATATAACACAGAAAATGACGATCTAATAGAGTAGTCTGAAGAAGGCCTAATCAACCACACAGTGGCAAAGTTTACAACACAAACAAATGCCACTTATCTTTAACTGGAAAAAATCCTGGCCTCCATAACAACTGCAAAAATGTACACAGCTAACACAGTCTGTAACAATCCACTGGCGATCGACACCGGAACTCCAAGGTAAATCCAGACATCGAGTGCTGACATAAGAGGTTGGCGTAACAGAGGAAGGACCAGAACACTTCAGGTTTTGACTTAAATCACTTGTATAGAACATTCCTTTTGTAGTAAGCACATTATCAGGAAACACGAACTGGAAATACTGCATTGTAACTCCCTGTAGTAATGTACATCATTAATCCAAAGGCCCATGTTACTGGCGACCACTGATAAATCTTTGGAAACTCTGATAAATCTTGGTACTGTTGAAGGGTGAGAGACTTCCGGGCAACGCCGGGTACTTACAGCTAATAATGGGTAGTTTATCCAGGAAGAAGATGATAAATGTTATTGTGTGCGCTGATAAAGGCAATCAGCGTGTCGGGCTTACAGATGGCTGACTGATGTGTGCATGTGTAGATATGGACGCGAATGCGTATAGGCTCTTGAAGTAACTCAATAGTAATCACACATCAATGCACACATGGGAGTCAGGAAGGTTTTAAACTCCAAATACAGTTCTATACTGTTTAACTGATAAAAACTCCACTTGACTACAATTAGGACTTAACTTCCCAGCCATACTCGGACTCTCTTTAACCTCGTCCGTCCTCCAATGCTAAATAGAATAATCTACTACAGTAAGGACTACAACAGCAATCAATAAGTGACAGTTAGAAGAGAATGAATTCTGACCGCTTAGTACATATAAATATATTTATTAAAGGAACCACAACATTGAACCAAAAAAAAAAAAAAAACAACCAAATAAGTAATGCCTTCACTATCTCTGAAAGACTAGTGAATGTATCAATATCACAACCACAGAAAAATAACACAAGACTTCCCACAATCTCTCAGGCAAAACTTCTCACTCCAAACTACCAGCACCCGTACACTTTCTCACTTCCAAGAAAATCTAACTAAAGGGTAACCCCTTAAAGGGTAACAGTCATAACTTTGATATTATTCTTAAACGTCTGGTCACCTTTTGATCGCCAATTGATGGAACCAAGAACCCCGGATCTATTTCCACTTTACTTTTTTTTTCTCTATAGCTTTGCTTTAAATTAGATTTGGGCAAAAGACTTTTTTTTATTTTTTGTCGGGACTCGGGGAACATCAAATCACGCACGCGAGAGAGACATTCTCAAAGCAAAGAACGCGACAATCAAACTGTAAGAACTGCTTACTCGGAGCAACCAAGAAGACATGCAGACCATCATAGCTGGCACTCGCTGGAGTTGGGTTGGCCACGTTCTAATGCCATCACAAGAACAGCTATGCTATGGACCCCTGAAGGAAAGAGAAAGAGAGACCGACTACAAACAACTTGGCGAAGAACTGTGGAGGCCGAGATGCAAAAAATGAAACAGAGCTGGGGCACTGCACGAAGGATGGCGGCCGACCAAGCAAAGTGGAAGCTGTTTGTTGCTGCCTAGTTTCGCGAGGAAACGGCCACTCCTTATTGTAATAATACTGGTAATTAAGTTACTTTCTCTGCTAAAAGAAAAACCACTACACTGTTCCACCTAGTTTGAAATTTCCAGGCTACTGGGATAAGCTCTCTCTGTAATAGTATCGTTATAAATCCTATGCATTCCAAATTTCCGGTGGAGGGAGGCCACACTAGCAGGTGGAGGAGATTAAAACGAGCGCAGAAATACTTGCACCCACTGATCCAAATCTATCCAATTGACGAGAACTTTGGCTGGTGAGCGAGGATCCAGTAGGCGCGCTGGGGCACCTCCTTTAGTGGATAATAAGGACTTGAACTACAAAAACAGATGACGAGTGCTGGCAACTGACTACTCCTCTCGGTCGTTATGTCAGTATACTCAGCAGTAACCTGCTATCAATGAGTCGGACAGTGTTGACGAAATTGACTGGATGGCGAAGTCAACCACCCGTAGGTGTTGAGATGATGGTTAACTGCAGCTGGTGGCAATATGTGCTGTAGGTAAATAATCCAGAACGCAAGGCTACTGCTTACGTGTAGATAACAGAAATTGATGTACAGTGGTATACTCCAAATCACCTGGCTGTTAATGGGTCAGGCAGTGTTGCCTAAAATGACTGAGTGGCAAAAGCGACAGCAAGTATTGCTGGAGCAATAGACCCTTTCAACAATAGACTGTGGTTACGTAATCCACACCCCAGCCTTATAACTGAAACCTGGCAGTATAAAGTAGACTGCCTGGTAATAATTATTATATGGGCAATAGTAATCCTCTGAGAGCAGGAAATCACATCAGGAAGCACAGACAACTGTGCTGACCAAGGCTCTGAAAATATACTCAATGCGATATCTCATTACTACCTGTAGCCTCCTCTTCCTCAGTTAGTCTCTCATCCATGCAAATATAAAGAACTTCGACTTTCCACTCGCCGCTTCTCTCACTCACAAAATCAAAACAAACCACCCTCTTTGCTCAGTTATGCCAAGGAAACGCTCCCTCTGTAGTCCCCACCCTAGCTTTCTGTTTACACGCCATGCGTTTCTGACGCATTGCGTCGCAAAGTGATCTGGAGCTAAAATATTCACACACACACGCGTATATAGTCCCACGCACTCTGGTAAAGCGAGACCGCTATTAGGTATTCACACCTGTTCCCTGCTACTATAGGGGCCCTAGTGATAATAATACAAGTAGGGACAACGCTGAATGAGATATCAACAATTTAGCATTGGGCCTACACTCAATAGATATGAAATAGCAACCAAAAAAAAACTCTTTACAGCTATATTCTACACACACAAACCAAGTGGGAAAAAAAGTTGGTAACAATTAACATTACACCGGCTAACTGTTTCTGACTTAAGAAAACCCCACTCCTAGCTTACACTTAGAGATTATGGATGGTGGCTCTCTTAATAAAATTCAGAGTATCCCGATCACGAAAAATTGTACCTTACGGAAAAAAGAATATATATATATATGTACGCGTTCTGGCAGTATACTCGGTATAAAAAGGCCGTTGAGACAAAACACCCAGTACATGTGCTTGAAATGCCACGACTATCTGAAAACGACCGCCAACGAGCCATTGGTATGTTGGAGACCGGAATGAGCTCGCGGGACATTGCCAGAAGGATGAATTGCCACCACAGCACTATTGTACGTCTCAATGAACGTTACGGAACCACTGGCAGTGCCCGGGAAAGACTTCGGAGTGGCCAACCACGAGTTACTACCCCTGCGCAAGATCGTCATATTGTGCTGAGTCACCTAAGGAATCGTACTCTCCCGGCAAGTCAAACAGCAAGAGCAATAGTGGGTAGACATGGGCAAGTCTCTCGAATGACAGTCATTCGACGACTCAGAGATACAGGCCTTACTGCAAGACGACCTTATGTTGGGCCAAACTTGACTCACAGACATCGTTAGCAGCGCCTGCAATGGGCAGAGCAACATATCAGATGGACTAGACTGCAGTGGAATGCTGTTCTATTCACAGACGAGAACAGATTCAACATATCCTTTGCAGATGGACGTATGCGGATTTAGCGACGGTGTGAAGAGCGCTTTGCAGATTGCTGTGTCAACCGATTTCGAGGTGGCAGTATTCCCATTTGGGGAGGATTCAGTTTTCACCATCGCTTGCCTCTTCACGTCTTCCGTGGAAATGTTAATGCTGTGACATATCGAGATGAGGTTCTGGATGCACTGGTTGCTCCTGCGTTCACAATTTATCCAGACTTGCAGCTTCTCCAGCAGGATAACGCACGTGCATTTTTTTGTAATTTTGGTTTTCTCCCTTGCCTGCACAGAATGCAATGAATTTCATAACAATCAAATGTACAAATTAATGACCAGCATGGATTCATAGGAAAATGAATAAAGATTCCAAATATGTAAACTTGTACACACTTATATTTACATTTCACACTCTGTTCCTGGATCATACAGGTGGTGCGTTTTTAATGTGCTTCAGTATATATATATATATATATATATATATATATATATATATATATATATATATATATATATATATATATATATATATATATATATATATATATATATATATATATATATATATATATATATATATATATATATATAACATGAATTAAAGTAACACGTGATCTCTATTCTATTAGATTAAGCTAACACCCCAATTAATTAAATAAGTAAATGAGCTTACCGAATACAGAATAATTCTTGGACTAACAACTGTTATTAGCTCTAGCGCAGAATATCACTTTGTTCAGTGGCAGAATTTTCTTGAGACAGTGGTACTGAGTGATAGAGACCTCTTTCTTAAATAGCCAGATAGAGTCTGCAGGTGGCTTTTAAACGTGCACTGGATGAAACAAGTTCAGACGTAAGACCTGGAGGAGAGATTCCCCGGGCGACTCAAGATACAGGAAAAGGAAGTAATTTGCCGCCGCGCAGGCGGTTCTACTTGCGATCGGTGTTCGCGAGACGAGACGAGGGCGGCACAAATAAAAGGGTAGAATTTTTCCTCCATGTCCACGATTCTCTGTAAATCAAAGAATACGGGGAACTAGCCGTCATCTATTAGAAAAGCAGAATAAAAGGACCTTTAGTTAGATGCCGATGTCCACGTGTAAAGGGGCGGAATTAGCCTGTCCAACTTAAGACTGAAATGACCAATGCCAGAAATAGCGCTATTAGGAGCTATAAGACAGAAAAGAGGCGTAGACAACAATTAGAAAACAAGACATTGCAGACCCCTCGGCTAAAAGTGACAGAAATTTCTCCGAATCACGACAGTTAGTTTAGTACAAAATTATAAATGTACATTTATATTATTATAAACATGTGTGTTTATATACAGTATGTCCATACATTCTTCTTTTTTTATCCTTAGCCGCCGACTGTCAAATCAGTCAGTGGCCATCATGTCTGGTTGCGTCTTGTAAGGCAGCAACAAACTGCTTCCACTTTGTTCGGTCGGCGGCCATCCTTCGTACAGTGCCCCAGCTCTGGTTCAGTCTTTGCATCTCGGCCTCCACAGTTCCCCGCCAAGTTGTTTTTGGTCGGCCTCTCTTTCGCTTTCCTTCGGGAGTCCTTAGCGTTGCTGTTCTTGTGATGGGTTCGGGGTCTCTTCTGAGGACGTGGCCAACCCAACTCCAGCGTCAGTCAGCTATGATGGTGTGCATGTTCCTCCGAGTAAATAGTTCTTGGTTAGAGATATATTCGATAGTCCATTCACCCCATTATAAACCCTTAATAACTTCATTATTATTGGAGCCATCTTAAAACAGTTTGCGGTAAGTACTAACATAACTCAAGACATTTTGTCTGGCAAAATTAACAGTCGTCAATGGGGGTATAAGAAAATTCGCATTTTTTTTTCTTCAAATTATGGATATAAATAAAAATGAATTGAGAAAAAAATTAAAAGACAATTTAAACTCTTTCATTCTATTTACCCCATTTCACCTTCTACTGCCTCAACATCACCTTCCCTCCTCTTTTTTGAGGGGGAGGGGGGTTGTTTTTTTAATTCGTTTTTTATCTTATCCAAACAAGCCAGAAAAACTGTAACCTGAGACCAATGGGAGCATCTTAATGATCATACTGAGTACGTCCATTTTTTCATGTACGAAACTCTAGGATTATTATTTTTTTTTTAATTAATCAGTCAGTCATTCATTCAGTCAGTAAGTACGTATGTGTGTGTGTGGAAGAAGAAAAAGAGAATGTATGTATGTATGTTTGTTTGTGTATGTATGGAAGAAGAAGAAGAGAATGTATGTATGTATGTTTGTGTATGTATGGAAGAAGAAGAAGAGAATGTATGTATGTATGTATGTTTGTGTGTGTGGAAGAAGAAGATGGACGAGGAGAAGAAGAAGAAGATGGACGAGGAGACGAAGAAGAAGAAGTTGGACGAGAAGAAGAAGAAGATGGACGAGGAGAAGAAGAAGATGGACGAGGAGAAGAAGAAGAAGAAGTTGGACGAGAAGAAGAAGAAGATGGACGAGGAGAAGAAGAAGATGGACGAGGAGACGAAGAAGAAAAAGATGGACGAGGAGAAGAAGAAGAAGATGGACAAGGAGACGAAGAAGAAAAAGATGGACGAGGAGAAGAAGAAGAAGATGGACAAGGAGACGAAGAAGAAAAAGATGGACGAGGAGAAGAAGAAGAAGAAGATGGACAAGGAGACGAAGAAGAAAAAGATGGACGAGGAGAAGAAGAAGAAGATGGACAAGGAGACGAAGAAGAAAAAGATGGACGAGCAGAAGAAGAAGAAGAAGATGGACGAGGAGGATAAGAAGAAGAAGATGGACGAGGAGGAGAAGAAGAAGAAGAAGATGGACGAGAAGAAGAAGAAGGAGAAGAAGAAGAAGAAGAAGAAGAAGAAGAAGAAGAAGAAGAAGAAGAAGAAGAAGAAGGAGAAGATGAAGAAGAAGAAGAGGCAGAAGGAGAAGGAGGGGAGAAGAGGAAGAAGAAGAAGAAGAAGGAGAAGATGAAGAAGAAGAAGAGGAAGAAGATGGACGAGGAGAAGAAGAAAAAGATGGACGAGGAGAAGAAGAAAAAGATGGACGAGGAGAAGAAGAAAAAGATGGACGAGGAGAAGAAGAAGAAGATGGACGAGGAGAAGAAGAAGAAGATGGAGGATTAAGAGGAGTAGAAGAAGAAGAAGATGGACGAGGAGAAGAAGAAGAAGAAGAAGAAGAAGAAGAAGAAGAAGAAGAAGAAGAAGAAGAAGAAGAAGAAGAAGAAGAAGAAGAAGAAGAAGAAGAAGAAGAAGAAGAAGAAGAAGGAGGAGGAGGAGGAGGAGGAAGAGCAGGATAAGAAGAAGAAGATGGACGAGGAGAAGAAGAAGGAGGAAGAGGAGGAGAAGAAGAAGAAGATGGACGAGGAGAAGAAGAAGAAGAAGAAGAAGAGGAAGAAGAAGAAGAAGAAGAAGAAGAAGAAGAAGAAGAAGAAGAAGAAGAAGAAGAAGAAGAAGAAGAAGAAGAAGAAGAAGAAGAAGAAGAAGAAGAAGAAGAAGAAGAAGAAGAAGAAGAAGGAAGAGGAGGAGGAGAAGAAGAAGAAGAAGGAGGAAGTGGGGAGAAGAAGAAGAAGAACGAGCGAACGAGCAAACGAACTTTATTTTCAAAGGGTTGAGAATAGGGCACGCAGGCCCTTCTGACATTCTGCCCTTCCTTTTTCTCACCTGTCATACTGAATTCGGGACCCAAAGACGCAGCAATAGTGAATGCTGTCAGCGACCCATAGCCTGACTGCTTGCATCAGGACCAGCGAACCAGAGCTGGTCAAGACCGTACTCCACCTCCACGTGGTGGTCCTGGAAACAGTCTGCAGCAGTGCAGTCTGGCTGAGCGAGTACGGATCGAAATGGGAAGGCAAACCCGGTCCCTAAAAAATGCCGTGCTGAAGTCGGATGTGTCGACCGAAAGATGCAGATATCACAGCTACGGCGTAAACAGACACAACTCAACCACCGTCCTTTTCAGGACGAACGAGGAAGAAGAAGAAGATACTGAATTCATTTATTCTCACTTGCATTTTAAATATCAATTTCAAGGAATTCAACGTTGTAAAGGAAAATACAATAACATAAAATAGCACACTCTTATTAACATTGACTACGGATAAGCGTGACATAAAATATGTTGAAAAGTACAAACATCGCCATTTCTTCTTCTTCTTCTTCTACAGTTAGTGAGCTGCGCTGGTGTAATGGTTACCACATTGTGCTGGCGATCAGGTGTTCAAGGTTCAAGCTCGGGCGTTGGCATTTGAAGAGTGTCAACCACCGGGATTTTGACTGAATAACCTGAACGGGTCCTGAGATAAACCCTCTGTGGATGGGAAGGAGCGAAGCTCCTGACCGGGTTGGAAGGAAAGTCCACAGGCTCCCCAGCCTCGCAATGGTATGTCATTGGGCCGATGGGCTGAAAGCCCAAGTGCCGCTGGTTAAGGAAAAAAAACCTACAGTTGATATTATAAGAAGAGATAATCCCATTAGGGGGGCATGTAATCAGAACTCATAAACTATTCGAAAAGTCTACGATTGTATGAATAGGGACTGAGGTTGTTTCTTAGGTTATGTGGAAGACAATTCCAAAGATGAGCAGCAGAGTACGCTCAGCTTTTCTTGAATAAGTCAAGCCTAGGCTCGGGCACGTGCAATTTGTTAAAGTGTTGACTGCGTCTTTCATTGTATTTGAACATTGGCCACAGATATGCTGGACCATTATGTGACAGGATTTTGTGAACACATTTAGCTTTGTTAAACAGAAGGCGCTTTTTTAAGGGCAGTATTTGGAGATTTTTATATAGATCTACACATTGAGTTAGGCAGTTGTCAGAGACTAGACGCACTGCATGCTTTTGTAGTCTCTTTGTGTTGAACATTGAGCAACCATCCCAGATTTTGGAGGAATAGCCAATGTTTGCTTGTATGTGAGATATATAGAACAATTTTCGTGCGTCTTCATCTAGGAAATGTTTGATTGTGGCTAACTGGTAAACTTTCTGTGCAGTTTGCTTGGTCAGTGCATGTACATGTGAGTTCCAATTTAGATGCTGGTCAATGACTATACCTAGAGTTTTATGTTCATTAACGTTTTCAATTAGTGAAGTACCAAGGTAGATTTGAAGTGTTGTTTTCTCTGAATTTTGTAATTTTTGTCTAGTTGATATTAACATGCATTTTGTTTTAATGATATTTATTAGCATGCGATTTCCGTTGCTCCATTTAATCCGATTATTTGCATATTTTTGTAATGATAGTTCGAGTGTGTTACAGTTGTTATCACTCTTGTAAACTGTACAGTCGTCTGCAAACAGGTCACAGGAGGAGTGCGTGATGTGTAGTAGAAGGTCATTAATATATATGGCAAAAAGTAGAGGACCAAGTATAGAACCATGAGGAACGCCGGTATTTATTACGGCTGGGTTTGAATAGGAGTTATTGTAAGAAACTACATGTTTTCTGTCTGACAGGAATGATTTAATTATTGTCACCAGTTGAAAGTTTACTTTTGATGTTTCTAGTTTTCTAATTAAAATAGCGTGATCTATCATATCAAATGCCTTTTTTTAAAGTCTACAAAGACTGCCTCACAAATGTTATCGTTGTTAATAGTTAGGTGCCAGTTGTCTCTCATCTTAGTTAGAGGAGTGTGACATGAATGTTTAGGTCTAAACCCCGACTGACTATCAATTAGCAAAACGTTGTCAACTAGGTGTTGTAGTGTTATTTTATGTATGTATTTTTCCAGTGGTTTGGATAGCGATGATATTAGAGAGATAGGCCTATAGTTACTAAAGTTACAATTATCGGAGGAACCAGGTTTGAAAAGAGGATATACCTTAGCGACTTTAAAGTGCGACGGAAAGTAACTCTTTGAGATACACAGATTGTATATGTATGTTAGTGAATCACTAAAAACTGGCGCAGCATAGCGCAGTATTCGATTACTGATTCCTTCCTGATGAGTTATTCTCTTTAAGCCCTAGAAGATAGTTATACACTTCATTAACTGTCATAAACGGAATGTCAGATGGGATTGTGTTTGTGCATTTGTTATGACAGAATGTTGACAGTTGGCCTAGGTCACAAGAGGAATCTGGTATCGTAGATTTAAGACTGGTTGTGTCTGCCTGAAAGTAATTGCTGAATTCTGTACAAGTAAATGAGGTATGGGGTTTAACAAGTCTGGCGAATTTCGTTTGTTTGCTAGGGTGTTGATTGCTTTCCACATATCTTTACTGTTTCTTTTGTTCTGAACTAAGTTTTTAAAGTATGTTTTTTTTTCTCTACGTATTAAAATATTGTACCTTGTTTCTTTGTGCTCTGTATGTGTTAAAGTCCTTATTTCTGTGAGCTCGATCTCGCTGTCTCATGGCTTCTAGCACTGCTTGTGTGATCCAAGGAGATTTGATCTGTCGTTTCACACGAACTTCTTTAGTTGGTGCATGGTTATCAAACGCACAAAGAAAGATACGTGTCCAATGAGCAATGGCGCCATCGGGATCGGAAAGCTGGTAAACAGTGGCTAGAGGTGCAGCTCGCAAATCATGTAAAAATAGTTCATGGTTGAAGTGTTTGAAACTTCTAAATTTATTTCTGGGAGCTTATATTTATTCTTTGACCACGTGCAACATATTGGATAGTGGTCACTCATTGCGACAACAGGAACAGAGCATTCTATAATGTTTTCTGCACAGGTGGTGTAGATGTGGTCTATTGTTGTGGATAACGTTGTTACCCTGGTAGGCTGGTTGACTATTTGTTTTAAGTTGTACGATAGTATGATGTTTTCCCACGTTTGGTTTGTGTTGTGCATGTCAATGTTGAAGTCGCGTAGAAGAATAATTTCTTTGGCAGTGGTAAATACTTTGTCCATCATAGTGGTGAAATCATCATACCAGATGGTTCATGCACTGGGATTTCTATAAAGATACCCGACTAGAAAGTGCCCCTGACTCGGTATTTTTATTTCTAACATGCACTCGGTTTCTTGTGTCTCTAAATTGCTTCTGCGGCGATAAATAATAGAAGTGAAAATATATACTACTATACCTGTTTCTAGCTTTCTACTTGAGTCTCGTCGAACAGTTTTAAAGCCGTGTAGTGCAATATTTGGTTTAGTGGAGATGAGTCTAAACATCAGCATGGAGTAGGTTTTATCGTACATAAAGATAGATTGAACTCTGTCATCAGCTGCACCCCAATAAATAGCAGGCTTATCACCATTCGTATTGCAGCACATCCAAAGAACATCTCCATCATACAGGTATATGCCCCCACTACTGACTATGAGGATGAGGCAATTGATACATTTTATGACAATCTGGATGAAGCAATTAAGAAAATTCCAAAGAAAGATCTTCTCATCGTGTTAGGTGATTGGAATGCTAAAATAGGGCCAGATGCATACGGTCACTGGGCTGGTACAGTAGGGAAATTTGGGACAGGAGAAACCAACGATCGAGGACTAAGGCTACTAGAATTTGCCAGCAACTATAAACTAACCCTTGCAAATACACTATTTCCTCATAAGTTATCAAGAAGAACAACGTGGCATGCCCCAAAAACTGAGATACATGGCCAAATTGATTTTATTCTTGTATCCAAAAGATTCAAGTCCAGTATTAATAAAGCCAAGACTAGGACTTTTCCTGGCGCCGACATTGGTAGTGATCACGACATGATATTGATGAGGCTCAAGCTTAAACTTAAAAAGAACTATAATCAAAACAGATGTTCTCAGTTAAGATTCAATTTAGACAAACTGAAAGATCCAGAAATCACGGGAATCTTTGAGGCAACTGTTGGAGGAAAATTCGCAGCTTTCAACTTTTTGGAGGATGATATCAACTCAATCACAGAAAACATGAAAGACGTGCTCATTGAATCAGCAACAGAAATACTTGGTAAAAGAAAGAAAATAAACAAACCATGGGTTACAGATGACATTCTAAAGTTATGTGATACACGGCGGGAAATGAAAAAGGTTAAGAAAGAGGTTCCTGAAGCAGCATGGCAATACAGTATGGTGAACAAAAATATTAGGAAGAAAATGAAACAGGCCAAGGAAAAATGGGTAGCTGATCAATGTGAGTCCATTAATACGGGGCTAATAAAAGGTAACAGCAAGGCAGCTTTTGACACATTAAGAAAACTATCAAAACCTCAACAGCCCAGGGTAACTGTCATAGAAGATAGCAATGGGGCTCTGCTCAATGAAAAAACAGCTGTAACGAGAAGGTGGACAGAATATTGTAAAGAATTATATAACTGTAAACTTGACACTGACTTAGGCATATTAAACAACATTAAGTGCGAAAACAGGGAACTCGGAAATGCAGCAATATTACGGGAAGAAGTGGAAGAGGTTATATGTTCGATGAAAGGAGGGAAGTCACCGGGTGTGGATAATATACCAGCAGAGCTCTTGAAATATGGAGGACCAGATATAGTAAAAATCATGACAACAATTTGCCAGAAGATATGGAGTACAAAAAAATGGCCAAATGAATGGACGCAGTCATTAGTAATACCGCTTCCAAAGAAAGGAAATCTAAAAATGTGCAAGAACTACAGAACCATTAGCCTTATTAGTCATCCAAGTAAGGTAATGTTAAGGATACTTTTGAACAGAATAAAACAGAAATCAGAAGAAATCTTGTCAGAGGAACAGGCTGGCTTTAGACCAAAAAGAAGTACCTCAGAACAAATCTTCAATATTAGATTACTTATCGAAAAACATCTCCAACATCAACACGTTTTATACCATAACTTCATCGATTTCACAAAAGCCTTTGATCGAGTCTGGCATGAAGGCTTATGGCAAGTAATGAGAAAATTCAATTTTGATACCAACATCATAGATATCATTGAAGCACTATACAAGGACGCAAGCAGTGCTGTTTTTGTAAGCAACGACATTGGAGAATTTTTCAAAACAACTGTAGGAGTTCGCCAAGGATGTATCCTGTCACCAGTGCTCTTTAATATATATCTAGAACATATTATGCAGGAGGCTCTCTACGATTATAAATCAACCATATCGATTGGAGGCCGACCTCTGTGCAACCTACGTTTTGCTGATGATATTGATCTGATAGCTGGATCAGAATCAGAACTTCAAGACCTTATCTCTAGACTGGAGAAAGTAACAAGAACGTATGGGATGGAAATTAATATAGAAAAAAGCAAGATATTGGTGAATAGCCATAAGAAACATGTTCCGACCAACATTACGTTAAATGGGCAAACGTTAGAAGAAGTTAACACCTTTAAATATCTCGGGTCCACTATATGTAGTGATGGAAGATCAATTAAAGAAATCAAGACAAGACTTGAGATGGCCTCAGCTGCCATGACAAGGTTGAATGTGATCTGGAAAAGTAACATCAGTTTTCCTGTGAAGATCAAATTATACAAATCACTTGTATTATCTATTCTCTTGTATGGGTGTGAGGGCTGGACACTCACTGCAGATACGGAGCGAAGGATTCAGGCTTTCGAGCATAAATGTTATAGAAGAATTTTGCGCATTTGCTATAAAGAGCACAAAACAAATGTCTATGTTAGAGAGAAGATAAACACCTATGCAGGCCACCAAGAACCACTTTTGTCAATAGTGAAACGTCGAAAGCTTGCCTGGTTTGGGCATATAACTCGTCATGACTCCCTTTCGAAAACGATCCTTCAGGGAACAGTCGAAGGTAAACGGAGAAGAGGAAGGCAGAGAAAATCCTGGGCTGATAACATCAAAGAATGGGCAGGACACGGTTTTTCCACACTTGTACGCATTGCTGAGGATAGAGAGCAGTGGAGGACCCTGTCTGCTGATGCTTCCACCATGGCACCCCTACGACCCATGACGGGTTACGGGCTGAGATGATGATGATGAGTGCAATATCATCATCTGATATTTTGTCATTTAAACGACTTTCCGAAAGTCCAAAAACATAAAAATTTTGATTCAGAATTCATGTAAGTTCAGGAAGTTTGCTTAATAGATGGTAAATGTTTAGATGACCAAGCCGTAGACCATCCTTAATTAGCCATTGTGTCTGATTTGTATGCATTTAATTTTGGATAGGGGGTTTTAAAATATCAATAACAAAAGCAGTGTTAACACGAAAATGACGAATATTTAGACTAATTAACTTTACCAAGTAAGTGAACGTAGAAATGTTAGTACTTAACTTATGAAACACTTGGCAAAGGCAATACTAACAATTGCAATGGACTGAAACTGTCAGGAGTATATGAAAATAGTCATACAAAAGCAGACACGCACTGTTTCACACCATAACACTCAAAATCTAACAAAGTAATTAAAGGACAGAGAAAATATGAATTTAAAATAGTCAAAAATCAAACAAGTAAAAAAACTTTTAAAGGCCTGAAGCCAATGAAATACGAGTGTTCCAAGAAAGTAACACAGTTCCTATTACGTTAGGCGTAACAGTAATCAACTAAATTACAGGGAAGAGACGGCTTTGGTCGCAAGGACGTCTCTGTCTGGTATGTATGTAGTAGGGGCCACGTTGCACAGACATCATTAGTGCTTGACTGAGTGACGCAGGGCTGAATTGCATCAGGTAGCCAAGTTCTGGATTCCACTGAGGACGATGATGTTGGCAACGGCAGGAAGAATGACTGCAGATTTTGTCTGTCATCGTTTCAACACTGCTAGGAGGTGTCTGGGTCTAGGACCTTGTGACACTGCTCGTAGAATTGTCATGTGATTTGTTTGTGAGGGACTGTCTTATGGGCAGTGGAGGAAATATAACATCATAACGTTCGGCTTCCTGACTGCTGGTGGCATTATGGTTGTTGTAAGGTAGACGACTCCCAATAGGTGCGCTTCTATGAGGGGCCGGTAAAAAGGTATGTTGTGCATTATCGTGATTGGCTGATCTCATGGTAGATGGTTTTTTTTCTCTGCGTATTTTGGGTTGTCATTTTGCGTACGCTCCGGATGTTTTTTTGCTAGGATGCTGCTTCCTAGTTTAGATGTATGTATTTGATCTATGTAAAGGCGTTTCTTTGGTACTCCTGAGTTGCTTGTAAATAAAACAGTAGTATGTAGTGTCTTGTCGTTGATGTCTGCTATGCGACGATGAAAGCCATATGAAGGTGGAATAATTGATGACATAAATCTCTGGACCTAAAGGTCTTTTATGTTTGTACATGCGCCCTAATATAACCGACTAGGTTGAACGGGACGCGCTTCGCCAAAACGAGGCAAAATTTTATTTAAAAAAATAAATAAATAAATAAAAAATAAAAAATAAAAAATGATGCCATATAAATGGAGGTTTACGAAATTTATGCTTTATTGCAGTGGTCAGTCTTGAAATCGCAGAGAGGTTTACGCTGTCTATTCATTAAGTCGTTGATTCCTATACGTATTGTTGTTCTTGTAATGTTATGGTATATGTCGATCTCATTGATTTTAGCAATTAGTCTTTCAGTTCCAGCTCCAGGCATCGTCAGCACTGAGACGGATTCTTCTTTTGAGGTGGACATCCGATCGTTGTGAATACCTCGTAAGAGAGAGTCGCCAATTATGATATGTGTTGCTTCACTACATGGTTGTTAACTCGTGTTTCGTTTTGATTTTTGTTGTCGCCATTGATTCTCTTGGTGTGAATCGTCCTGATGAGCCTGGGTTATTTGAATGGGTCGTTGGGGCGTCGGTACATGATTTGGCAGCTGTTCACTTTGTACTGAACTCTCGTTAAGGGCTGAAAACCTGTTACTTATTTTTACACTGAAAGGGTAATTTTCGTGTGTACCTGAAACTTGTTTGGTTGGAGATTGTTGCTGCTTGTGGCATTCTTTTGATGTTTGTTCTTTGGTAGAATCGCCAAATGCTTCAGGTACTATAAGATGATGCACTGACTGAGTTGTTTTAGAAATAGGAAAATCGCTCCGTAGTTGTTCAATAATGAGTTTTATATTGGCATTATCTTCTCTCAAAGAAAGTATTTCATTTTTGAGGAGTTCTTTTTCTGTACTCATCGATTTGTGGACAATAGTCGACAGATCAGCAATTAGAGCTCGCATTGTATCCTCCATTTTGAGCACCAGTTCCTGGCAGCACGGTGTATTTATCCTGTGAGTAACTTCTGGGTGGTTGTCATGAGATGAAGTTGCATCTGTTTGTGTGGACAAATCTTTAGGGTCCATGGGATACTCTATTGCCAGCATGTGCTGAGAACTTGGAGTATCTGTTACTTTGCCGTTCATTGGAAAGTCGCATGCTGCGGAAGGCAGAATGGATGTATTTGTGGGAGAGTTTAAGCTAGCGGTAATGTTGAGAGGCCGTAAGGAGGCAGCCTGTTACAACCTTGGTTTGCTGTGCTCCTCACTAAATGTTATTAAGGCCTTTGAAACCACCGCTGATAACGGCGCTAAGTCTAAATGTTATAGTCTGTTTACACCCACTGTTGTGAGTGTAGTGGTTCGGTCTATATCATCGCCACACAGGCTAATTCAATATATGTGTGCTGCTGTCCTGTTACGGTGTCTGGAATGTTGACCTGGGTGTGTTGATATGTTCGCACACCACAGTACGTATATAAGAGTACATGCAGGAGTCAAAAAGGGTTGCAAACGACTGGAACAGTTCGATACTGTTTATTCCGTTACAACACAGATACGATGACATAAATGACACACATTCGACAGCAAAACACGAATCATAAATCTCCACACTACTCAACAAAGCCTGCTCACACGGCAGCTATAATAATCTTCATATGGCCTAAACAGTACTCCATTACTCAATAAAGCCTGCTTACACGGCAGCTATAATAATCTTCATATGGCCTAAACAGTACTCCATTACTCAATAAAGCCTGCTCACACGGCAGCTATAATAATCTTCATATGGCCTAAACAGTACTCCATTACTCAATAAAGCCTGCTTACACGGCAGCTATAATAATCTTCATATGGCCTAAACAGTACTCCATTACACAATAAAGCCTGCATCACACGGCAGCTATAATAATCTTCATATGGCCTAAACAAATCTTTACTGCAGTTTATCAAATAGGCTGTACACACAGCGAAATATATAAGTCGACATTTTCTTAAGCACTACGTAGGCATACACTATCCAAACACAGGGACTCGACCTACACGGTCCACGTCCAAAACTCAACTCTCTTAAATCACACACTCGTCCCGCCAAAAAACCCAATCACGAGACTCGGCTGTTTTGAACACCGCTCTCGATAATACATGCAGACTAGCTGCGAGCTATTCACATGGCTCAAAACAGTACAGAATAAATACATCTCAACATTTGAGATTAAACAGCGTTCACACGCTTATCTGTACTCTGCCACTCCAAAAATAGGAAAAGATAATTCTATCCTAAAGTCAAACAAGTATCCGCTTAATCAAGCGTTGCAACTCGAAATTTAACTTGTCCAAAACATTCTAAAGATTACTTCCCCTTCCATAAAATCCACTTGCAACAGTTACCACCCCCTCCGGGGAAAAAAATGGTTCTATCATTTTTTTGAAAAAATTAACTCCCCAAAACAAAAAAATTTAGAAGACAATGAAGCTCTAACATATGCCTACAAAAATATCTTATTTTAAATCAAAATTATATCTACAACAAATATCAGCATTAAAGTGTAAAGTGGCAATTAAAGCATACAGCATAATCAGCTAAGTATAAAAAGTAATTAGCTAAATATACAAATATGATCAGTTCCAAAATTAAGTCAAGTATACGTAGTACAAACCAAACCGACAACAACCGATCGAAAGAGAAAACACAAGATCAATCAACAGAAGAATGATCTGTAAAAAAGGAAAGTAAGAACTCAACAATACCATATACTCATAATTTAAGTTGGACAATTACATGTAAAATAAATACAACTATCATAAGAAGATATATTATATCAAGTCATATAACCACTCCAACAATACAAAGAATGGAAGTATAAATGTTGAAAGAAGGCAAAGTATACAAATAGAATCAAGTGTTGCAACTCGAAATTTAACTTGTCCAAAACATTCTAAAGATTACTTCCCCTTCCATAAAATCCACTTGCAACACAGCCCCTCCACCATGCAAAGGCACAACAGGCCAATCACCTGTTTGCTTTAAACTTTTGATTACGAGAACTACAAGAGAGAAAACCAGACTGATTCTAAAGGCGACGAACTGGAACGGACTACGGTCTACGACTTATGGAACTTGGAACACAAGAAGTATAAATGGAAAAGAAGAGGAGCTGGTGGAAGAGATGAGGAAAGCAAAACTAGAAATCCTGGCTATAACGGAAACAAAGAAAAAAGGACAAGGAGTCATGGTTCTCGATGGCAACACGCTGCTCTACAGTGGTGTACCCACAATTGAAAGAGCTAAAGGGGGCGTGGGTTGCATTGTGGCGAAAAACCGAAAAGATAGTATCAAGGGATGGAACTTTGTCTCGGAGTGCATTATGGTTGTAAAACTAAAAGAAGGAGAAACCATAGTCAACCTGGTCATAGTGTATGGGCCAAATGAGGATGAGAGAGCAGAGGTCAAGGAGGAATTCTTCGAGCTGCTTCAAAGGACAGTGGATGACTGCCTAGATGAAATTATCATGCTCGGAGATTTCAATGACAGAGTTGGAAATGACTATGCTAGATGGGGTGGAGTTATCGGAAGATATGGAGAAGATAATCTCAATGACAATGGAAAGCGACTCCTTAGATTCTGCAGTGAGCAGAATCTGATCATTACAAATACAAAGTTCCCCCATAAGCGCATATATGCATACACTAGATGTGAACCAACAAAAAATGAGAAGTCAGTGATCGACTATGCTATTGTTAGGAGAATCTCATTCAAATATGTACGGGATGCTAGATTCTGGAGAGGGCCAGAGATTGGAAGTGATCATTACCTGCTTACAATCAAAAGAACAACTGAAAGAGTTGCTCAGCCTAGGAACTGCCCAACATCACGCAAGAAACTAAGTAAACGAACGGGAGAAATGAGCATTAAGACCTACAAGCTGAGAGAGCCAGAAATTAAGACCAGATATCAGGGGCTTATTGCTGTCGCGGTGAGCAACACAGAAGAACAACCTGATGACTTGGAAACCCAATGTATTAAATTCAAGGACATCATAAAGACAGCTGCTGCATAAGCATGTGGTGAAGTCCGACTTGGGAACAAGAGAAAGAGGACACCTTGGTGGACAGAGGAAGTCAAAGAGAAAATAAGAGAGAAGAAATGGCATGGACACAATACTTAGGAGCTAAAAACACAGCAGGACAAATAGAGAAATATAGAGAATATATGACACTCAGAATAGAAGCAAAGAACAAGGTGCTAGCAGCAAAACAGAAGTCATGGGAAGAATTTGGAGAAAAGCTAGAAAAAGATGCGCAAGAAAGCCAGAAATTGTTCTATAAAACCCTAAAGAACACGAGGAAGGAAAAACAATGCCCTCTCAAATTTATAAAGGACAAGCAAGGCAAATTTCTTACTGTCCCGAAGGAAGTAATGGAAAGATGGAAAGAATATTTCTCAGAACTCCTGGATGGTGAGCATGGTAAAGCATCAGAAATGATAACCACTAGCACAGAAGAGAAAACCAATGATGGTGAAGATGACATAAAGATGGAAGAGCTGAAGGCAGCACTGGAGAAAATCAAGATGGGCAAAGCAGCAGGGCATGATGGTATAACACCAGAAATGGTTAATGGTTAAGTACATGGGAGCATCAGCCGACCTATTACTCTTAATGGTCCTACAGGCAGCATGGTGCAACAAGGCTATACCAAAGGATTAGGAGATTGCCATCATAACACCAATTTTCAAAAAGGGTGACGATCGACAGTGTGGAAACCACAGAGGCATATCCCTTCTCAGTGTCCCTGGTAAAATCTACTCTAGAATCCTAGAGCAGAGACTCCGACGCCTAGCTGAATCACAATTGGATGAGGTCCAATGCGGATTCCGAGCAAACCGAAGTACTCAAGACCTGATCTTCACACTCAGACATCTGAGTAAAAAGGCCCTTGAGTATAAGAGTGAGATCTATCTTTGTTTCATAGACCTGGAAAAGGAGTTTGACAGGGTTCCCTGGAGCAAATTTGGGACTGTTTGGCAAGGAAGAACATTCCAGCACCTCTGATTAATGCTATACAGAGCTTCTACAAGACTTGCGGAAATTATCTGAGGACAGCAAACCATAAGTCAAAGGAGTTCAGAACCACCACTATTGTAAGACAAGGTGATATCCTGTCACCTTATCTTTTCATACTCCTCATGGACGATGTCATCAAGGCATGTAAAGAGAGAACAAGAAAGAATTCCGTGGGGTACTGGAAGATGATACAGGTCTGTATTTTAGAGCTGGCATTTGCTGATGATGTTGCCCTGATTGCTAAATCTGGAAGGAAGAGTTGGAGAAGTGAGGGATGGCCATAAGCAGCTCTAAAACAAAATCCATGATGATATCACGAGAAGAAAGAAGACACCAGATTAAGCTGGGAGAACAGGTCCTGGAGCAGGTCGACCACTTTAAATCTATCGGAGCTATTATAGACCGAAAGAGTTGGCCACTCGAAAAGCAGCAGCTGAGAGACTTTCTCAGGCCATAAATCGAGGATTCCTCAGCAAGAGAGAGGTTGGTAAGAAAACGAAGATGGCTGTATACCGCTCCACCTATGTCCCAGTCTTGACTTATGGATGCGAGTCATGGGCAATGACTACAACCCACGAAAGCCAGATCCAAACCTCAAATTTGAGGTATCTGAGGAAGGTGGTTGAAGTAACAAGAAGAGACATGGTCCGCAACCAGACGATACGTCAAGGCCTAAAATCCCACCCCCTGCAGACCCAAGTAGAACAGTCCCAACTAAGATGGTTTAGCCATGTCTGCAGAATGGGGGAAGATCGGCTACCACGACAAGCATGGGAAACAAAGAGCCAGGGATCCAGACCCCCAGGAAGACCCAGAGTCCGCCGGGAGGACAACATTAGACAATCTTTGAAGGACCGAGGGCTAGAATGGAACCACGCCAGGAGGAAGACAGTCGATAGGATGTCTGGCGCTCTCTCTTCCAAACCTCTACACCTCACGGAAGAAGGGGAACGACTAAGTAAGTAAGGTAATGTTGAGGATTTCGCTATCAGCAGATGAGACGATGGCAGCTGATGATGTGATGTCTATTGCGAGCTGGGGTAAACATATTGCCGAGTCAAATTTTGTGGTAGAAATTATGTTTTGTGCAGGCTACTCATTCAAACTGACAAAATCCGTTTCCAGCCATGATTCAATAACAGTTGCAATTTCTTGAGCCATCACTTTGCTTTTCGTATGGTAAAGGTGCACAGATAGCAGGGGTGTTGTGGTTAAATCTTCTACAAAGGCACCTTGTTTATCCGCTCTCGTCTCAACATGATCAGTCTGGTAGTGTTTGGTACACGTTGTGCGAAATGACTCGTATTGAATTGTGTTGTGGTAAAGGACAGTGGCACATTTACCATCATTTGCTATTTTGAAGGTTAAATCCGACTCTTTGTTACATCCCATCAGTTTAACGCGAAAAGCCCTGTTTTTGTGTAGGGAGAAATCGTGGTTGGGCGCAATCTAGCATCCCCGGGGCCTTTTATTACCTGCGATCTGTGGCCGATCTCAAAGGTTGACATGTTTGCATGTCCCCTGGGTTTAATTACCAGTGAAATACATCAGAAGAAGAAGAAGGACGAGGAGAAGAAGAAGGAGGAGAAGAAGAAGGAGGAAGAGGAGAAGAAGAAGGACGAGGAGAAGAAGGAGGAGGAAGAGGAGAAGAAGAAGAAGGAGGAAGAGGAGAAGAAGAAGGAGAAGAAGAAGAAGAAGAAGAAGAAGAAGAAGAAGAAGAAGAAGAAGAAGGAGGAAGAGGAGAAGAAGGACGAGAAGAAGAAGAAGAAGAAGAAGAAGAAGAAGAAGAAGAAGAAGAAGAAGAAGAAGAAGAAGAAGAAGAAGAAGAAGAAGAAGAAGAAGAAGAAGAAGAAGAAGAAGAAGAAGAAGAAGAAGAAGAAGAAGAAGAAGAAGAAGAAGAAGAAGAAGAAGAAGAAGAAGAAGAAGAAGAAGAAGAAGAAGAAGAAGAAGAAGAAGAAGAAGAAGAAGAAGAAGAAGAAGAAGAAGAAGGAGGAGATAAAAGAAGGAGGAAGAGGAGAAGAAGGACGAGGAGAAGAAGAAGAAGAAGAAGAAGAAGAAGAAGAAGAAGAAGAAGAAGAAGAAGAAGAAGAAGAAGGAGGAAGATGAGAAGAAGGACGAGAAGAAGAAGAAGAAGAAGGAGAAGAAGAAGAAGAAGGAGAAGAAGAAGCAGAAGGAAGAAGAGGAGAAGAAGAAGGACGAGGAGAAAAAGAAGAAAGAGGAAGAGGAGAAGAAGAAGAAGATTGACGAGAAGAAGAAGAAGAAGAAGAAGAAGAAGAAGAAGAAGAAGAAGAAGAAGAAGAAGAAGAAGAAAGAGGAGGAGGAGGAGGAGGAGGAGGAGGAGGAGAAGAAGAAGAAGAAGAAAGAGGAAAATGAGAAGAAGGAGGACGAGGAGAAGAAGAAGAAGGAGGAAGAGGAGAAGAAGAAGAAGGAGGAAGAGGAGAAGAAGAAGAAGGAGGAAGAGGAGAAGAAGAAGGAGAAGAAAAAGAAGGAGGAAGAGGAGACGAAGGACGAGAAGAAGAAGGAGAAGAATAGAAGTAGCACATCTACATGTATTTTGTGGAAAATAAAGCCTCAGATATGTATTTCTGTATTTTGACGGTATGGAATGCCTCACCCCTGTCTAAACTTTTCATTTTGCCGCATTAGAGACAAGAACATTACGTTCAAATGACTTTTAAAAGTGCACCCCGTTTCCAAAGTCAAATTGACGAAGTAAGAAGCTGTTAAAAGTGATAAAATCAAGTTTGATTGTGATAGAAATGTAGTGTTCACATCAGAAACATCAAACCGAGATAGCAATGCTCGGAATATTGATTACTGCTCTGAGCTTCACATACGATACACATTTATAAAGGATTCCCTGATTGCTGAAGCCAAATTTAGGAGGTAGTATCAACAGGACCTATTTACATAAAAATCTATTGTAAACATGCTAATCTCGTGTTGTGGCTACTTTGAATAATCTATTCTATGCCAACGAAAACAACTTTATGCCAACTGAATTCTACAACCAACTACGCTGTATTCAGAATTGAACTTCTCGACATTTTTAAAGCGTATACTGCTGAAGTTTGCTACCATATATACTGAAGCACATTAAAAACGCACCACTATTATATATACTGATCCCGAGAAGCTGGAAAAGAAAGTGTGGGGATGGATTTTCCCCGTGTTTGTCATGAGGTAGAGAGCGAATGGCTGCTGGAATGGAAAGTGCATGATTCAACCCACGGGTTTGTGTAGAGACTACATGAAAACAATGAAAGTTACACGTGCAACACGATTCCCTACAGCTATGACCCTGAAAATGTGTACGCGTTGTGGCAGTATACTCGGTATAAAAAGGCCGTTGAGACAAAACACCCAGTATGTGTGATGCACGTGGTGTTAAGTCAGCCGCCGCGATGCTGTAATCAGCATCGTGGCGGCTTCCTTAACCGTACCAGAGTTCCTCTGGTGCCCAGTTAAAACTGGGTCTGCCCTGCCGGGTTGTGTGCGGTGCATCACACATACCTAGTGTATATCATCAATGACAAACTCTCTCTGGCCACAGAAATTGCTAGTCTCATTAACAAAGCTGCAGCTACCTTTGCCTGCCTCACATCACGCTTTTGGGGAAACTCCAAACTCGCAACGATGACCAAAGCTGCAATATATAACGCCTATGCCCTTCCACCTCTAGTTGCTGACCCTAGTATAGTGACGTCTCTAACACTTCACTTCCACCTCTCGATGCTGGACTTGGTCATGTCTCTAACACTTCACTCCCAACACTTCAGTAGTCAAGTCTCTAACACTACCCTCCCACCTCTAGATGATGACCCTAGTAAATTCAAGTCTCTAACACTACCCTCCCACCTCTCGATGCTGGTCCTAGTATAGGCAAGTCTCTAACATTTCACTCCCACCTCTAGATGTTATAACTGTTTGTAAAATATATATTGTAATATGTACGTATAACTGTTGTATAAATAAACAACACATAACACAATACAATACAACACACCACATTATACATAAACTTGTTTCCGATAGTCTATATTTAGCGCTGATGTCACCGACCCTAACCGAGTACAAGCAGTATGACTCATTCATCGATTACATTTGATAATGTTTTCCTTGCGAGCGCAGACCATCGATCGAGTTTAACAACGACTGGTAAACAGCACGTGCGTGTTGGGTTTTCTTAACATGGTTGAAACTGGCCTCGACATTGTCCCGACTGCAACCTGTAACACTAAGGAGTATCTAGTTGGCACCATAAACTAGTCTGCCTGTGACATATATCTCTACGGTTGTGTTCAATAAAACTGTCTATTTGGCCTTGTCCAACCTGGGCTTTGATATTATTTTTCATGTTGGAAACCTCGAGTGTGTACGGGTCATTTACATAACACTAGATGGACATTGGGGTGAGTAGATTTTATTACTCGATGCTAGACCTAGTCAAGTCTCTAAGACTTCACTCCCACTTCTAGCTGCTGGCTCTTTTCATGTCTCTAACACTTCACTCCCACCTCTCGATGCTAGACCTAGTATAGTTTCTAACACTGCACTTTCACCTCTAGGTGTTGGCCCTAGTATAGTGACGTCTCTAACACTTCATTCCCACATCTCACCGCTGGACCTGGTCATGTCTCTAACACTTCACTCCCACCTCTAGATGTTATAACTGTTTGTAAAATATATATTGTAATATGTACGTATAACTGTTGTATAAATCAACATCACATAACACAATACAATACAACACACTGCAACACAACCCACCCCCTCACACACACGCGCACGCACACAAACACTCACAGACGCACAACCACGCACGCACACACTCACAGACGCACAACCACGCACGCGAGCGCTCATACACACACACCCAGACACTCAGGGTTATACTTTACTGAAGAGGTGGTGTGATAACGACAGACACTATCCCTCATACCTTGTTGACGGTGGTTTCCATTGTTCCCACCAACTGGGTGTACATGCCAAGAAGTGATAAAATGGTTAAACCGTTGAAGAGCTGGGTTGAAGACCGCCACTGTAAGTTTTTAGCGAGGCCAGCCTTTGTTACTCGTGCGATTTGATTGCCGGGGGGGGGGGGGGGGGTTTTTTTCCAATGGGGAAGTATTTTTTGACAAGGGGAAGAAATTTAATTGCCAAGGGGGGAAATTTTTTTGACAAGGGGAAGAAATTTAATTGCCAAGGGGCGAAATTTTTTTTGACAAGAGGAAGAAATTTGATTACCAAGGGTGTGAAATTTTTTGTTGTTGACAAGGAGTAGTATTTTTTGACAAGGGGGAGAAATTTAATTGCCAAAGGGCGAAATTTATTTGACAAAAGGAAGAATTTGATTACCAAGAGGGCGACATTTTTTTTACAAGAGGCAGAAATTTGTTTGCAAAGGGGAAGAAATTTGTTTGACAAGGGGGAGAAATTTGTTTGCCAAGGGGAAGAAATTTTTTTGACAAGGGGGATAAATTTTTTTAACAAGGGGAAGAAATTTGTTTGCCAAGGTGAGAAATTTTTAAAGAAGTATTTGACAGTTGCTCTATTTACTTACAGGTTGGAACCTTTGAGCACACCTAGGAGAAAGATTTTGGGGGTCATCTTTGTTGAGTGGAAGAAAAGGTTTCATTAAAGTTTGAAACTTGCAGGACAAACACAGATACTCGTTTGATAACTCGAACAAATACTTAGTTACATTTATTTAATGTACTATATTTCCATGGTCACCTCATGTATGAATCGCTTGGGAGACAATATAAAACCTATCACCAGATGTCGCCCGTATGAGAAAAGTGAAACCTTAAGTCGGTGGGGATTCGAACACACGAACGAAGGAATGTTTCTTTTATAAATTTCTACTATTGCTCGATTGTGTTTTGACCTTGTGACGCGAACATAAATTTACACGCTATGTTTTTGGGCGGGTCATCGATCTGGTTCCAAAACCACGGTGGGTAAAAGCGCGTGTTTGAACTTTATTAAAAATGAATGAAACTGGCCTCGAGATTGTTCCAGTTACAGACTGCAATGCTATGAAGGATCTAGTTGGTGCCATAAGCTAGTCTGCGTGTGACATGTATCTCTATGGTTGTGTTCAATAAACTGTCTATTTGGCCTTGTCCAACGTTTGACATTATTTTTTATGTTGGCGAATACAGCTGTGTGCGGGGTCACTTACATAGCACTAGATGGTCATTGGGGTGAATAGATTTAAATTACACTCACACGTAGTTATTTTATAGCTAGACCCTACACAACGTGAGACTCCCTGTTTTCAACAACGTGAGAATCCCTGTGAACAAAACACACAAGTCTGTTTGTTTTGCACCACTCGCTACTCACTCAGTCACACAATCACGTGAACCATTCACAACAAATATCACTCGTTTGTTTTCGCCACATTATTTTTTTTTATTCAACAGACCATATATAACATGTGCTATTTAAAGATAGGTCTTTAAAGATATCATTGGTATCTTGTTAAGTTCTGCATATAGTGTCACATTAACAAAACACTATCACACACAAAGTTTGATAATCTATATTTTTACATACAACATTAACAGCAAACAGTGTCACGGACACACCGTTATAATTAAGAGCATGTGGTTCTACTTTGTTAATGACCTCCTTTTGTTTGACAGTTTGGTCGTAAAAAACCACTCTTTCCTGTCCTCAGCGGTACCAATTAATATTTCATATCGATCTGCGAGTAATTAAATCTCGTTTCTTTGTAACGACCATGGTAAATTAGATATCGATAACGGCTTCCGACCATTGTGGAACAAAACGGCGCGCTCGAGCTCTGAAATTATCGATCACGTATGGTCACTGCACATGTGAGAGACAATTCTGTTTTTGATATAATCTAAGACAGAAGTTTTTGGAACATATCGGTTGTTATATTCGTGAAAAAGGCTACATGCACAACGCCTTCCAATAAAAATGTAAGTCTCTAACACTTCACCGCCACGTCTTCCTACTGGCCCTGCTATAGTGTCGTCTCTAACACTGGACACCCACCTCTTCGTGTTGGCCATAGTACAGTCAAGTCTCTAACACTTCACTCCACCTCTTCATGCAAAACCTAGTATAGTTAAGTCTCTAACACTTCACCCACACGTCTTCCTGCTGGTCCTGCTATAGTGTCGTCTCTAACACATCACACCCACCTCTTCATGCTGGTCTAATACAGTCAAGTCTCTAACACTTCACGCCACCTCTTCACGCTAGACGTAGTATAGGTAAGTTTCTAACCCTTCACTCTCTCACAAAGAAAATAATCTTGTAAATTTAAGAGGCGAAACATTTAGTATAAGATTTCATGATAGCGAGAGCTAAAATTTATCTTAGAAAAAATGTATGAACGAGTAACTTAAATATTTCTGACGCTCAAAAAGACAAGATACAAAGGCCTAACAAAGAATAATACAACTGTTGGTATTAGAATACACACAGAACCGGGAACAGGTGCTTTAACCTTATGAAAAAAGACAAATAAACAAGTTACAAACGCATGTTCTCAAAACCAAAGGAGCTGAATTTACTTTGACTGAAAAGTAAAATTAAACATAACAGGAAGTTTGGTGCGGATTCTTAGTTGGTTTAGCTAATATGACTTTACCATGAGTCATATACTCACAAGGCTAGCACACAATGAATTTTCACAACGCGTCAACTAACGATTAGTTTCTCCATTAAGCAAGTTGCGGTTGGCGCGCAAAGAAGGTTAGACACGTTTCAAGAGACTAGTGTTTTAGGTTGATATTTCGTCTTCTTTTAAAAGAATTATATATATTTATTACACGGTGATTATTATGTAGTATATCCAATAACAAGAAAAACAAGCCCAAGAACACACACACTGACTAATATTTACACTATTGGTAACTTACATTATCACACCTGTGCCACTTCCCAAAAAATGTCTGAAATTTTTTCCTCATTTTCTCCCTGTAAGTGTTTGGAGAACTTAAGATGCAGATTTATTAATTTTAAACATATTTTTATTACTGATATGTCAATTTGATGATAAATGAATGTACTGTTGCCTAAAGCTGATAAAAGGAAAGTTTACTTAGTATGGTAGATATTATTAGTAATGTAAAATGATTGACAGACAAAAATCAATTCAAATTTGTTTCCAAATTATCAACTTATGTTCACATTTCTTGTTTCTATGGTAGGTAATACCTTTCTTAAGGTGATTATTATGTAGAATATCCAATAACAAGAAAAACAAGCCCAAGAACACACACACTGACTAATATTTACACTATTGGTAACTTACATTATCACACCTGTGCCACTTCCCAAAAAATGTCTGAAATTTTTTCCTCATTTTCTCCCTGTAACTGTTTGGAGAACTTAAGCTGCAGATTTATTAATTTTAAACAGATTTTTATTACTGATATGTCATTTCGATGACAAATGAATGTACTGTTGTCTAAAGCTGATAAAAGGAAAGTTTACTTAATATGGTAGATATTATTAGTAATGTAAAATGATTGAAAGAAAGAAAAAGCATGCAACATTTTCTTTAAATTATCAACTTACCTGGAACTTGCTTATTCCTGAGGCAGCTAATTTCTTTTCTTGGTGAATCGGCTCTTTCGGTCTCCCTATAAACACGTATCTACAACTAAGTATGACTGGGTAGATCGGATCCTTATTATAGCCGCTTTAATAACACCACGGACGAAATCCGAGTGTATCTCCACCAGTGCGACTGGGAGCGTTATAGGTGCATCTCCTTTAAAAACTCCACATAAGTTGACGGTTTCTTCCGTTTATTGACCTGGTTTGACCAAATGCCTCGCGATTATACTATCAAAGCTCAAACCTGTATCAAACAAACAATAAGTGGAAGTCTCGTTCAAAATAACAGTTCCTCGCGTAGAAGGCCTCTCACCCTCAGGTTGAGAATCACTGACCTTTCTATTCCGCTGCGAGGCTGTTTGTAAACAATCGATCCGATTGGGGCCGGTTTATTTTCCCTGATCAGATATCCCTGGTGCAGCGGGTTTCCCTTTGTCGTATCCTTTCTGGCTGTGTTGCAATGGGAGTCGCTTGGGATGATCACGGGTTTCGGTGGGATATTGGGTTTTGTAGAATTTCGATTTTTCTTGGAGATCGTTTTGGGGTACAGTTTCTCTTGGGTTTTGGTGGGAAAATGATTAGGAAGACTGTTCTAGATTATTTTTGCGAGGAGGCTCATCTGTAGGTTTGCGTTTTGAGCCTGGAAGCTCGGCGAGCGCGTCTGCATAACACTCGGACTTACTCAAGATGTCCTCAAGCTTTACAGCTCTTTGTTCAGCAAGAAATCTACGGGTTTCGTTTGACAAAGTGCTTTTGATCTGTTCGGTTAGAATAAGCTCTTCTAACCCTTCAAAAGTGCAAGGAAGTTCTGAAAGCTCCAAACACTTAGTCAAATATCCCTTCAGACGAGAAGGGAACTGAGCATACGTCTCGGCTCCCTCCTTCCTGATGTTTAGGAAAAGTTGCAAATATTCGAAGCGATCAAGTAAAGCTTTCTTACGCATGTCGTAATTGTCTTGATTGCTGCTTCCCAGTTTTGCATACGCATTATACGCATTGCCTTTGAGGGCCTGTGAGAGCTTCAAGCACCATCGCGAACTTTCCAAACCGTACAGTGTTGCCATTCTATCAAATTGTTCTAGATAAGTATCAATTTTCTCATTGGGGCTTGGGAAGGATTCTAGGGCAAAAGACATAGCAGCTAATTGGGAAGACTGGCTACTGGAGTGGTCAGCTAAGGGTGACTGAGGTGAGGAAGACTCTCCGTTGCTGGAGCTAGACGCTGCACCACGACTTTGGAACTCTAAAGTCTTAAGCGCCAATTCGTGCTGACGTCATTGTCATTCTCTCTTTCCTCATGTTGTCTCTCTTTCTCTCGTTCCGTGTCTCTACGAACCTGCATTTCTGCTTCAATTTTTTTCTGCTCCAATTGCCGTTCTTCTCCAGCTTTCTCCATCTTCCTAGCTTCTGCTTTCTTCTTCTCCGCCTCATATTTGTCTAGTTCGTGGTTCACAAAAGCTAGCAACTCGTCTCCTTGTAATCCTGTTTCTTTTGCTTCCTCTCTTAGCATTGTTCTAAGTTGTGCACGCTCAGCCATGGCAAATAACTGACTGCGAATTACCCGAGAAAGAAAGAAGAAAAGGATACACCGCTCCCTACCCAATTAAGAGAATATTTAAAAAATTTATGTTTTTACTGTGTTTCCTCCTCTCGGTTACTCAGTTGTCTAATCTATCGTTGCTGTTAACTGGCAAAAAGGCTCCTAACGCAAACGACTTAAACCATAAAGATGGTAGATCAGACAAAAAACTGTAATTCTACTATTACTACTGTGGAAAAAAATTTTAATGAAGGGAAATAAAAATTTCCCTATTTTTAATCCACCACACTCACCCACACCTGGAGTCAGTCTGGAGCTAGGGAAGGCGATTAACTTGGCAACTGCCCAATGCACTTCCTTTGCTATGCTCAGGCCCCACTGCTCCAATAAAATTGTGATTGTTAACCAATCACGCGTACCAGCGGTCTTTTTGTACAAAAATTATTATATCATATCAACAAAGATCACCATCAAAATCAAACTGTATGTAAACTATAAGATGCTGTGGAAAGAATCAAATTTCTAATTTGTGTGGTCAGAACACAGTAAATAAGAACATTGTCCAGGGGATAATTATTATTACTATTCTTTACTCCCAACACAGGACGCACGACACACTCTATCTAGAGTTAGACTAAGATACAATAACAGACGTTAGTCATTAATCTAGACTCAGACTTAGATCAAATCCTGGACACGAGCCACTATTCTGTCGTACAGATAGGTTGTGAGTTATTTTTGTCCCGTATGAGTATAGGGGATGGTGATAAGTACGTGAGAAAGGTGTGAGAAATAGATTTCACGGGTGATAGCTTAAGGAGCAGTTATATCTCAGGAATGAGTAAGTTTCTCTATTCCAGCCTATTTATACGACTATAAGTTAGTACAAGACAACCTTGCCCTCCTCATACATATACATATACGTTTAACTACACACACACACAGCTATGTGACAACACGAATCACAAACGTGAAAAAACTACGGTTAATTGGGTATGGGTCTGACCAACACACAAAGTTAAGTTTCCTTTGTTGTTTATTATCATTTAAACTTGACAACATCAAATACCTAAAGAAAGATCAAAGATTTACATACATATGAAATAGCAGAATAAATGTGCGTGCTTAGACTATCCAAAAATTTTGAGTGACAACTGATAGCAGGTTTAAGAAAACACAGTTTATATATCATTGTGTTTCTATGATCTTTAGATGATGTTGCTTTTCGCACTATTGTTCCCAGATAAAGGCTTACGCCCGTCTTTCGTCTAGCGCTTTTGATCGTCATCAAAAACGTATACGTGTAACGGGGTTCTCTAAGATTTTCTCTGTACGAATGCCCGCTTCTGAGATCAAAGAGCCATGGGGTTTCTGACTTTTTCTGAGTACGAACTTCAAAAGATTCTGCGTTATTCACGTGCGGTCTGTCAGGTATCGCATGATTGACAGATGGTTGTTCGTCCATCACGGGTGATGAAGACCACTCTGTTCATCCAATTATTTAAGAATATGTTAGGTTAGTCTATGGGTACGAAGGTGACTGAAGAGCCCGATGCGGGCCTGGAAAGATCTTGGACAGTGTGGGCAGGGAATGTTTGCTTCATGTGAAGGTTTTATTTCACGGTCCTTTCTAGCTTGTCTCCGCTGTTCCGCTGCTGCTCTTCTGGATGATTCGCATGCTGCTGCACCTTTACGAAGAGATGTGCGCCAGGCAGTTCGGTCTTGCGCAGCAGCTTCCCATGTGTCTGGGTTTATGTCAAAGGTTTTCAATGACGTCTTTAACGTGTCTTTGAAGCGCTTCTTTTGGCCACCATGGGAGCGTTTACCCTTCTGCATCTCACCATAAAAGAGTATCTTTGGCAGCCGATGGTCTGGCATGCGGACTACATGACCTGCCCAGCGAATTTGTGACTGCATCAGAATAGTATCAATACTAGGGATACCAGCTCTGTCAAGAACGGCGGTATCCGGGATCTTGTCTTGCCATTTGGTGTTCATTATCTTCCTGAGACAGACTGTATGGAAGTGGTTTAGCTTCTTTACGTGGCGCCTGTATACAGTCCATGTTTCACATGCATATAGCAGCACTGGAAGCACTGCAGCTCTGTACACCTTCAGCTTTGTCTGTAGACTAATGCCACTTCGATGCCAAACGTTGGTGTATAGTCTGCCAAATGTGCTGCTGGCTTTGGAGATCCTGGTGTTCACCTCATCATCAATGACAATGTTCTGGGATAGTGTGCTACCAAGGTATGTGAATCTGTTCACAACATTCAGTTTCTCACCATTAACCTTGATGACTGGCTCAGTATAAACTGTGCCAGGAGCTGGTTGGTACATGATCTCTGTTTTCTTCGTGTTGATGGTAAGCCCAAAATTGGCGCAGGCTTCGGAGAATCTATCCACACTATGCTGCAGATCAGCCTCTGAGCCAGCATTGAGGGCACAATCATCAGCAAACAGAAGATCTCTGATGGTGTGTGATTTGACCTTGGTTTTTGCTTGAAACCTCCTAAGGTTAAACAATTTTCCATCAATACGATAACTAATGTCGATTCCTGTGTCCCCGTCTCTAAAAGCATCAGTCAGCATAGCAGAAAACATGATACTGAACAGAGTCGGTGCAAGTACGCACCCTTGTTTAACTCCATTTGAGACGGGGAAAGGCTCTGATAGCTCACCGTTTTCCTGAACTCTAGCCTGCATTCCATCATGCATTTGCTGCACTATTGTGATAAATTTCTTTGGGCAGCCGTATTTTGCCATGATCTTCCATAGACCCTCTCTACTGACCGTGTCGAACGCCTTTGTCAAGTCGATGAAAGCTGTGTACAGGTCACAGTGCTGTTCTTGGCATTTTTCTTGTAGCTGTCTTGCAGCGAACACCATATCTGTGGTTCCACGTTCTTTCCGGAATCCACACTGACTTTCAGGTAAAAGACCTTTGTCAAGATGAGTCGTAAGGCGATTCAAAAGGATTCTGGCGAATATCTTCCCAGCGATTGATAAAAGAGAGATGCCTCGATGATTGTTGCAGTCTTGGCGATTACCTTTACGTTTATATGATGTATAATTGAGGCATCTTTGAGATCGTGTGGGATGGTTTCACTCTGCCACATTTGCTGGAAGATCATATGAAGTTTCTCTATCAGAACTGCACCGCCATCTTTATAAACCTCAACAGGAATTGAATCGGAGCCAGGGGCCTTTCCACTAGACAGTTGACGAATCGCTTTTTTAGTTTCCTCCAGAGTTGGTACATCATCTAATGCTTCATTTATGGGAATTTGGGGCAGGCGGATGATGGCTTCGTCGTTAATAGATGATGGCTGGTTCAAGATATTATTAAAATGTTCAGCCCAGCGTTGGAGCATTTTTTCCTTGTCTGTAATTAGTGTTTTTCCATCTGCATTAAGGAGGGGAAATGATCCTGATGATGTTGGACCATAGATCGCTTTGAGTGCATGGTAAAAATTTTTCAAGTCATGGCTGTCAGCAAAGCCTTGGAGCTCATCTGCTTTATTACTCAGCCATGAATCCCGCATCTGGCGTAGTTTATGTTGGACGATTCTACGCATGTTGTTGAAAGCGTCTTTCTTGGATGTAGATTTTGGATCATTTAAATATGCTTTATGGAGATGGTGTTTCTCAGCCAACATCTGCTTTATATCATCTGAGTTCTCATCAAACCAGTCATTTTGTTTCTTGATGGAAGGACCCAGGACCTCTGTAGCAGTGTTGTAGATCTGCTCATTTAGGGCTGCCCAATTTGTTTCCACACTTTGGCCGTCTAGCGAGATAGATTTGAGACGGTCTTCTAAGGTGTCAGTAAATGACTGTTTGATTTTTGTCTTCTTTAGTTTGGTAACATCCAGCCTCTTTTGAGTTTTCTTCCCCTGAGGGCGCCTGGCTGGTTGGATACGAATTTTAAGTTTAGATACAATGAGGCGATGATCAGTCCAGCATTCGGCACCACACATGGACTTGGTCACCCGGACATCTTGCCTGTCCTTCTTCCTAACAATTACATAGTCAATTAGGTGCCAATGCTTTGAGCGAGGGTGCATCCAGGAGGTCCTGTTGCGGGTAGGAAGTCGAAAAATGGTGTTGGTGACAAGGAGGTCATGTTCTGCGCAAGTCTGGAGGAGACGAAGTCCATTACTGTTACAGCGACCCACGCCGTACCTACCAATAGTGCCATTCCAGGAGATGTTATCTGAGCCTACTCTTGCATTAAAGTCACCAAGAATGATGAGCTTATCTGCTTTAGGAACTGATGCAATGACTGCATGTAGTTCTTCGTAAAACTTATCCTTGACATCATCCTGGTTTGTCAAAGTTGGTGCATACGCGCTAATGATGGTGGCATGTTTTCTTCCATAGAACAGAGGGATCTTGACCGTCATGAGTCGGTCATTTATTCCCTTTGGGGGGCCCGCTAACTTGCTGACAATTGCTGTTTTGATTGCAAATCCAACCCCTGCTTCTCGTCTTTCTTCAGTTCCTCTTCCGCTCCAAAAGAATGTATAACCTGCACCCTTTTCGCAAAGTTGGCCCTCGCCTGCAAGTCGAGTTTCACTCAGTGCTGCTATGTCAATGTTGTACCTGGCCAGTTCTCTCCCAATCAGGGCAGTTCGTCTCTCAGGTCTGTTTGCGTTAAAGTCTTTGTCAAGTAAAGTGCGCACATTCCATGCGCCTAGAATGAGGGGGGGAAAATCTGTCCTTTCTTTTTCTTATATGTCGACCGCCGAAGTAGGGTACCCACCAACCGCGGTAAGCTGGTTAGGTAATGGTGAAGCAGGCAATGTTTAGGGCACCTTTTCTAGCCCCTTCCTCATGCCATGGAGGTGAGCAGTGCTTTCCTAAAGAGGGCTGCTCAGACACTCAGGGGGCTGCCGAATCCCACTGCTGCTCCGATCAGTGGAAGACGACCATATGGCCTGAGCCGCCTGTGTGTAGGTCTGCGACTACGACTGCCAGCGTACCCACGCCTGCCGCTTCGCCGCTCGCCCATCGCCACAGGACTTGTTGTGAGTGGATGGATGAATGGATGAATGGATGAAAGAGTGACTTGCGCAGTGATTTAGATTAAAGTGAGGAAGAGTTGCGCAATTCGTCGACCTCACTCTCTCGCCTGGGTCCATCTCAATCCAGTGGCAAGACAAGTCAAGACGACTGGAGATGAAGTCAGGTACAGTGGATGACCAGGGCTTTCTACGTGCCTCGCCGTGCTCCTTACGCTCCACAGCGCGTTGCTGGTAATCGCCGTCATGCCCGTTGAACCAACAGGTGGTTTCTTCCGCGCAGTCTATCGAATCCAGTCTTCGCATGCATGGGTAGGCAGACCCTAACTCACCGAAGGCTTATAACCATTCGGCTACCCTCACCTAGTTTAGCCGGCCTGTCAAAGCCGTTGTCCGGGGGTGGCCGCTGTCGCATGCTGACAGCTACGAGGAGCCATAGGTGAGAGCTGGATGCCAGGTTTGGACCAAAGGTGGCTGAGCTGCCCTGAAAAGGGCATGACAGCTCCTTCACCAGAGGTACTACCAATACCTGACTTCCCAACACCCCCGATTGACAGATAAGCTCACGTGAGAAGACGAGGTAAACAAACCTGATTCGCTACCTGTTATGATGGGCAGGTCACGAAAGTTTGTAAACACTTCGTTTGCTTATGTTCAAAGAAAAGAGACGTGGAGGAAAAATAAGTTTACGTGAGTAAAGACAGGCAGAAAAATGCATGGTTTTGCTAGCAAATCATAGAACGCTAACGGGATTACAAAGACTGTCAGATTACTGTAGGCTCTATTTCCATTGTACGTCACATTGTCCAGTGCCAGACATGTTTTAATTCGTCCGTCGTCAGAGCTAACGATTGCATTTAAGTCCCAAGAGGGGGGGGGGGATACTGGAGCGGTTGATATGACATAAAAGTGTCAAAGTTTCAAAGGAGGGGCGATCGCCCCGTCGCCACCGCCTTGGATCCGCCAATGCTGCGCAACCCCAGATGGCTTAAAATTAATATATATGGAGTCTACAGTTGATGATAGTATACTGAGTTTCTACCGTCAGCTCAACAGCATCATCCTTGCTAATTATTTATTCTCTATTCATAATCATAATTTTATGTGTGCTCCTTAAGGAACATGGAACCACCTCTGCATCTAGTCCCGCAGGAAGCCGGCATCAAGCAGTCACATGTTCTTTATCACGGATTGCCCTTCTGCTTTGCAGTAGTGGTTAAAAGTGGCCAAGACTCAAGAGTATCTAAATGGGTCGTCAAAGGTGTCTACCTTTGCACAAGATTATTCTTGGCAGAGATGTAGATAGAAGGGTGATGACGCTTCTAACTTACGGGAGACTTCACAAGATAATTCAGAAGTCAAGAACAATGCTGCGTAGCGCTGAACATTTGTTAACTTATATCTGTTCGGCGCCTGTTGTGAAGGATTTAAGCAATGGTTTATAGCCGGTTCAAGTCCCCAGTTGAGTTAATTCAGCGAATTCCTTCTTATAATGGTATAGATCTGTTTAGAGGTAAATATATGTCTAGATGTAAATATGTATATTAAATATTCTGGCTCATACGTTTGCTTTCATACATGTAATAACTGAATAAACAACTATTATTTAATTTTAAAACCACAGATAACAAATTTAATAATCAATTAGTATTAACAGTTTAAAATAAATAAAATGCTGGCGAATTGTATATTGTAATCAAATTTTCTCTTTACGGAGATTTAGGGTGATGATATAGTTAAGAAACTTATGTCTGGTTGCTGGTGCCTTTTTATAAGCACGTAACTAATATAAGTGGATCCTGCAGCTGTGGTTTTCGTCACTTCTTGGTGATGAGGGAACTTCTTCACACAACTTGTCCGATTTAGGCGGTTGGTGTGGATTCCCTGCTTTTCACTCACAACTATCTTCGTTCCACGAACGTTTACACAAAATAGAAAAACAAATGCCTCTGTGTTGCGCACATATTCTTTTGTATGGAATTATGCGACGCCCGGATTACAGTAGGTAGGTAGGCATACAAATGTATTGTATGACTATTTGATATGAACAGTATTTATTTTGAAATGCTCTCATGGTCAAAGTTATATCACCCATGATTAATTCATACTTTTGTTGTGTGGGTGATTTCTCTTGAATATCGATTTGGCGGATGGATCTAGACCCCGTTGATCTATTTTTTGTTCGGTCAGAAACAGATTATTCTTGCTTAGGTTTATGCAGGGATGTTTATGGTCCGAGTCTATGTTTACTCAGTGTCTGTTGGAGACGATTCGGTCTTATATCGGGTTATCTTTGTATGTCTATGTCGGACTATTTTCCTTGTACTGTATTTTGGGATCAGGCGCTTTTCGGCGCATGAAGATACGTTAGGGAGTTCTTCGGTGATGTAGAAGCCTATGGCGGGAAGTCATGTCTTAGACCTGCCCGAAGTTTGTGATCTCTTTTCTGATTATGGGAACGAAGATAGTTTCTTCTGGGATGGTTAAATCCATGAGTTCCCTAGTGTTCATTCCATAACGCGAGGAGAAGAGCGTTTCTGTGTTTGCTAGTGGTTTTTTCCTATGTCAAGGTAAAGAACTGTTTACCGAATTTTTTTGATTCCTAGGCTTAATATGGGTGGACAGCTACATGAATTGAACCATGTCAGTATGTCGGAACGACATGTTATCTAGCAGCACTGATTATGTATATATGCAGCAACTATGAGGAAAGAATATGCTGAATGTTATAGAAACAGTTATGTTCGTGAACTGAATCTTTGTTGAAGCTTCATTGTGTATCGTTATCGTGTGCGAGGTTCACAAGACTAGAAGCCATTTTGGAATGCTATTTATTGTTGATCATTTACCAGAGAACAGGGACGCCCTTATTATCAGGTGATGATAAAGAGATCATACTTATGAAAGGAAAACCTACTATTGGTAGTTTAACGTTTTCTCAGGAAATATTGGATGAACTGTATTTAACGGAATCTTCGCTAGAGTGCAAGTTACGTTTATGCTAAAGAGGTTCGGTCTAGGAATCAAGTTGGAACCTTGTATATTAACTGACATGATCAGTCAGTAAGGCCTGATGAATATTTATATAAGTAATGGAACTCTGAATGCTTGTATACTGACGTTCTATTATGATCAATGTGATTTGATGATTTTCTTCAACATGAATGCCAATTTATTATTGTACACCGTGGGTCAACAATATGCTATTGATGTCGACCTGTGTTCCTGTAACTGTACCCGTTCTGTCCAAGTGTGTGCGTCAAATTAGACTATTGAAACGTCCACCGTAGTCTGCATCAGTAACTTCTAGATACGCATGAATGAGTGTTTGTACCTTCAGTCAACTTCAGAACAGTATACACATTCGCGTATTGACAGTTATTGCAACACTCATTATCAACAATGCATTCTTGTCGGGGCCTCATTGTGTTCCAGGACAAGATGACCTGTATACCTGACACTGTGCCGGTTATTGGAGTTGACCAGTTACACCAATACACCTTTACAACGTGCTCTGATATATACACAGTTACGATGAAGCAAGACCGAGCTTTATCAACTGGTGTGCCAGTTTCCTGGGTCGATCTGCACAGTGGACATTTTGCGACGTTAACAGTTACTGATACCAGTTCGTTTCCCTGACGCCTGATACGACACACCAGCAGTGATAGTCTACACTTGATTGACAGTTCCTCATGTGACCTATGAAACGAATACTGAATCTAGGTCAGCGCTTGTTGACATTTGTCGTTGGACATCACAGCAAGTTTCAAGCATACATTTAACTTTTTGTAACAAGTTTACAGTACAACTATACAGTCGATGTCAGCATGACCAGTCCTATCGAGCGAAGGCAGTAATTAGGCCAGCGTTTTGTTGACATTCGTACACAGGTCAGCGCTTGGTGACATTTTGTAGTACAGACATTGTTTATGTCAAGCAGACATTACTACACAGCTGAATACTTTGAAAGCCATAAACTGTTTTGTTGGTGCAGTTCCCTTCAACGGTGGATCTTCATTCATTGTTATATATAGTATGGAACTTTAATATACTTTAGGCCAGAAATTATTATCTATTAAAGTGGCAGTTAGAACTGAGCCTTAGTTGCAACACACTTTTCTGCAACACATTATATTATATGCATTTATATGACATATATGTATTTATGTTTAATGTTTACATGTTTGCATATTATTTGTGTGTCTATGTCGTGGGTGGTTGGTGAGGACTAGTATAGGAGATACCGAGTCATATTGGTCCTATATTAGTGTTCTATAGGGAGCAATTTTCTTGTTTGGAAATTTGCTGCAACATCTGTTGCTATTTTTGTTAGCTGTGATGATCTGTCCCATTGTTGTTTTCGTAATATTTTTTCTGTTTTTCAGTTTTGTTTTGGTTTGTTCGTATTTGTAGATCTACTCTGTCCTATAATTTAGTTTTATACACCATTTATATTTATACACTGTGGCGTTATTTGTCTTGTTTATTTCCTTGCAGTTATCATCACATACTTTGTGACATTATTTTTGGTTAAGATTTTTCATTTATTTGATTTCTGCAAATGTTTTCGTATTGTTTTTCTTGATTGTCTTTCTTATTTGTACTTTATGTATGTTATTGGTTGACTATACTAGAAAATATATTTGATCACAGACTTATGAGAAATAATCAACTGATGACTAATTGCTGTTAATAAAGGTACACAGTTGATTATACAAGACCTTATTTGAAGGCTTGTTTCCCACAGAGATTGGGATAAAGGAGCTGATTATTCAAGCTATTAAGAGCTTGTTGCCATTTATTTGGAGATAGATTACATTATTGTTTCAAGTGATTGCTATCATTATTATACATCATGTCTACATTGGAACACTTTATTGCGTTAGGGAAATCCCTAGGCAAGACTGGAGATAAGTTGGAGGAGTATGCTAACAGTCAATATGAAAAAGCTCAAAAGTTGGAAATTGAAAAACTGAAGGCTGAAGAGAGAAAACAAAAAAGTGAGGATAGAAAAATGGAAATAGAATTTGAACAAAAGAAATTGCAGATGCAGGTTGAGGAAAAGAGATTCCAAATGGAAATGGAAAAACAAAACAGAGAAGCTGAACAAAAGAGATTAGACAGAAAAGCTGAGGTTGAACAAAAAAGATTAGACAGAGAAGCTGAGCAGAAGAGATTAGACAGAGAAGCTGAGGAGAAAAAAACAATGAGAGAACATGAACATCAAAAAGATTTTTTAGCATTTGAGTTAGAAAAGATGAAATTGACAAATATGGGTATTGCTAATCAGTCAACGGGTAATAATGGTAAACCTTTTACTTATAAGGTCAAGGTACCACCGTTCAATCCTTCTAGTGACGATATTACATTCTGGCTGGATTGTTTTGAACGGTCTTGTCGAACTCATAATGTGGATAAATCGCAGTATGCTAATCAGTTGTCAGAAAATTTGAAAGGTGATTCTCTGACTAGTTTAAGTTTGGTTGAAGAGGCTGACAAGGATAATTATGATGTTATTAGGGCAGCCTTATTGAAAAAATATCAATTAACTGAGGAAGGTTACCGTATGTTGTTTAAGAGAATGGTACCTGAATCAGGGGTAGAATTCTCAGAATTCATTGCAAGGACACGTCTTACATTTAATCGTTGGATTGAGCTGTCCAAAACAGAAAAGACATATGAAGCACTTATGGACTTATTGCTCAGAGACAAAATTATGTCAAGTGTTAATAAACCATTCCTTGAATTCCTACATAAGCGTAAACCCAAGACACTAAAAGAAATGCAAGAATATTGTGACCAAAACGTCACGGCACATCCGGACGTAGCTTTTAGCAATGCTAAGGTTAAGGAAAGTATGCCGGTTGCTTCAGCAACACCATACAACCCTAATTATTCACACAAATTTCAGGGACCACAAAACAGGTTTGAAAAAAAGGTAACCTTAATAGTTATCAAAACCAAGGTAACCAGTCATTTCATGGTTCTTCTTCGAAGAACTGGAGACGAGCCGACAGCCCTCGATTTAGAGGTGGTCATAATTATAGGAACTTCCGCAGAGGAAGTCATTATAGGAACTATTCAAGCTATCCATCATGGAGACAACAAGACCATAATTATAGAGATACTCATTATAATCAATATGATGATGGTAACCATGAGAACTATGACTCAAACCCAAATAGGGATTACAAGAGAGGAAAAAATAATGATTACAGAGGCAATAATAATCGAGGTAGATCACCATATAAAAAAACATAAATCATATTATCATGGAAACTCTGCACAGCAAGAGTCACAGGAAGCCTATAAGCAGACTAAAGATAATAATGATGCTAATAATATGGCTTGTTCCGCTTTTGATTTTGGGAGAGCATCTCAGTGCCCCCAATGCAAAACATTATTTGAACCAACTACGGTGTCCACTTTAAGTTGTGGCCATCCTCTTCCCGCTCTTCCTGCGTCAGTCGTGCATGATGGAAGAGGTTCTCTTGTCTTACATAAAGGTTTAGTAAATGACAATCCAGTCTCAGTTCTTTTTTATTCTGGATGCACCACAATTGGTGTTAGGCAGTCGCTCGTAGATCCTTCTTGTGCCACAGGAAAGATAGTCAAATGTGTCACATTTGGCGGCACCTTAGAGAAATACTCTACTGCTATCATTAGGATTGCTACTCCTTTCTTTACAGGAGATGTACACGCATGTCTTCTGCCGAATCCGATCGCTGATTTTATCATCGGTCGTATTCACGGAGTCAAAGAATGCACTCCGCAACAAATTTCCGTTTGGGAAAAACAAAATATGCAAACTGCTAATGCTGTAGTCACTAGAGCTCAAGCTCTTAATGTGCCTCAATCTTCACCTACTGAAGATAATGAAGTGCATAACCAAGATGATCCCTTGGTAATTTCTCGTGAATCGTTTATAAAACAGCAAGAAGATGATCCGACTCTAAAGAAATTCTTCATTCTTGCAACAAAAGGTGATCCGAATAAAGATACAAATCGTAAGTCTTGGATTACAATGAAGAATGGCGTACTTGTACGTATGGTGCAAGACTCCGCTAAGTCAAGTCATTCTCAGATTCTTGTGCCCAAGAATTTGAGAGTTAAAATTTTGCAACACGCACACGACTCTCAGTGTGCTGGACATATGGGTTTTTCCCGTACAAAGTCAAGAGTTCTTGCAGCTTTCTTTTGGCCTTTTGTGAACAAAGACATACGGATTTATTGTCGATCTTGTATAGTATGTCAAGAAGTCAAATCCAAAGGTCCACGCCATGCTGCACCTATTCAGGCTGCAGACATTCCTATTCGACCATTTCAGAAAATGGCGATAGACATCATTGGTCCATTTAAGATCAAATCTGCTAGAGGACATCAGTTTATCTTAACGTGTGTGGACATGTGCACACGTTGGCCAGAGGCTATTCCTCTGAAGAGCATTACTACTGCTGATATTGCAGATGCTCTTTGGCTTATATTTTCTCGTCTGGGATTCCCCGGAGAAATATTATCAGATCATGGCACCCAACTAATATCGGATACCATGTCTCAAGTAATGTCTACTCTACAGATAGAGAGATCTTTGAGTAGTATCTATCATCCTATGTCCAATGGGATGGTCGAACGACTAAATAGAACACTCAAGAACTTACTAGGGAAGATAACTGAGGATCATCCTCAAGATTGGGACAGGGTTTTACCCGCGGCCCTCTTTGCTTACAGAGAGGTCCCCAATGAACATACAGGATTTTCTCCCTTTGAACTTGTCTTTGGCGCGTGACCGCGCGGCCCTATGTCTTTGCTTCATGATCTCATAACCGCTGATAATATTACCGATGACACAAAATCTTCTTACGAATATGTCATCGCGCTGAGACAAAAGATTATCGAAGCATGCAAATTGGCAACTTCTTCTTCTGAATTTGCTAAACAGAAGGCAAGACAATTTGCCAATAAGAAAAGAACCTTACGACAACTTTGTCCTGGTGACAAAGCATTTGTTTTGCTACCTTGTAGGGAAAACAGACTTCTTATTTCTTGGAAAGGTCCGTACGATATAATCTCGAAAATTTCCGATGTTGACTACATTGTCGATATTGATGGAAAGCATAAAACCTTCCACATCAATATGCTTACGGAATTCCATGAACGTCCTGATTATTTGCAGCCTATTTTCCAGGCAACGAACGATTCACCAGTCCAACATGGTCATTACTCATCGCTGTCTGTAATACAGGATGAGGAAACAAGTTTTTCGGATGTTAATCTTCCGCTTCCGATGATTCCACTTCATTCTAGTGAATCCTGGAAAAATGTTACTGTTTCTCCCGATTTATCTCTAGGAGAACAGCGACAGGTTTCAGCTATGTTACAAACATTTCAGGATGTCCTTACTGACATTCCTGGACAAACTCATGTCATTGAACATGACATTATTCTAACTGACCATAATCCTATTAGAGTCAGGCCTTATCCTATTCTTATACATTTTCAAGCACAGGTTGAGAAGGAATTGGATGAAATGATAGATTTAAAAATAATTGAGCCATCCACTTCCGCATATTCTTCGCCGATGGGTATTGTTCGGAAAAAAGACAATAACATCCGTCTTTGCGTTGACTATCGCAAATTGAATCAAGTTACGAAGTTTGATGCTGAACCTATGCCTTTACTAGAAGAGCTACTTACTAAGCTTTCTAAATCTCATTTTTTCACTAAACTTGATTTGTCTAAAGGATATTGGCAAGTCCCTCTATCTGAACGCGCCAAACCTTTTACTGCTTTTTCTACACTTAGAGGCCTTTTTCAATGGAATTTCATGCCTATCGGCCTTATGAACGCACCAGCTACATTCGTACGCATGATGCGTCGAATCCTATCTTATCGGTCAGATGTCATTGCGTACCTAGACGACATCTGTCTTTTCAGCGATACTTGGGAAGATCACTATTCGGGGTTAGTTGAATTACTATCTACTCTACGTGAGTATAACCTGACAGCGAAACCCTCTAAAGCCTGTATTGGTTTTAGCGAAATTGCTTTCTTAGGTCACCGTGTCGGTCATGGTTTCCTAAAGACAGAGGACCATAATACAAGTAAAATACTTAACATTTCTATTCCTAAGACTAAAAAGCAAGTGCGAAGTCTCTTAGGTCTCATACAATTTTATGGACCATTCATTCCGAATCTGTCCTCGATCATGGCACCTCTTTCTTCCTTGCTAAAGAAAGGGTCTACTAATATAGTCCATTGGACTCAAGAATGTCAATCCTCTTTGGATAAGATCAAAACTATGTTTTCTACTGCACCTATTTTAGTGTTACCTACTAAAGATAAGACATTTGTTCTCCATAGTGACGCTTCATCCACAGGGATTGGAGCGGCACTAATGCAAGAATACTCTGGAACTCTGCATCCTGTGATGTATATTTCTCGAAAACTAAATGCCGCAGAGAAGAATTACTCGGTCCTAGACCGTGAATTATTGGCTATGGTTTGGTCAATTCTTAAACTTCAAAGATTTCTTCTTGGAGCGCATTTCATTGTAGAAACTGACCAGAAAGCTCTTACAGCTATTCAAAGTAAAAATCTGAAGAGCGCGAGATCAACGCGATACGCGATTGCTCTTCAGCCTTTTCATTTTTCGGTGCGAGCTATCCGTGGCTCAGAAAATGTGATGGCAGACATTTTGTCTAGATGCCCACATGATTCCACCTAACTGTTAGATCCTCAGGTTTAACTCTACTACAGTTTTTTTTCTCGTTATATTAAAATATGTACACATATGTAATGTATGATATATTGATTGTATCACTACTTAGCGGTTCAGTGATGTATATTCACCACCGGGTCTTTTTAATGGTTTCTTCTTTGGTAATCATGAACTTAAGATATCTAATACGAAATTATTGGATAAACTATTGTATAAATTGTGGCATTGCCAGTAGTGTAGTAGGCGTTGGTGTCACCTCTCTGGAAATATTTATACTTAGAGAAATACTTTCTCTGAGATCTTGAGATATATTCTCACTTGTCGTTTCATATGACGACTTAGCCTCACATTAGGCGTTATATTTGTTTGGAATGCTTATCATCTGCGCATTGTTATTCGTGCGTTGTGAGCCAATTGTATGTTGCTCTTAGATGTATTTTTAAAAAAAATGTTCCATTTTTTTCCCGGGGGGTGTGGTAATCTGTTGCGCACATATTCTTTTGTATGGAATTATGCGACGCCCGGATTACAGTAGGTAGGTAGGCATACAAATGTATTGTATGACTATTTGATATAAACAGTATTTATTTTGAAATGCTCTCATGGTCAAAGTTATATCACCCATGATTAATTCATACTTTTGTTGTGTGGGTGATCTCTCTTGAATATCGATTTGGCGGATGGATCTAGACCCCGTTGATCTATTTTTTGTTCGGTCAGAAACAGATTATTCTTACTTAGGTTTATGCAGGAATGTTTATGGTCCGAGTCTATGTTTACTCAGTGTCTGTTGGAGACGATTCGGTCTTATATCGGGTTATCTTTGTATGTCTATGTCGGACTATTTTCCTTGTACAGTATTTTGGGATCAGGCGCTTTTCGGTGCATGAAGATACGTTAGGGAGTTCTTCGGTGATGTAGAAGCCTATGGCGGGAAGTCATATCTTAGACCTGCCCGAAGTTTGTCATCTCTTTTCTGATTATGGGAACGAAGATAGTTTCTTCTGGGATGGTTAAATCCGTGAGTTCCCTAGTGTTCATTCCATAACGCGAGGAGAAGAGCGTTTCTGTGTTTGCTAGTGGTTTTTTCCTATGTCAAGGTAAAGAACTGTTTACCGAATTTTTTCCATTCCTATTCCTAATATGGGTGGACAGCTACATGAATTGAACCATGTCAGTATGTCGGAACGACATGTTATCTAGCAGCACTGATTATGTATATATGCAGCAACTATGAGGAAAGAATATGCTGAATGTTATAGAAACAGTTATGTTCATGAACTGAATCTTTGTTGAAGCTTCATTATGTATCGTTATCGTGAGCGAGGTTCACAAGACTAGAAGCCATTTTGGAATGCTATTTATTGTTGATCATTTACCAGAGAACAGGGACGCCCTTATTATCAGGTGATGATAAAGAGATCATACTTATGAAAGGAAAACCTACTATTGGTAGTTTAACGTTTTCTCAGGAAATATTGGATGAACTGTATTTAACGGAATCTTCGCTAGAGTGCAAGTTACGTTTATGCTAAAGAGGTTCGGTCTAGGAATCAAGTTGGAACCTTGTATATTAACTGACATGATCAGTCAGTAAGGCCTGATGAATATTTATATGAGTAATGGAACTCTGAATGCTTGTATACTGACGTTCCATTATGATCATTGTGATTTGATGATTTTCTTCAACATGAATGCCAATTTATTATTGTACACCGTGGGTCAACAATATGCTATTGATGTCGACCTGTGTTCCTGTAACTGTACCCGTTCTGTCCAAGTGTGTGCGTCAAATTAAACTATTGAAACGTCCACCGTAGTCTGCATCAGTAACTTCTAGATACGCATGAATGAGTGTTTGTACCTTCAGTCAACTCCAGAACAGTATACACATTCGCGTATTGACAGTTATTGCAACACTCATTATCAACAATGCATTCTTGTCGGGGCCTCATTGTGTTCCAGGACAAGATGACCTGTATACCTGACACTGTGCCGGTTATTGGAGTTGACCAGTTACACCAATACACCTTTATAACGTGCTCTGATATATACACAGTTACGATGAAGCAAGACCGAGCTTTATCACTCTGCTAAGTACATTTGTGGGCTGCCAGTTAACAGGCGCATTCTCGCTGTCCACCCACCAATGTTAATCTCTCAGAAGAATTAAATTCCCGAGTACACAGTGTAGCTCAGGAAAGATGATTAAAATTCACCAATATTCTTCTGGCTATTAAACTGGGAGCATGTGTCTGGACGGCGCGAATAATGCTTTGTGCCTGAACTAACATTAAAAAGTTACATATATCTCACAAAATGATATGTTACAATTCAGGCACATGTGATGTAATCATCACTCATCACTGCTCCAGTCGGAGTCTGGGGTCACCTCTGCTGTCGGGTTTTCCCGCATGACTAGCAAGAAGAAATCACTAGCGCTTGCGGTAGTGGTTTATGATTATACTATTTTCATATGTTGAGGTTGCCAGCCTCATATATATAACCACTAAGCAAGAAACTTGTCAAATTCACATTTGTAAAAGAAATGGTTACACGTACCCCAATTGGATTATACACAATCTCCTCGCACAGTTTAGGATGGACACTAGCAATTTAGGTTAAATGCTCTCGAATCACTTGGTCTGGAAATTTTGAATCCCTTTTATGACGGGTGAATCTGCGAAACACTTGGTCTGGGAAAGTTTTTCTTATGACGGGTGATTCAATTCCTTCGGTATCCAGTCCTAATGTTTAAAGTCCTGGTCCCTTAAGTTTTTCTGAGTTTGTATTTATAAAGGCGTGCTTACCTTTTAAGGTTTTAAGTTTCCCAAATACTTCGGTCTGTCACTTATAATATAGGAATTCTAAGTCCGATGTCTCACTGGCTTCTGGGAGTTGTTCGCTTGACGATGCGATTCAGTCTCTGAGTTCTGTGTCTCTAATTTCGCTAGATTATATTTCCCACTTCTCAGTTCAAATCACAGATTTTGTTTCCGCCGAATTTTCCAATGAAATTCATTGTTTATTCCGGCCCTCAAATCAAACCAATCGAATCTCTTTAGCACTGGGTTGGGGTGTCTAATTTCAAAATATCCCCACGTGTTTTAAAATATTACATTTAATATTCCAACGCATGACCTCTTTCAAATTATGCGGTAATATTTCCGCCGGCATCTTTATGCAACTTCACACACAAATATAAGAACTATCCTGGCTAATGCCTTCCGCCAAGATTGACTAACCAGACAGACAGGGCCCTGCGGATGCGATAATCTAATTATCACCTGTGGGTGTGAATCACCCAGACTGATTTCTCAGGCATCAAATCTGGCCTTCCTTTGTGTCGATCAGGCGAGACCGTGCTTACCCAGGTGGTCAGACTGATTCAGTTGATAATCGTATCACCCGCTGAGGTCAGTAATCACCGTGGTGGAACGTAACCAGTCTGGGATCGGCTTCACATTACAATCTAAAAGATAAAGATAGTCTCATAGCAAATACTTCCTTAGGAGAGTGGAGTCTTATAGACTTCACCCTACTAGGTCCAGCATAAGGAGCAAAATAATGACTGAAAAGGGCAAAAATTATGACAAACAATAGGACGATCGGTGAGGAAAATGAAGAAAAAAAGATGATGTTGCCGGAGGGCTGAAGGTGTGAAAGAGCACAAAAATACATGCACAAACCGTTATGTGAAATTCTTGCTGCGGTGGTCTCTGTGACAATTTGTTCTACCTAATGAGGTTACCAGCCTCCACACACAGCCTCATATGAGTCGCCTTATACGACATGCTATTTATTCTATATTAGTACACAAATTATTTAATCATTTTTACTTTAGCTTTATTTTTATTTAACGTATCTTTAACAATCATACATTTGTTTTATTTTTGTTTACATGCATATTTATTTTTGTTAATCTGCATGTGACGGCGAACGGGATATGTGGATTTTTGTTTCATATAATATACTACTCGTCAAAAGTCAAGGGCCATTTAGAAAAACCTTGGTTGAAACCATAAAACAAATCTGATATAAACGTAATTGGTATCAGTCAACACGGCATTTATTGAATACCAAATTGACATGTCACGTAAAGAAATGGAAACACACATTCAAACGCAATGAAGCTGTGAAGTGTGTCACCCACGTTTTCAAAAGTCACACGATAGATATTGGACAAATAGACATTTTAAAATCGGGTATGACCACCGTTTGCAGCAAGGCATTCAAGACAGCGTAGACGCATCGAGTCCACAAGGGTCCGAAGAGTATCCTGAGGAACAGCTTGCCATTCCTGAAGCAGAAATGCAGTCAGCTGTGCAACATCCATTGGCAGGGGGTGATTTGTTGACAATCTTCGACCAAGGACATCCCAGAGCTGCTCAATCGGAGAAAGGTCAGGTGAATGAGCTGGCCACGCCATCCTGATGATCCCATATTGCTGAATAAACTCATTCACCACACGAGCTCGATGGGGTCGAGCGTTATCATCTTGGAGGATGGCATTACCACCTATGGCCTCCAGAGCAGGCTGAAAAATTCGTCTCCAGATTTTGTTCTGGTATCTTGGGCCGGTCAAATTGCCTTGGATGATGTAGAGTGGGGTCCTGCCATGTCTGTAGAAGCCTCCACAGGCCATGACAGAACCCCTACCATAACGATCCACCTCTCGAATTGTGTCATCAGTAAATCGCTCTCCTGGTCGTCTCCAAACTCGAATCCTGCCATCATTGAATGACACAGTGAAGCGAGATTCATCAGTGAAAAGAACTAGACTCCATTGTTGCCTTGTCCATCGGATGTGCTCGCGACACCAAGCAACACGGGCTCTGCGATGAGCAGGACTGTAACTGTCTTTTTTTCTTGTTGAGGTGATCACTGGCCCAAGACAGTATACATGTTGTTAGATGTGTAGTGCGAGCGTATGATGAGTTGAGTGTGGGTGCGAATGAAGACGCGAATGTGTTTAGGCTCGTATAGATGTAGATCCTGCAACCCATACTCTCACATGCAGTAATCAAGGATGCTTTGACACTGCAGGCATGTTTCAAGACATTTATTGACGGGAACACACATAGTATCAACAGGAACAGTCAGTGTAACAAGGTCATGCTGACCTGACATCGATAGGTATACATTTGGCATTCAAAAAGGTAAACATCAGAATAGACGTGCATGGTCAATAGCAAAGTTCTTCAGTAATGACAGTTCGTAGCGTCGCCCTTGGCGTCTCTGACTAAACGCGTCAGATGCCTTAGTTACCTTGACACACAGGTGCAACTTGGCACTCCCTGCCAATTGCACATAACAGGCTGTAGTATAATAGCCGGAAGCACAGGCCTCGTCCTAACGTCGGCCGTGTACTTCTGTTAAATAGGTTATCATCAACCCTGCAGTAATACTTATTGTAGGTAGAAGTTCCGCCAATCTGCGGCTCCCACAATATATCTTCGTCACTGGATTTCTGGACAATATAAGACTAACAGTCTTGGATGGCTACCTCGAGCACAAATATATATAAGTTCTGAAATGGCGGATCAGTGAGCTGCTGTTCACCCTAGGTAATCCTTTACATGTTCTGCCACCGAAAAGCGTAATAATGCATAAAGGTCGGTATTACCTGGTAAATGAATCTTCAGAACTACACAAGGAATTCTGTCGTCATCCCGACGCACAGAGATTCACTGGGGAAAACTGCCATAGCAGTTACTTCGAAGATTCTCCCCGAAAAACAATGGACTCTTGGTCCCTTCAGAAAAAACAGGACCTCCCGGCTTCCCGGAAGTATATCTCACTCCCGCTTAAAAAAACCTTCCCATAGGCCTACGCCCGAACTGACAACCTCTGACCCTAAAGGTCAAACACAATGAATGAATAAACAAGGGAAGACAACCCCTAATCAACCTGACATCGCAGGTAAAGACACAATTATACTTATGATACAAACATAAGCAAATAACTTGACAGATGACTCCGTCGAAAATGACAGCAACAAGGACTAAGAGGGATTCTCACTGCAAGACGTCGAGCAGCCAGTCCAAATTCATGCGAATGGTGCTTTGACTGACATTAACGTTTACAGTTTGTCTCAGCTGACATCTTAGAGTGGAACAAGTCACTGTTCGATAGCGCAGGGCTGACAACAAGAGGTACCGGTCATCATGTCCATTGGTGCATCTAGGGCGACCTGGCCGGTGGCGATCCTCCACACCTCCTGTAGCCTGAAATCTCTCCAAAATTCTTTGGATAGTAGAGTGTGACACTGCAAGCCGTCTAGCAACCTCACGGACAGATAAACCACTTTCTTCTTCTTCTTCTTCCTCGTTCGTCCTGAAAAGGACGGTGGTTGCGTTGTGTCTGTTTACGCCGGAGCTGTGATATCTGCACCTTTCGGTCGACACATCCGACTTCAGCACGGCATTTTTTGGGACCGGGTTTGCCTTCCCTTTGCGATCCCTACTCGCTCAGCCAGACTGCAGTGATGCAGACTGTTTCCAGGACCACCACGTAGAGGTGGAGTAGGGTCTTAGTCAGCTCTGGTTCGCTGACTCTGATGCAAGCAGTCAAGCTGTGGGTCGCTGACTGCAATCTCTATTGCTGCATCTTTGGGTCCCATAAACCACTTTCAACCCACGCTATAGCCCTCATTCTTTGTAAAGTGTCAAGACTTCTTCTCGGTGGCATGGTTTTTGCAAGTGATGAAACTACCCTAAGTCTGCTGATTGTAAAACAAATTAAGAGTGAACTCTGTTCACGAAAAGTCGCCATTGCACGTGGAATGTCAATCAGCACGATTACTTCACCTGTTTGGTTCTACGGAAGTTTGAAAAAAACAGATTAGAAATGTGAATTTATGGTCAGCAAACCAAATTGCACGTGATCACGTGGTTGTCGGTGAGTTGTTTTTATGCTTAACGTGCATAGAGGACTGCCAGAGGAAGATATTGCACTCATTTTTACTAAAATCTTCCTTCATTTAATCATTCTATGCCCTTATATAAAAGTGTATTGAAAATAATAGGGTTGCCCTTGAATTTTGACGAGTAGTATATATTTGATTCTTAACTTCTCGTGATATAAACCTTTTTTTTAAAATCTGTTGAGATGCATAAAAAAACAATGTACTGCTTTAATATACCGAAATGTCACTCATGCCACTTACAGAAACAAATATCGGAACAAGTCTCCATGCAGGAGACATTCAGGAGAGACGATGACAAGAAAGTTAAGAGAAAAACAGGGAGAACCAACCACAGGCACCAGACATGAGGGAGAAAAACATCAAATGAACGAAGCAGAATCGCACAAGACGTGATGAGATGGGAGAGAAATTGCTATGTATATTCCCAAAGGAGATAACCCAAGAAGGAAATCGAAAATTTTAACAGGCTGCTCCTCTTGTCAGTTTATTTAAATAAGTGCAAATTTTCTAATCTTATAATACTTTAAATATGTTAATTAGTTATATGTCCTGTCTAGACTATTCACTCGTTAGCATTACAATTCTGTGATTACGCAGTGGCGAACTGGAAAGGGGAACGAAGAACAGATACAAGATAACCTACCAAGCTTGTCGTAAAATGCGACTAGAGGTTTGGGCATGAGGTTTTCTAACCACCCCCCACACACCCCCCACCCCGCATCCCATTCTGTGAAATCTTTAAACCACAAAAATGTTAACAACATTGGGTAAGTTTACTGGAGAAAATGATTCAGCTCAGCAATCAAAGATAGGAGAAGATCAGCTGGTAAAAAACTAATAATAATAATAATCATTACACAGATATGTGGTGAATTAGTTGTTATTATTGGTTTCAATATTATATTAATGGTATCTGGTGTGAGGTCAGCTATGCAAGTCCCTGAGGTTTATTAAATACAAATAAGTTTACAGGGTACTTGTCTGCTTCCACCACGACCTCACCCGATTATATATCTTCCCCTACAGAAATGTATTGGTGTGTGTATGTTGTCTAGCAAGTGTCTAGGGTATATGCACTGTGATGAAATGTATGAACAAGACAACAACTACACCTATTACTAATAAACAATGATTAAACAAGTCACTGAGTAAAGTTTGGAAGGTAACTTATTTTTTTATAATTTATTTTCCTGTATCTAGTTATGCTTCTGACACAGGAATAATCAACTCAACATGATAATGAAATTATTTACAACTAATTATTTTACAACTGTCATTGAGTCGGTGTTATCCCACAATTACTTATATGTTTCAAGCTGGGAAAATGTCAAGTATTTCTTGCTCCTAGAAAAGGGTACAAGTTTATTGAACGTTTTTGTTCCTCACTGTCTGATACTCTATCTTTTGGGAAAACTGAGAGAGTGGAGTGTTTGTGATATCAATTTCCCAGACAAGTCTTATCTGAGGTATCTGGAACCAGGCTGGTTGAAGTATGTATAAACGCCCAGCATCCACTGCCAAGACACGCTTCTGCTTCTATAGGTGAATCACTGTGTAGGCACTCAGTAGTTAGGCCTCACTGCATACTTTAAGGACAGGTGTTAGGTCACCTGGGCTCACTTTCACTCGTAGATGAAACTCTGGAACAATACAAATGTGTCCCACTCAGCATCTAATAATCTCTCTCTTTCATTATTCTAACATGGCAATATCATCAGACATCAGTATGGTAACTAAACAATTAGTTAACGTTCTCAATTTGGTTGGTACCCCCTTCTGGATAAATAACTTTCAAACCACCGTTTGACATTTTCCTTGATAAAGGAAACATTTTACATTAATACTATCAAGTCATGTACAATCACGGTGACTTGCTGAAGAAGACGGCCAGTGATCTTCCTGGTCTTATGTCATAACACAACTTTTTCTTTTCATCCTAAATATTTAATTTTCTTCTCTCCCCATATGGCAGAAAGCCTGCCTGGCTTTTCTACACCAGGTTAATACTGTTTCCTAACAACGCTGTGAAACAACACAGAGTTTTGATGTAGCTTCCCTCCAGATAAATGTTTCCCCTTTTAGGTTCATACAGAGTCGATAATGCATACATGATACAAATGACAATATAATTGTTGATATAAAGGTTTTCATATTTACCGCAATCAAAGAAATTTTATACACCAAAATAGGGCGATATATGGAAACAAATCCAGATCGCTGACTGTGCAGAATTAGCAAACAAGACAGTACTCTTGCCTTGTCTATAACAACACGTCTTTAGTGTAAGAAATTTTTCATCTAGTGGCCCCCTATACCCAATACTAATTGGTTTTTATACAACCGTTTAGTCTAGTACACTACAGCCAATCATAGACTGTTTAATGAATAGCGTTCCTTTTCAAATAAAACTGACCTCAAATATTCAAATTAAGGACTCCTTCCACTTTTACCCCACCTACGGGCGAAAACGAGATCTGTCTATCTGACTTCTGTCCAACTTCTTTATTTCTTAATAGTTTTAAATACTCATACATACTTATTAATCCTGCTGTTATCTATTCACAGTCAGTACATATTTATTCTTTTATGTCTTTCTAATGCCTAGTATCGTGTTGTTTCCTACAATGCTTCAATTAAAACATTTTCTCTCCTATTCCATTCAGTACGGCATTTTCAAAAGAAAAAAAAATATAGGACGTTAACCTTAATTTTTTTTCCTTTTATTTTAAACTACCTTATCGGACGTTAACCTTAATTTTCCCTTTTATTTTAAACTACCTTATGCATGCAGCACATTGCGTGTGTGTATATATCGTCTGCCAAATCCAACCGTGTGAATATATGTCCAGAACGCGGGTCGAGAAAAAGGGAGTCTTTCGAACGCCCGTCATGGTATTAATGTTAAACCGCGGCAAATCGTTTAGGCCCTTACTTCGGTATGCAAATTGAACGTGCTGTGGAATTTAGCGTTTGTTCACACAGATTTTACTACAAGATAACTAAGAAGTTGCAGACTTTTATAAATGGTTGCTTCCGTAGAATAGACGATTTGAAATGGTACGATTGGATTACCAATGTGAAACAGATGAGAAGGATTTAAATATGACAAGGAGGTCAACAGTATGGAACTGATGACAAAGATTGAAATGGTTTGATAATGTCACCAATGTGGAATTGCTGACTAGGGTTGAAATGGTACGACAATATCACCAGTATGGAACAGATGACAAGGATTGAAATGGTATGGTAAGGTCACCAATGTGGAACAGATGACAAGGATTGAAATGGTACGACAATATCACCAGTATGGAACAGATGACAAGGATTGAAATGGTATGGTAAGGTCACCAATGTGGAACTAATGACAAGGATTGAAATGGTACGACAATATCACCAACGTGAAACAGATGACAAGGATTGAAATGGTACGACAATATCACCAATGAGGAACTCATGAAAAGAACCAGACAAGTGCCAGCGGAACAAGAGATGAGAAGAAGAGGCTGGTGATGGATATGACATACATCGAGGAAACCTGCTAATAACACTGGACAACAACCAAAATGTATCCGAGACAACAGTAGCTATTTTTAACTAATTTGGACATGCTGATCACGAATATGAACTTAGAAATCGCCCAGGAGGGGGGGGGGGGGGGAGGTTCAGTAGGCTAGTGGCTTCACCTTTCCGTCGCAAATTGCCCAGTCCTTCTCTTTTCTATAGCCCTGGCGCGTGATTCCTCACGAGACGGATAGCCTTGAGCGCCAATTGGATGACGCAATCTGTAGCAGTCATTGCAATCACATTTACTCCATGTCATCATTTGTGTTGTGGATTCTGTGAATGCAGACGTGTCGTTCAAGATGCCTCGTGAATGTATGAACAGTACGGATTATTTTTGCTATATTAGCGGACAAATAACTTTGCTATCACAAAGGCGACCCATTACACCGATGATAAAGATAGCTTACAGCCTTTATTTTGGTTGTGAGATCGGTGACCAGGACCGGTATTGGGCCCCACACATATGTTGTCAATCCTGTACAACGAATCTGCGCTGCTGGTTGAACCGAAAAGGACGATCGATGCGTTTTGCAGTTCCAATGGTGTGGAGTGAACCGACAAACCATCTTAATGATTGTTACTTTTGCATGACTCCTCCAATTGGACATGGTATTTCTAAGAAGAAAAAGCGGCATGTGACCTTTCCGAATATTCCCTCTGCTATGCTGCCAGTGCCTCACGGGGAAGGACTTCCTGTTCCGGACCCACCAGAATCTTATTCTCTGAATGATGAAGAAGATACTATGGCCAGTGGACATCCGTCACCTGTGAAAGCATCTACACCAAGAGATCCTGATTTCGTGCATATGGAAGAGTCTGCACAGCCACATAAAATTACCCAGAGTGAATTGAATGATTTAATGAGAGATCTGGAATTGCCAAAAAATAAAGCAGAGCTGTTGGGGTCCAGACTGTAGCAATAGAATCTTCTATAAGAGAATGTGCATGTGTCTGTGTTTCGTGCTCGGCAAGAAGATCTGCTTCCATATTTCAAAATGACAGATAACCTCATTGCTTGCGTTGATACATTGGGTCTGATAGCAGCACTACACATCAACTACAAAGACGACGATTGGAGGCTGTTCATTGATTCGTCCAAGTTGAGCTTAAAAGCTGTGCCGCTCCATAATGGTAGCGTTTTTCCATCTGTTCCGCTCGGGTATGTAGTCCACTTGAAAAGAATATTATAATACTACTGGGTAGTTCTTGTTTTAAAATCCCCAGGGGTAGGAGAGCTAGAGGGACATCAACAACAAAAAACTCACACGGAGAAGAGAACTGGAGACATTAATGAAAGCGTGAGTAAGACATGGACAAACTTGATGGCAGGGACAGAAGGACTTGCTACGTGCTTTTGAAAGGCCTATGCTCCTTGGGGAGCTGAAGAGAAATAATGATGATGATGACAACGACAATGATGATGATTATTATGATGATGGTGATTATGATGGTGATGATGATGATTTTGATGATGATGGTTTTGATTATGATTATGATTATAAAGTTTACGACGATTATGATGAGGATTATGATGATGATGATGATGATGATAATGATTATGAAAATGATGATGATTATGACGATCATAATTATGATGGTGATGATGATTATAGTGATGATGATGAAGATTATGATGATGGGGATGATTATTATGATGATTAAGATAATGTGGCAAGTCCGCATGAGAAGATATTTATACCGAAGTTCATCAATTTCCCAATTGTAAAAGAATCAAATTCACATGATAATTATACCTACAGGGTGACTGATAACACTAGTCAACAAATTTTCAAAAGTTTTTTGGACCAGAAATTAAATATACCATTTCTTATTGATTTTGACATGCTGATTTCAAATATCATAATGAAATTCACCAATTGGCTCTGGTTTTTTTTTAAATGATGAATTTACATTACAGTAATACAAATAATACCAACGGGCTGATCACCCGTTTGCCAGTCACTTCGATTACGGAAACAACAGCAAATGGATTGATTTGCCATTGCCCTAAAGACGCCAATAGGCGTGATGGGAAACAATGGCAAAGAAAACATATCTGCTGTTGCCCTAAGACGCCACTAGGCGTAATGGCCACTGACTGCTTTGACGGTCGGTGGCTAAGGACGGAAGAAGAGAAGAAGAATACAAATAATGTATGCTTGTTTAATTCTCTGGGGTGAACAGCTAGTCTTTCTACTTTAGCATTATAAAAATTGTGGTTACATACTCAATTAATTGATATTTCAACATAAAAGGACAGTAATCAGCAAGCATTGAAGGGCTCCAATTGCCTTGATACCTTGTCTCCATAGCAGCAATGTCCTGGTGAAATCGTTCACCATGCTCATCACCGACCGCTCCACAGTTCGACGTAAAGAAATCCAGATGAGAATCCAGAAAATGAATTTTCAAAGACATGTTGCAGCCAAGACTCTTATACTTCAGAAGGGGATTTTCTACAATTTCATTGTAATTATCAGATCTGTTGTTTCCAAGAAAATTGTCCACCACTGACTTAAATGCTAGCCATGCTGCTTTTTCCTTGCCATGCAACACGCAAAGAAACTCGTCATCATGAAGAAGTTTTCGAATTTGCGGACCAACAAATATTCAGTCTCTTATTTTAGCTTGGAAATTTTCTGATGAGATATTTGAAAGCCTCATCTGTTTTCTCCATTGCCTTGACAAAGTTTTTCATGAGACCCAGCTTAATGTGCAAGGGTGGCAGCAAAATCTTGCTGGTGTCGACAAGTGCTGGGTTCTCAACGTTCTTACTGCCAGGCTGCAATGACTGCCTGATTGGCCAATGTCTTCTGATGTAATGGTCACTTCGTGCACGGCTATCCCACTTACAGAGAAAGCAACAGAACTTGGTGTATCCACCCTGTAGTCCAAGCAAAAGAGCGACCACTTTTAAGTCACTGCAAAGTGACCAATGATGATGATCGTAGTTTATACACTTCAAAAGCTGCTTAATGTTTTCATAAGTTTCTTTCATATGAACTGCGTGACCAACTGGAATTGACGGTAACACATTACCATTATTCAACAAAACAGCTTTAAGACTCGTCTTGGATGAATCAATGAAAAGCCTCCACTCTTCCGGTATGTAATTGATTTTGAGGGCTGCCATTAAACCAGAAATGTTGTGGCACGCAGAAAGGTCACCATCTTTGAAAAAGAATGTAATAAGCGGCTTCTGGCGGTTCCTATACACAGAAATTGTAACATCTTCTGCCAGGAGATTCCACTGTTGCAATCTGGAACCCAAAAGCTATGATTTGTTCTTCGGTAAATTCAGATCTTTTACAAGATCATTCAGTTCACCTTGGGTTATTAAGTGTAGTTTAGTGGATGTAGTTTGCTCAAAATCTGGGTCGCTTGAGGTTGATGTTTCAGGACCACCAATGTCCTCTTCTTCATCAGTGGAAGCAGCTGAAAATGATTCTAGCACTTTGGGAATTGGTAGGTCATCGCCATGTAGTACCGGACGTATTGCAGAGGGGATGTTTGGATATTCCAGAGTCCATTTTTTCTTCTTTGATATGCCTTTCCCAATTGGAGGGACCATGCAAAAGTAACAGTTGTTGAGATGATCAGTGGGCTCTCTCCAAATCATTGGGACTGCAAAAGACATAGCTTGCCTTTTGCCAGTCAACCACAGTTTAAGATGTGCTGGACATGTATTGCAGCATATGTGTGGCGCCCAACTCTTATCTTGATCTCCTATTCTGCAGCCAAAATACAAACTGAACGCCGCCTTAATCACTTTAGTTATATTTTGTTTTTGTGATAGAAATGTCACCTCACCACATATATAACAGAAATTATTAGCACTGTTCACACTTGTCCTAGGTATTTCTAACTACGATACTTTTGATAAGGACAAATGCACTAACTAATGGCAAAATTTTATCAGAGATAAGATATTTATACACAAAGGTGATGTAATTATAGGTAGGATTGCATCTTCAACTTCTAGTTACATTTTTATTGGTCATTAGAAAAAATTATGCAATCGCCCACAACAGTTGCGTCATATATATAAATTGACCGTAATTAAATAAACTAGTAGCATATATCTTGAAAACTAGAGCCAATCAACATTTTTTAATGTCATTTTCGTTTTCAGCACACCAAAATTAGTTAAGATATGCTATTTTCATTTCTGGTACATTTTGGTTTAACACGATGTCACATCATTTGTGAGAATAGATCCCAGGCTGAGATCACAATTAAAAAGTCTGTAGCATTTTGGTTCTTCATGAAGGACAACTTACAGAACCGTTTAGGATTAGAACGGGAGTGAGTCAGGGATGCCTCTTGTATCCATTTCTTTTCTTACTAGCAATAGGTTGGGTTATGAAAACATCCACATAACACAACAGAAATGGAATCCAGTGGAATCTGACTAAACAGCTTGATGATCTGAATTTTGCAGATGACTTGGCTCTTCTATCCCATAACCATAATCAGATGCAAGAGAAAATGAAAATTCTCGATGAGAGGTCACAACAAGTGGGCCTGAAAATACACAGGGAAAAGACAGAGATTATGAGAATAAATGCAAGAAATGATAACAAGGTTGAACTTGAAGAAACACCACTAAATGATGTAGTCGTACACATATCTTGGCAGTAATATAGACAGAGTTGAAGGGACAGACAATGATATCAAAATATGAATACAAAGAACAAGAGGAGCTTTCATTGCATTGGGAAACATATGGAGAACAAGAGAAATCAAGTCCAACACGAAAATAAGAGTCTTCAACTCAAATGTGAAGTCAGTCCTATTGTATGGCTCTGAGACATGGAGAACAACAAAAATAACAACCAAAAAGCTACAGACTTTTATAAACGGGTGCTTGCGTAGAATTGAAGGACTGAAATGGTATGACAAAGTCACAAATGTGGAACTGATGACAAGAACCAGATAAGTGCCAGTGGAACAAGAGTTGAGAAGAAGACGATGGCGATGGATAGGACACACATCGAGGAAACTTGTTGATAGCCTTACAAGGCAGTCCTTCTTATGTAATCCACAGGGATAGAGAGGCAGAGGTAGATCAAAATACACATGGAGAAGGGAACTGGATACAGAGGTGAAAATGATGAGGAAAACATGGAAAGAACTTGAGCGGATGGCTGTGACGAACTGACTATTATTTTTATTTTCAACTCGCCCCGTTCTTTTTCATTAATTTTGTTGTTTCCTTTCTATTCTATTCGGTCAGGTGTTTCTGATTTGTAAACATTTCTTGGTTCTTCTTTATGGCTCTAATAATTGCAGGGACACCACCACCACCCCTTTCTTTCCGGGGTGGGGGTAACCTCTACCCGCATTTTGCTTGATCTATTTTGTTTCATTCTTCGCATGGGTAGAGCAGAAAGACGGTCAGTAAATTGATGTAACATTAGGTAAACACACGGCGGTAATTCTTCTTTGTTTCGTCCTGGTTTTCATTATACATGCATAGCGGGACTTGTAAGTGGTCTGTGATGAGGTGATTTTATGTAAGTAACATCTGTTGTTTGCTTTATCTGAGCGAAACTTCTTCGTGTTTGCTCACGAGCGAGCAATAACTAGTCCTTTCATCTGCCATTTCAGGAGAGAGAGAGCACTCGTTCACTTGGCGCTTGGTAGCAGCTTTCTGTGGTAGCGGTTCGTCAGATGTTAAGATAATGTTATGCTGTTTTATGAAAACATCTCGAGTCTGTTGTTCGTCGGAAGGAGGTGCTAGAATTGATTGTTATGTCAATGTTACAGGGAGCGGATTTGTAGAACTCCGTTAGGAATCATCATTTGAAAGGGTTTGTTTCAAGGGGCATTGTTAATAATGGGGTCTGATTTTAATTTAGGGAGAGGTTCTGTTATTACGTCAATAGTGGGGGTAGGTGCATTTTTGTTGGAGATGATTCTAGATCTATTACACATCGCGTCGGTTTCTGCCCACGTGTTAGAGATTGCATCAGGAAAGTAGTAGCATATATCAGGTCCGTGTCTGTGTGTCTAGTGCTCTCAGATCTGGAAAGTTGCACCGTGAAAAGTGACAGACGTATTTCAGTTTGCCTGAATTAGTGAGATATCCTTGACGTCTTGGTATGTACTTATACTTAGTTAGTTGGGGTGGAAGGAATTTTGACTTAGGGTTTATAGCAAGACAGAGTAAGCCTTCTAATGGGATTATTTTAATTATTAGTCTGTAGTTGCCATCAATTACCTGACTTCTAAATGCTATAGAAAGTGTAGTGTAAGTTTTGTTGGTAATTATACGATGTCTAGCTAGCGAGTTTATTTGATAAAGTTTGGCGCTGTTTTGATACATTTAACTATCTGAGTATAGGGGCTTAGGCCTGATGTAAGCACTGTGTAACGTAATAACTAGTTCAGGGTAACCACATTAGGTTATGATAAATAGGAGTGTATGTACGCGGAGTTTTGTGTGTGTCTAAGTGGCCATCTGTATATAATTTAGTTCAGAAGGATACGGTGGGTGAAGGGTGTTTAGTATTATGATATATGGTGTATGCATTTGTGTGTAAATAATTTGTGCTATTTGATAAACCTTCCATGGACTGCCTTTAATATAAGAATAGTGCTGTGGAATTATTTAGTAAAGGTATAATATTGGGATACAGCGAAGCGGTGTTGTGACGCGTACCTGCCGAGGTCACGAGCCGGCCTCAGACGCAGTCAGGTCAGCAGCGTCTGTGTTAGGCCTAATAGACAAGCTGTTGTCTTGTGCAGGGGAAGAGAAGGGGTGAGCTGTTAAGTCTGACCCGAGGGCAGAAATAGGGTAGAGCATGAGTGCTTGTATTTAGTTTGGAGTTTTATTATGGTATGGGAAAGCGAGGTATATGTAAATCTTTGGTTGTTAATGTGTTTGAATTATGATATTAGTGAATTGGTGTATATAAGTTATTATTTTGTTTACAGCGATTCACGGCGTCGTAGGCATATCCCTGAAGCCTACAACGGAATTTTGTAGCCTTCCATACTAGAGGGAGGCGAGAGACATCACTGCATTTGATAGCTGGGTTACGCGGAAAGCCACGGGCGCGCCTAGCTTGGCTTTTTTCCAGTACGACGTCATCAGGATTTCCCCGTGCTTGGGGAAAGATATACTTCAGCAGGAAAATTGCCTAGAAACCGGAGCGCTTGGCTCCCGGCCCAATACTAACCGGAAACGTTTGCCTAAGTATTTTACTCATATTGCCACAATAAAGCAGTAAGGCCAAAACCCGTAGCGGTTAAATCGTCAATCGGTGTCATCACTATCGGCTAGATTTATAGCCAGTTGTAGCTCTACATCCCGTCACCAAGGGTCTCTTCATCAGCTATTCAGGAGAGGAGAGAGGGAGATCATGCCTCTCGAATGCTAAAGGGAGCTAGTACCCGACGAAGGGCATCGCATCTGAGCATCAGAAGCGATCTATTGCGACAGGAAGGCCTCTAACGCAAGGAGAGAATAGAGAGTAGCGTCAGTTGTGAAGGAACTGATCTGTTAGTGAACTTGTAGGTGAGCCTCTGAGGTAGATGAGGCTGTAGGCTCTGTGCAGCAGTTAGTGTGTAGCATTTAGATGAGTGAAATTCAGTCTTGTAGGACAGCCGGGAGTGTCTTTGAGGCAGTTTAGTGGGAGGAGTTGTTAATTCATCCTCTGTATAACCGAGACAGAGCTACAAAAACTGGTGGAGGGTAGCCTTGTGGTGTGTGGGACTCCACAGTTTATTTAGTTAGGAATAGTTAGTGTTCAGTTGGTGGTGGCTCTTACATAGAGACTCCCCCTCCCCCCGTTTAATTTTGTTAACCTTATTTGTTTCGTGTAGATGTGGAAGAGAGCGTGGTAATTTGAGATATTTTGTCATTCATTTAACGTTGTTCTTTTCCTTTTCCAGCTTGTGCAAATTTTGCACTTTGTTTTTTTCCGGTGTGGTATTTTTTTAAATTATATAATAAATTGATAAAATGTGCCCTGGATCAGTTTGTCTTTCACTATACTGTACCTGCATTCCTTAACTGTACAGTTGTGTCTGTGGATATTAACTAGTGTAAACCTTATCTCCTCGGAGCAAGAGGTGGTGAGACAGTAGCTATAAAAACAAGTCACAAGTGGCGAGGGAAAGTCAATCTAGGTTCTCACCCTTGAAGCTATGTCTTATCCTCTACAGTCACTTTAATTCTCATCTTAAACTATCTTCTCAGACTTTCCTCAGAATTGTTGTCTTGTCTCTTTACTCAGACCGACTCTTAAATAAACCATTTTGTGACAATGGCACAGGACAGGAAGACTTGGCATGTGTTAGTTGAAGGCCTATGCTCCTCGGGGAGCTAAAGGGTATTGATTGAGATCACAATTGAACAACTGTTTTGGTGTTTTTCAAATAAAATTTTTTGTTTCTGTGTGTGGATGTTTGCACGTTGTATGAATTTACAGTAAGCTATATTACAAATCAGTTCATGTACTTAATATTTATCACATTCTTTCGCTAGCGCGATGTAATTCAGATGAAATTGTAAGACTGCTTAAATTGTTTGACATGTCTCCAATAAATTAGAGTCGCAGACTCAGCTGTTTCTCTTTCACCTTAAGAGTGGTTTTCTAGAAAACTTGATAACGAAGTGGCCAAAGAAAACACAGTAAAGAGAATAAAGCGGCGAGGCGGGAGCAAAATCCAGAGTCTGTCTGTTTATTTCCTGCGAAAGCAAAACTTTGTTCAATGTGATGACACTGCCGCCTTGCGGCAAGATAAAGTAACTCAGTTTCTTATTGGACCGCGAAATGACGTCACCTTCTATACAAATTACAATGACTGATTCAAAGCCGAGAAACATTTCTAAGCATTCGAGAAATTGGTGGAACGTGGTTTAGTATTATGAGAACACTGTAGTACAATCTTTTCTGATGTCAGAGAAGGCAAATAAATCGAAAGGTTTAAATGGAACAAGTTTATCCAAAAGAGAAGATTGCTGAAATGGAAAGTGGACAACTAAAATAAGAGTAGTTCCAGACTATATCCCAGGATGTTGTGTAAGTTTAAATCTTTTGGAACATAAACTAAAAGAAAGTAAACAGTGGTAATCACCTTCGAGAAATTGGAAGCTAAAACCCAGAACGAGGTAGGGAAAACTCTCCACTAAGATCTGTCCGCCAGACATTGTCAGATACTTTAAATATTGTGGAAGATGAATGGTACCAATTTAAACAAGGCATATTAACAGCAAAGTAGAAAAATGTGGGGCGACAGGTAGTAATATATATATATATATATATATATATATATATATATATATATATATATATATATATATATATATATATATATATATATATATATATATATATATATATATATATGGCGAAAGGTTTTATAAGTGTGAGATGCATACATGCCACACCTCAGACATGAAAAACCTGTACAACAAATCCAAAAACCCTGTACAGAGACCCGCAAAACCTGTACAGACTGAAAAACGTAACAATAGAGTTAATTAATGTACAAATATATTCAATTAGATGGTTCTGCACCATCATAGTGACATGCGCCCTTTGCCTTTTTAAGCATGTCTTCACTTGCTTTAAAACCTAAACAACAAGAGTTAGAATTTATTTTGTACCGGTATTGTAGAAAAGCTGTGACTGTATCATCATTTAGTCTATTTCTGCAAAAAAAAAATTAATACAATTTATGGTGGAAATGAAGAACAGTTTGGTGTGTGTTCTATAGTGCCTTATAAAAGTATAGATCTAAAGAGACCAGTAATAAGCGTTATGGGTTAGGTTTAGGAATCTTAAATCAAATATATATATATATATATATATATATATATATATATATATATATATATATAATATATATATATATATATATATATATATATATATATATATATATATATATATATTTTTAAAGCTAGCAATGAAAATATAAACTGGCGCAATATTATATATTCTCTACCGAACTTCAAAAATTGGAATAGCCGTTATACCCATACGAATTTTAGTGTCAATCAAACATTGATAGTAATTAATTATTTAATAAATATAAATCATTGGATGACCGTAATGATGATCACCCAAGGCAAAATCACATTGTTTTTTAAAGAAACGAAATTAAAACTAAGAAGAGAAGTAACTCCAAATAAACTTTTCTCTGACCTGGTTAAGATGCAAATTTGCCTTGCTTTTGTGGGTTTTTTTTTTTTTCAGTTTCATAATTTGGTCATATCGGAATGACGGTCGCCGAATGCTCCGCATGTATTTTCGTACCATTTAGATTTCGGGTTAACCCTAACCCCAACTGTAACCCTAATCCTAACTCTAAATGGTACGAAAATACATGCAGAGCATTCGGCGACCGTCATTCCGATATTAGGCCTACCCATAATTTGTTTTGTATTATTATTCAAATTTACATTTCTTACGCACTTTCTACCGTAAACCTAACCTCAACCTTAACTCTAAATGGTACGAAAATACAAATATTAAACATACTCGACGGCAATAAAGGTAAAGATTACCAGAATCTCAGTAAAAAGAGTTGTCAGAATCATTCAAGTTGAATAAATTCAACTCAAAACAAGTTTTTCGTGCTCTTTTTCCACAAAATGTTTATGATTCGGCGGTATGGCAGCGTCCATGTTTGTAACTTTCGCTTTTGTAAAATCACTATTATCAGTTCTACCGTATTCGCTAGCAGTAAAATATTTTGTTCGTTTCAAGCTTAGTGGCCAGATTTTTCAATGCTGAATCCGATTATGCCCAGCAATTGCCGATACGATTGTAAACAGAAGAGTTCTGGTGCTTTTAAAATAGGACGTACGTTTTATAGGTGTATGGGAACGAGGTATCGCACTACTTCCGTGACGTACTCGGTACGGCACAGCGACAAAAATTGTCAAGATTTATGCCGTATGGCGTACGTCATAATGGTGCTGAAAGGGTTAATAATTAGGCGAAAAAACCCGTACAGACCCGTGTACGGCCCGTACACATCTGAAAACGCAAACACCCCGTACAGATTATGGGTAAACCTTTAAGTGTGGCATGTATGGAGATGATAGTGCTAGAGTAGAAATAGTATTCTCTCCAGAATGTGTGAGGTCCCAGTGACAGAGAAGTACACTGGTATCACTCGATAGTCACGGCTGTGAAAGTATCTAGACTGAAAATATTCAGAGAACAGTCAGACCTTACTGCGCCACCTCCGCTATGTGACCACCTGTGATATTAATAAACATTCAACCAAACTCACTATCAACTATATTGAATGAATAAAGCTGGTGAATACAATTTATATCCTCTTTATTTACATCTATCTAATTGTGGTGATTGGGTGTGACTGGTGATACAACAGTTATATTTATACAAAACTAAATTGGCGAAATCAATTACAGTTTATACAAGTTAAACTAAAATGTCATTTCTTTAGACTCTTCCAATTAGTTGGGTAATAGACTTCTTCACTGTCTTATTCACTTTATAACTTTCACTAGTTTATCACGCAAATAGTCATCACAAAACTCTGCTTGACAGTTATCACTTCTTGGTTGCACGATTGTCACAAATATCACTCATCTGTTTTTATAATCAGTGTTCATATGAGATGTACAGCTTCAGTAGGTCGTGCTTCTACCAATCCAGGCACTGCTGGGGCGATTAGCCTTGATCATCGAGCAATTCTTGATCATTGACCTCTGACTTTTGGTTGACAAAATATGAACCTGCAGATAATTGTAGGATATGTGGCTATTTGTGGATAAAAATTACCACATTCCTATTGTAGGTGAGATGAATTTGTTTTCAGATGTATGCGTGAAAATGCATGATTATGGATCAGTGACAAGACAGGTGTCTACTGTGGAACATTTTATAAAATCAAATAATACAAAATAATATGTACACACATATATGGTATGAGGTTATAGTATCCCCCTGCCTGACACGTTAGCTCTGTAAAGTACAGTAACTTGAAGACAGATTGAATAAGCCCTGATAATGATTGTTGGTAGTCCTGAAAAGAATTGTTATTAGTCCTGTGCTAGCCCTGATATGGACTCAGTCACGGTGGTTATATTTCGGGTTCCAATCTTCAACAATCATATCAAGTAATCAATTAATATGCATGATACTTTCATAACATAAAGATTAAACAAATCCTGAAATAAAAGTTGTAATTACTGTATTATTTTACATAGTAACTTTACATACCCTCGCAGGATCTAATTAAGATCAGTAAAGACTGGCTTTAGTGGAGTAACAGAACTGCCTGGCTGCAAATAACAAGATATTGGCCTCTGCACGTTCCTCTCTCTCCAGCCGTTGTCCTTCTGTCTTGCTTCGCTGTACAAGTGAATTTGAAATGTTGTTGTTGTTGTTGTTTTGATGAAATGATGGGTGGAGATCGGGCACTCAACCTCTGATCATTGTTGCCTCTTCTCTTTCCATCTTGGTCTACCCTGTTCAACCTGAAAGTTGGTTATAATTGGGGTATTTAGTGTCATTTTCTTTACTAATTTTGTATTCAATTTAAATAACTGTTGTCTTTTGCAGTTGCTGATTTTTATTTATATTAGTATTTGTCAATTTTATTTTCTCTTTTGTATTGTTTCTAGATAACTATTGTCCTTTACACTTGGTTTTAATTTGTATTAGTATTTGTTCTTTTTGAGTTGTTGTCCCTTTTTTTTTTTTTTTATACCTTGTCTTTCCTTGTCCTATGAGTAGTTATTTTTTTTGTTTGTTAATGCTTTGTTAGTTCTTGCTGCTTAATTTCTATTTAGTTGGATGATTTTCCTGAAGTTCTAACCTTATATTTTTTCCTTTGTTTTATGTATATATCTTTTAAGTATTGATTGGGCATCTCTTGGGGCATCTATACTTAAAACCTTATCACCTGTTAAGTCTATATTGTGATTTCTATAGTAAGTTTTTAATTCAAGCCTTTGTTGTTCATACTTTTTACAGTGGATCAGGTAGTGGTCTATGTCATTCTCTTCCTGACATTCTTGGCAGTGTGGTTCTTCTACCATGAAGTATGCTGCACCGAGTCGGAGACGCCACAGTTTTTTGTTCGATGGTATCTTTAATTCTTCTCTGACCTGGCATGTCCTCGTTGGTTCTTTCAGCAGATTGAACGCGTGTCTGCCTTTTCTACTTTCCTTCCATGTTGTCTTCCATTCCTCGTTTATAGTTTCCTTCACTTGGCTCTTGATCTCTGACCTTCCCAGTCCTGCTTTTATATTGTTTTTACTTGTTCTTCCCTTCTTGGCATTCTGGTCTGCCAACTCGTTGCCAGCTATACCTATGTGTGCTGGAACCCACACTAGCCTCACACTACATCCTCTGTTCTCTAGTGATGTATTAATTGCTAGAATTTCTTCCTTTATGTCTGGCCGGCTACATTTACCTGGGTGTTCTAGTGCTTGTAGTGATGATAGTGAGTCTGTAAATATCGTAACAGCTTCTGGTGGGTTATCTTCGATTATTTCTAGACTTTTAAGAATTGCTACCATCTCTGCAGTAAAAATCGATGCCCCTTCCGTTACACTGTAGCTCTTTTTTATTCCCCATTGTGGTATTACAACTCCGGCACCTAGTTGCCCACTATCACCCTTGGATCCATCAGTGTAGACGGCCAGACTTTGTTTAGTTAGTTGCTCTATGAACTTTCTACTTATCATTTTGGCTTCCTTATCTTCTATGTTTTGTTTGATCTTTTCAGTAAGTGAGTAGTCTATGATTGGTGATTTTAGTTCCCAGGGTGGTATTTTGCTTCTGTATTTATTACTATTTTCAATTGTGTTTGATAGTTCTTTGAACTGCATTAGGTCTTCTATAGTTCTCCATCCTGTTGGATATCTATCTTTATTTAAGGGGACGTCCCATACACTTGGTTGGTTTTTGACAAATGCTTTATGTGCTGGGTGGGTCACTTCTTGTGCTACTTTACTCCAATAATTTAATCTCAGTTCTTTCCGTCTTAGACCAAGGGGAGGTATGCCGAGAGCTACTTCTAGAGCTACTACTGGTGTCGATATAAATGCACCTGTAATAGTTCTCATGGCTGCATTTTGAATCCTGTCCAGTTTTGCTTTGTTAGAAGCTGCAGCTGAGTCATAGACTATGCTGGCATAATCCAGTTTCCCCCTGATGAAGGACTTGTAGAACATAAGCATTATTTTATTGCTGGCCCCCCATCCATTACCTTTTACAATCCTTAGTATATTTAGGGGTCCCCTACAGCTTTCTACCAAATTGTCTATATGTTTATTATAATTTAGTTGTTTATCTAAAGTTACGCCCAGAAATCTAGTTGTTGAGGAGGTACATATTTTCTGTCCTTTAATGGTTATATTGATTTTGTTATTTTTTTTTAAATTTCCTTTGCTGAAAATCATACCTACTGTTTTGTTTACATTAATTTGGAAGCCCCAACTTTTCATCCACTCTGAAACTTTGTCTATTTGATTTTGAAGTTTTTTGTAAACATGGTCCAAGTTTTTTCCAGATCGCCAAATGGCACAGTCATCTGCAAATTGTGATACTGCATTCTTTATGTCATTAAATTCATCTGCTAAATCATTTACAGCTATAGTGAAAATTGAAGGAGAGATCACTGATCCTTGAGGAATCCCATTCTGTTGTTCATATATTTCTGACCTATCATTATTCACCTGTACAGCAAAATACCTGTCCTGTAAAAAGTTTTCTAGATACCTATAGGTTTTACCAGTAATGCCAATCTTTTTCATTTTGTAAAGAGCTCCATCGCGCCAGCATTCATCATATGCTCTAGCTACATCTAGAAAGACTGCTACTGTTTTCTCTTTCCTCTTGAACCCTAGCTTTACATCATGTTCTAATCTTACAAGCTGGTCTACTGTACTTCTGTCTGCTCTAAACCCTGACTGGTTTGGGCTATATAACTGGTTTTTTTCCAGGTAGAATTTAACTCTTTTATTCACAACAGTTTCCAGTATTTTACCTAGTTGTGATGTTAAGGAGATAGGCCTATATGAACTTACTTCATGGGCTTCCTTATTGGGTTTTAGAATGGGTACTATCATAGCTACTTTCCATGCTTTTGGTATCTTTCCTAAGTTCCAGATTTTGTTATAAAGTGAAGTTATTATGTTTATAGTTCTTTTGGGTACTTTCTTAAGGATTTCATAACTAAGTATATCTTGCCCTGAGGCAGTATTAGATTTATCTTTTATTGCATTAGTTACTTCTTCCTCTGTTATATCAGCATCTAAATAGTTTGTTTCATCTATCTGGTCTGGTATTTCTTTTAAAAACTGTATCCTAAGTCTTTCTCTTCTCTCATTTTCTTCCTGTCCAAGGCTACTTTTTGCACTGACTTTATAGAAATACTCGGCAAGGGCATTAGCTTTTTCTTTATCTGTTTCTGCTCTCTTTGGTAGTTTGATTGTTGGCATTATTGTTTTCTTATTGTTCCCTTTGATTGCCTTAAGCTTTCTCCATACTTCTCTAATTTGAGTGCTAGGTTTAAGTGACTGACAAAACTCCTTCCAGTTAGTTTCTTTGGCTTTGAATATTATTCTGTTAGATTCATTCCTAATAAGTTTATACTTATCATAATTTTCTTCTGTTCTGTTATTTCTATATTTTTGTAAGGCCCTTTTTCTTCTCTCATGAATTTCTGCACAGCTTTTATTCCACCAGGCAACTGGTTCTTTATTCCATTGAGTTTCTCTTTTCTTATTAATGTTATTTTTTTGTTTAAGGTGTTGTGGCATATTTTTATTTGGTATATACTTTATTGCTATTTTCAGAATTTCATTGGTCAGTGTTTCTGCCCACAAGTCAGTATCATCTGATTCCATGTCTTTATATTCCATCACCTCCAGCTCTGATTGGAAAGCTTCCCAGTTTGCTTTTTTATAGTTGAAGGTAGGTTTCTCTGGTTCTGGGTTTGGAATGACATTTTCATGCATGGTTATTACAATGGGCAGATGATCTGAGTTTGTGTCTTGTAACACTTCCCAATTTACATTCGCTAGGTTGTTAGTTGCTATACTTATGTCTATTGCTGAGTCTGCCCTATTAGCTTGTGGATTAATTCTTGTTGCAGATCCATCATTTAGTATTAGTAGTTCATTGTTTTCTATGAAGTCAAGTAGGCATTTTCCTGCATTATCTGTATGTTGTCCACCCCAAGCACAATGATGGGAATTAAAATCGCCTACTATGATTGTTTTGGGGCCTAGTCTGGTGCTTATGGCTAGTATTTCTTCATCTTTAATTATGCCATCTTTAGCATATACATTTAGAATTGTTAGATTGTTTGGTTCAGCTGCTATAGTAACCTGGATACCTTCTATATTGGTTGTATTAAAAAACTTCCCAGTCTATGATTTTTAAATTTTTCGCTAACTAAGACTGCGACACCACCTCCTCTACCTTCTTTCCTATCGTGTCTAAGTATCTTAAAGCCCTTACAACTATATCTACTATTTGGGTTTAAATGGGTCTCTTGAAGAGCATATATATATCAGTAGTTAATCCTGTCTCTGATAGTAGGGGTGCAAAATTCTTTTTGATACCCCTACAATTCCACTGTATAATTTTAAATCTTTCTAAATTGAATTTTAACATCATCTATTATCCCTTTTATTTTGGTTAACTATCAATTTGCTCTTAATCTGTATTCCCTGCACTCGTGGACCCATCATCAATCAAGTTCTCTAGAAAAGCCTTATTAAAACTTATCATTGTATCCGTAACTTTTTCTGTTATGTATGGTAAAAGTGCATCAACGTGTTCTTTGATAGAGCTAGTTTCTTCTAGGTTGACCACTTTCCTATTTTCATCTAATGCTACATTCCCTTCTCTCCCTATGTTGATCTCCTGCCTTTCACTTTCCATTCTTTTTAGTATTATTTCACTTTCTTCTTTTAGTTCGGAAAGTTTGACTAGCATTATTTCATTTTCTTCTTTCAGTGCAGTCAGTTTAGCCACATCCTGGGTAATTTGGAACTGTATGGCTTTCACTTCTTGTAGCAATGCCTCTGCACTTTTCAGTGAATTCACATTTTCCAGAGTTGTAGCTGACCTGTCTGGCTTGCTGCTTTCTTTTGTTTTGTTAGTTATTTTCTGTTCTTTTGACTGCTGCGTTTTAATAGTTTTTAATTTCTTCTTTAAGAGATTTTATTTCTTCTACAACTTTACTGTTTGTGTTTTTTGCGTTTTCTTTTATTTCTTTAATTACTGTTTTAAATGGTGTTCTTGTTATGATGGATTCTTTTAGTGCTTGTTTGGTTTGCTGGTACACTGGACAGCCCTGATACCTGGCACTGTGGTTCCCTTTGCAATTGGAACACTTTCTGTTCCCATTCGCCTTTTTGTAGTCGGTATCTGCCTTTGCCTTTTCACACTGTGTAGAGGGGTGGTTACTGGAGCAGTACCGACAAACTGTTCTCCCCTTACAATTGTTCCTTCCATGGCCGAATTTCAGACAGTTGGAGCACTGTAGCTTCGGTGTGCTTCTTGGTTTTCCCAAATAGTAGTGTTTTAGGGGTTTCCCTCCCTTCTGCCGTTATTATAACCACTGGGGTTACAATGCTCCCTTTCACCATTATTCTGTCCACATGTACCAACTTTATGTCTGGGTTCTGTTTTGCGATGCTGTTCATAACTTCCTCGCTTGAAAGGTTAATGTTTATCCCTTTTAACACACACCTATTGGTCTCTTTTGCCAGCTCTATCTTTACTTTTATGTCGTGTGCCAGAGTCACTGTTTTTGCTTCTACTTTGAGTTCCTCTAACATCTCTTTTATTCTGTCGCTCTGATTTGGGGTAATTATTATGCCAAAATGGGTTTTTGAAATTTTGGCTATCGCCTTTTTGCCTAACACAGGATCAAGAATTTTTATAATTTTGTCTTCATCTAGTGCTTTGATCTTGACAACCTCACCAGCTACTTGTGTTATCTTTAACCGACATATGTTTACTACATCTTTATTTTGGGAAACTGCCTGGGATGCTTTATGTCTTGAGTCTTCTTTGGTACTTTCATTGCTATTTTTTTGGTTAGAAATTTCTTCTATGGGGGCCTGACTATTCTCTTCTAGTTTATCGTGCCTGGTGTCCCTATCTTTGTTTTTAACTGCTTCTGCCCACGTTTTGCCTTCACCTGACTGTGATCTAGTTAGGACTACAGGTGCCATGTTTGGTTATGAGCTATGTCCTAATTTCCTATTTGAATTTCTTTACTTATTGTTCTTTCCTATTTCTTTTAGCTCCCTTTCTTTTATTTTGTTATTAATTTAATTATTTTATTGTGCTATCTTGTTCTTATTCTTAGAAGTTTGGTCTATTTTGGTTCAAATCTTTCGATCTGGTAAATCTAAAATTCCCTTAACCACTAATATTTATTATTAATAATTGATTAACACTACTAGGATCTATGATTACAGTTTAGGATGATTCAACTTTTTGCTATTTTCTGATGAGTTAAGTAAAGTAAAAATGTCTACCGTACCACGCAATGGAAAGCACGTGGCGCCTGGGCCTATTAAAATTTATTTGTTTCTTTTTAATTTATGGCTATTCCTATTTTATATTATCACTCCTAGCCAGTATCAAGCAATCAACAATTATACTAACCGCTTAAATTGTATACAAAATAGAAACAGCAAATAAATTAAATTCAACTTATCTGGTTTGTATTTCTCCCGGTTGTGTGCGAACGCTGCGTGCTCAAGGCGAAGAGGTGTCTGGTGGTGAATGTTATCGGTCTTCGAAGAGGAAGAGAGGGTATGGTGTATGTGTATGGTGAATTTGAAATCATTTCCGTCCGCCCTTATATATGCAGCTACCGGACGTACAGGAAACAAGGCTCGCAACTCCAGCAAACTTCCCAAAAAAGTTGTAACTTCGGGGGGTTTGTGCTAGAGGTGTTTCAAACCTTGGTCTCGTGCATTTCACCTAACCCAGTTCAAGCCTTTGGAGTTATATATTTCCGTTCTCCATGAGTTGACCTTTATATCCATATGTTGTTTTCCCATATCTGTCGTGTTAACGATTTTATATTGAATTATAAATAGGAAAAACACAGCATTTCTCAATGCACGGACACTATTCTTGCGAAATTCTTCACAACTACTTACTCCCTTCTGATTTCCTTGTACCTATACATAAATGAAGATATTCCCGTCAAAAGGAGACCATTCTCATCCTTGTCTGTCATTCCGTTCTCCTTCCCGATGTCTAATTCTAACCATGATTTCGGACGATTTATTCTTCCTTATACACTCGCCGAAGTCATTCTATCTGACCGTGGGAAACCCCTTCTCTGATTGGCTGCCCTAGATACACACAGGAAAATACCCCTGCATTCCTTTGTTCAGGTCAGCACACTGGTGTCCCACTTTTCGGTCTTCAAACATTTAACTAGGCAATGCGTAACATGCGACAGAGCCTCCCTCTCTTTTAAGCTGTAGATTTCTACAGCTAACAACTGTAAGCTTTGCCGTAGTTAATGTTCTTCTTACTCTCGTTCTATCTCAGTTGGGTGTCGACTAAGAAAATCTGCTCCAACATTTTCTTTACCAGGAATGTAATGCACTGTAAACGAATATGGAGCTAAAAGTAGACTCCATCTGAGCAATCTGGAATTTAATTTTCTCGACACTGCCAAAAATGTGAGAGGTTGATGGTCATTCTGTAATATGAAATGTTTGCCGTACAAATAGGTCGAGAACTTCTCGATGGACCAGACTACCGCCAAACATTCTTTCTCTATAGTAGAATAGTTCAGTTCGGCCGAATTTAGTTTCCTACTAGCGTAGGCGACTGGTAAAAGTTCTTCCGGCTGGGCTTTTGATTTTTGCAACAGCGTTGCTCCTATTCCAATATTACTTGCATCCGTTCGCAATACAAATTCCTGAGTGATATCGGGTAATGCAAGGATGGGTTTGCTGGTGAGTTTTTTCTTTAAGTCCGTGTAAGCGTTCTCACACTCAGCATTCCACTGAATATTATCAGGCTGACCTTTCTTCGTTAAGTCTGTTAACGGTGCACACAGAGAGTTAAAGTTGGATATATACTTTTGGTAAAATCCGCATAAGGACACAAATGACCTTACATCTTTCTTAGTTCTTGGTCTGGGTGCCTTCTTCAACTTCTCAATATTCTTTGGGTCAGGAGACATGTGACCTCTAGAAATAGTGTGACCAAGGAATTCCAATTCCTTACACCCAATATAACACTTGGTTGGACGTGCAGTCAGTCCAGTTTCTCTTAGTCTGTCAAAAACAACATGGAGAGTGATTCTACATGCTCCTCAAATGTATTGGTAGCAACAAGTATGTCATCCATGAAGTTAGTGATGTGTGGATTTTTTAGAGGCTCCAACAGTTTCCTCATCATTCTTGAAAATACACTTGGTGCATTTTTCAAGCCAAATGGCAGTACATTGAACTCATAATGTCCTTCCGATGTACTGAATGCCAACATGTGCCTTATTTCTGGTTTCACTGGTATTTGGTAGTATCCCTTGCTTAGATCTACTTTAGAAAAATACCTAGCTTCACTCAGTGTAGAGAACAATTGGTTGGTGTCAGGTAACGGATCCACTTGAGATTCTGTGACCGCATTTAACTTCCTGTAATCTATGCACAACCTATGTTCTCCACTAGGTTTCCTTAATAGCACTACACTGGAGTTGTAGGGAGATTCCGACTTTGAGATGATCTTCTCCTTTAATAAATAATCAATCTCTTCCCGTAGTGCCTGTGCTTTTGCATAAGGGATAGGGTAAGTCTTCATACAGACTGGTGTGGGATCGGTTACCGTCATGTTGTACTCTAACAGATTTGTACAACCAGGCTTATCTGTGAGCACATCAGCATTGATTTCCAACACCTCCTGAACTTGCCTCCTCTGCTCAGGAGTTAAATGATCACTAATATTCACTTGATCATAACTCTCTGTAGCCTTCAATGGGTATTCCATAGAGGAAAGAGGTTCATTTTCCATTTCTGTTGCAATGGCTAGGGTCATGATATGTGCAACTTCTGATGATTCCCTGTCATAATACTTTTTATGAAGTTTGACATGGTACACTTTCTCTTTTCCCTTCTTGTCAATCTTGTAGTTAGTTCTGGAAAGTTTCTCCAGAATGACATAGGGTCCCTGCCATCCAATTTGCAATTTATTATTGCTGCTGGGCAACAGAAGTAGAACTTTTTCTCCCACAGCAAGTTCTCTATCCTTTGCTTTTTTGTTGTAATAAGCAGCATGCTTCCTCCTAGCCTGTCTCAAGTTCTCATTTGCCAGTTTCCACCCTGTTTTTAATCGAGAAGTTAACTCGTTGACATACTGATAGGAGGATGTCACTGTTTCCTCAGCCTTCTCATCAGTCCATGTTCGCAGCAATGCTTCCATTGGACCTTTGATTGGTCTTCCAAACAACAAAGTAGCTGGAGCCAATCCAGTTGAATTATGTGGGACTTCCCTGTATGCAAAGAGTGCAGCAGGTAAATATACATCCCAAGTGTCAGGTTTTTCACTTGCCAGCTTTCTAAGTATGGATATAAGCGTCCCGTTGAAGCGCTCTACTTGCCCGTTTCCTTGGGCATGATATGGAGAGCAATGATAATGTCTGGCCTGAAAGATCCTGAACACTTCTTGTGTTAGCTTTCCCTTAAACTGAGAACCATTGTCAGTCAATATCTGATTTGGGAAACCTAACCTGGTGAATATTGTCAACAGTGCCTCAGCCACATGCTTAGAATCTATAGATGACAAGGCTACTGCTTCTCCCCACATAGAGCAAGTATCAACCAAGGTCAGGATATAAGCATTCCTCTTCTTGGTCCTAGTGAGGGGTCCAACAATATCCACTGCAACACGTTCAAAGGGTGTTCCCATAATGGGCATTTCTCCTAGTGTTGCTGGTGCAGTCCTATGTTTAGGAGCTACTCTTTGGCATTCTGGGCAGGATCTCACATATCTCTTTATGTCCTCTGTGATTCCTGGCCAAAAGTAGTGACACGCTATCCTTTGTCCAGTGGCCCCTATTCCCATATGTCCACTGAAGGGTACAGCATGTCCCAGCTCCATAACCTTCTCCCTGTATGATTTTGGCACTACAAGCTGTCCATGCCCTTGAGGTCCTGTTCCAGCTTTTCTGTAGAGTAGACCATTTTTCATGTAGAAGTCTCCTTTCTCTGGAGGGTTATGTGCCTTAGGTAGTTTGCCAAAGCAAGGCTTCAAGGTGCTATCAGCTGCTTGAGCCTTTTTCATCTCTCCTGGATGTGTATTAATAGGATTTTCCTCCATTTTCCTGGAGCTTGCCCTGGTCTGGACTGTTGCCATAACTACAGGTTTAATGGGTTCTCCTAGGAAAACATACCTACATCCCAAAATCAATGGGTAAATAGGTTCGTCCATCACTGCTGCTTTGATCTCTCCTTCCACATAGCGAGATCTTATGTTGATTCGGGCTATGGGTAGTGTCATGGTTCCTGCTCCCTTGATCGGTCCTCTGATTTCCACTGTCTCTGTGGTTATCTGGTCAGGACTCACCAGAGAAGAGCACACTACCGAGTCAAAGTCCAAGCCTGTATCATATAAGCACAGTACTTGGGTGCCATTCAAGGTCACTTCCTCACAGACAGGGGGATGATGGAGGTCATTGGGACTAACTGCCTGTTCCTTCCTTCCGTTGTTCCCTGTTGTAAGGCATGCAGCATGATGAGGAGGATTCTTCCGTCTGCATTCTGCAGTATTGTGGTTGCTAATTTTGCAAATTTTACACCACTTATCTTCCTTTCTTGAAGGTTTCTTGTCAGATCCTAGAGGGTTCTTGTCTTTGTAGTCATATCTTTGTTTGTTCTTGGTTGTATTGTCCTTTTGTTCAAACTTGTTTTGGTTTTGTGGTGACTTGAAACTATCTACCTGCTTTTTCTTGTTTCCTTGAAACAGGGGATGAGCCAGTTTGTGACTTTCTGCATAGATGATTATTTCATCTAATCTCTCTCTTTTATGTTCTACTAGGAATGTCTTCGTCTCAGGAGACATGGACTCCAGGAGTTGTTCTATCAACATCATCTCCTTAATCCCTTCAAAATCCTGATTGAAGTTTCCTAACTGACACCACCTCAGCAAGTAACTTTCCAACCTTGCTGAAAACTGCTGATACGTTTCTCCTGTCTGGAGCTTAGCAGTTCTAAATCGCCTTCTATAAGCTTCTGCGTTTTGTTCGTAACGCACCAACAATGCTTGTTTCAAGGCTTCATAGTTTTCCTGATCTTCTTTTTGCATCTTCAAGTAGACATTATAAGATACTCCTCTCAATCCCTGTGACAACTTCAAATTCCACTTTTCTTTTTCTAGGCCATAAGTAGTGGCCAATCGTTCATATCTGTCAAGGTAATCCTCTATTCCCTCTTCTTTCTCCACAAATGGGTCCAAGTGGAAGTTCATAGCTCCATTGGAGGTGCTTTGGCTGGCGCTGGTATCCGAATGAGATGACCTACTACCATTAGTGGTAGCCGCTGCCTGTATTTCAAGCTCTTTTAATCTCAGTTCATGGTCTCTATCAGCTTGTAGCTTCCTTTCCTCAGCTGTTAATCTTCTTTCTTCAGCCTCCAATTTCTTGGCTTGAGCCTCAACTTCCAACAGCAGCCTCTTTTCTTCAGCTTCCATTCTTTTGGCTTCTCTCTCAGCTTCTAGTCTTTTGGCTTCTCTCTCAGCTTCTGCTTGCAGCTTCCTTTCCTCTCTATCCATATGTTTGTCCACTTCAGTTGTGACATACTGGATGAGAGCATCACCTGTCAAGCCCAGCTCTTTTCCCATTTGCATGATCGCAGTTCTGAACTTCACTAAGTCAGCCATTATATTAAGTTAAGTAGGGTATGAAAACTTACCTAAACTTACTTAAAATAATTATCAAATGGACAACACAATTAATCGTGCAACCTTGTGATAGTCAATATTTACTGAGTACTCTAAGGTACTGTTACTGAGAAAAAAAATCTATTCTAGAATTTTCAAAAAAAAATTTTTTTTTTTTTTTTTTTTTCTATAGGTGGCCCAAGATAGACTAAAGATAGATGTATAGATAGAGGATGGCTCAGGATATACGAGAATATCCCGCGATCGAGCCCCCACTGTAGCGGAAGGTTTTATAAGTGTGAGATGATAGTGCTAGAGTAGAAATAGTATTCTCTCCAGAATGTGTGAGGTCCCAGTGACAGAGAAGTACACTGGTATCACTCGATAGTCACGGCTGTGAAAGTATCTGGACTGAAAATATTCAGAGAACAGTCAGACCTTACTGCGCCACCTCCGCTATGTGACCACCTGTGATATAATAATAAAAATTCAACCAAACTCAGTATCAACTATATTGAATGAATAAAGCTGGTGAATACAATTTATATCCTCTTTATTTACATCTATCTAATTGTGGTGATTGTGTGTGACTGGTGATACAAAAGTTATATTTATACAAAACCAAATTGGCGAAATCAATTACAGTTTTTACAAGTTAAACTAAAATGTCATTTCTTTAGACTCTTCCAATTAGTTGGGTAATAGACTTCTTCACTGTCTTATTCACTTTATAACTTTCACTAGTTTATCACGCAAATTGTCATCACAAAACTCTGCTTGACAGTTATCACTTCTTGGTTGCACGATTGTCACAAATATCACTCATCTGTTTTTTATAATCAGTGTTCATATGAGATGTACAGCTTCAGTAGGTCTTGCTTCTACCAATCCAGACACTGCCGGGGCGATTAGCATTGATCATCGAGCAATTCTTGATCATTGACCTCTGACTTTTGGTTGACAAGTATGAACCTGCAGATAATTGTAGGATATGTGGCTATTTGTGGATAAAAAATTACCACATTCCTATTGTAGGTGAGATGAATTTGTTTTCAGATGTATGCGTGAAAATGCATGATTATGGATCAGTGACAAGACAGGTGTCTACTGTGGAACATTTTATAAAATCAAATAATACAAAATAATATGTACACACATATATGGTATGAGGTTATAGTATCCCCCTGCCTGACACGTTAGCTCTGTAAAGTGCATTAACTTGATGACAGAATGAATAAGCCCTGATAATGATTGTTGGTAGTCCTGAAAAGAATTGTTATTAGTCCTGTGCTAGCCCTGATACGGACTCAGTCATGGTGGTTATATTTCGGGTTCCAATCTTCAACAATCCTATCAAGTAATCAATTAATATGCATGATACTTTCATAACATAAAGATTAAACAAATCCTGAAATAAAAGTTGTAATTACTGTATTATTTTACATAGTAACTTTACATACCCTCGCAGGATCTAATTAAGATCAGTAAAGACTGGCTTTAGTGGAGTAACAGAAGTGCGAATTATTTCAACCTGAAAGTTGGTTATAATTGGGGTATTTAGTGTCATTTTATTTACTAATTTTGTATTCAATTTAAATAACTGTTGTCTTTTGCAGTTGCTGATTTTTATTTATATTAGTATTTGTCAATTTTATTTTCTCTTTTGTATTGTTTCTAGATAACTATTGTCCTTTACACTTGGTTTTAATTTGTATTAGTATTTGTTCTTTTTGAGTTGTTGTCCCTTTTTTTTTTTTTTTAATACCTTGTCTTTCCTTGTCCTATGAGTAGTTATTTTTTTTTTTTGTTAATGCTTTGTTAGTTCTTGCTGCTTAATTTCTATTTAGTTGGATGATTTTCCTGAAGTTCTAACCTTATATTTTTTCCTTTGTTTTATGTATATATCTTTTAAGTATTGATTGGGCATCTCTTGGGGCATCTATACTTAAAACCTTATCACCTGTTAAGTCTATATTGTGATTTCTATAGTAAGTTTTTAATTCAAGCCTTTGTTGTTCATACTTTTTACAGTGGATCAGGTAGTGGTCTATGTCATTCTCTTCCTGACATTCTTGGCAGTGTGGTTCCTCTACCATGAAGTATGCTGCACCGAGTCGGAGACGCCACAGTTTTTTGTTTGATGGTATTTTTAATTCTTCTCTGACCTGGCATGTCCTCGTTGGTTCTTTCAGCAGTTTGAACGCGTGTCTGCCTTTTCTACTTTCCTTCCATGTTGTCTTCCATTCCTCGTTTATAGTTTCCTTCACTTGGCTCTTGATCTCTGACCTCCCCAGTCCTGCTTCTATATTGTTTTTACTTGTTCTTCCCTTCTTGGCGTTCTGGTCTGCCAACTCGTTGCCAGCTATACCTATGTGTGCTGGAACCCACACTAGCCTCACACTACATCCTCTGTTCTCTAGTGATGTATTAATTGCTAGAATTTCTTTCTTTATGTCTGGCCGGCTACATTTACCTGGGTGTTCTAGTGCTTGTAGTGATGATAGTGAGTCTGTAAATATCGTAACAGCTTCTGGTGGGTTATCTTCGATTATTTCTAGACTTTTTAGAATTGCTACCATCTCTGCAGTAAAAATCGATGCCCCTTCCGTTACACTGTAGTTCTTTTTTATTCCCCATTGTGGTATTACAACTCCGGCACCTAGTTGCCCACTATCACCCTTGGATCCATCAGTGTAGACGGCCAGACTTTGTTTAGTTAGTTGCTCTATGAACTTTCTACTTATCAGTTTGGCTTCCTTATCTTCTATGTTTTGTTTGATCTTTTCAGTAAGTGAGTAGTCTATGATTGGTGTTTTTAGTTCCCATGGTGGTATTTTGCTTCTGTATTTATTACTATTTTCAATTGTGTTTGATAATTCTTTGAACTGCATTAGGTCTTCTATAGTTCTCCACCCTGTTGGATATCTATCTTTATCTAAGGGGACGTCCCATACACTTGGTTGGTTTTTGACAAATGCTTTATGTGCTGGGTGGGTCACTTCTTGTGCTACTTTACTCCAATAATTTAATCTCAGTTCTTTCCGTCTTAGACCAAGGGGAGGTATGCCGAGAGCTACTTCTAGAGCTTCTACTGGTGTCGATATAAATGCACCTGTAATGGTTCTCATGGCTGCATTTTGAATCCTGTCCAGTTTTGCTTTGTTAGAAGCTGCAGCTGAGTCATAGACTATGCTGGCATAATCCAGTTTCCCCCTGATGAAAGACTTGTAGAACATAAGCATTATTTTATTGCTGGCCCCCCATCCATTACCTTTTACAATCCTTAGTATATTTAGGGGTCCCCGAAGCATACATTCCCCCTGTGCTACAATGCTCCAACTGTCTGAAATTCGGCCACGGAAGGAACAATTGTAAGGGGAAAACAGTTTGTAGGTACTGCTCCAGTAATCACCCCTCTACACAGTGTGAAAAGGCAAAGGCAGATACCGACTACAAAAAGGCGAATGGAAACAGAAAGTGCATAAAATTCCGCCCTATTATATAGGCAGGTAACTGCTTAAGAAAGGCTTTCGGTTGGTTCCTGGCGGAGCAAAATGATTGGTTTCCTCCGGTTTCGTCTTTTGCTCATACAGCCTAATTTTATTCAGTTTTTAGCCGCCATCTTGCGTGAACTGCGTGAACAGTATAATTTATTCTGTCTCAGAGACTGGTGAACGGTGCAAGTTGATTGGTTGAAGCAAATCTGTATCTCGACATAATGATTAACAAAGTAGTGGGTTACACTTCGTTTCACGACAGATAATGCCAAAGAGTCTTCAACCTGGTATTGGCCGCAAATGAGCGAGAAGCTCAACAGTCCTAGTTAAATAACAATAACAACAACAATAACAACAAAGCACTCTACTACTTACAAGTAAAAGTGAAGTAATGATTTACATACTGACAACGGGTCATTGCAGACCGAAATACTATTAATTCAATAAATAAAACAATCGGACAGACAGTTATGTATTCTTATGGGGAAGACAAGCAAACAGTAAAAAACGTCAGTTATAGGAGAGAAGCTGATTGACAGCAAAGCTTTTATAGTTTACTTTATATTCTCTGTTAGTCATAGCCGCACTAAGAAATTAAATAACTAGAATTAGATCTGTCTCTGAGAAGCATTATTGGTAATCACTTACAAATTCAACAAGTAATTGTGTGCGAATATATTCATTATCATCATTTTTCACTGCAACTGGTCTCCTTGAAGGAAGCCTGCATCAAGCATTCTGTCACAGAGTTGTTCGAAAAGGTAAAGGATCCCGTTAACCGCCCATTGAGGTATATTGGGAATATAGTGTTAGGCCCATATTTTTTTGACCATCGGCACACTAGGAGTGATGTGGTCAGCATCATGCCGGCCGCCTTAACTTTCCCAGAGTTATCCCAATTCGTGTGGCTGGGTCGACCCCGGAGTCGTTTGTGGTCTAAAAAATAATTCCACCTCAACTGGGGATCGAACCATGGACCACCAAGCCAGGAAGCCAGTGCACTAACCACTGCGGCTTCCCAAGAGTTGTTCGAAGTCTTCGTCAAAATTATTTTTCAAATTCCTTATTTTTAATTTTCTCCCCCTTTTTCCTAACTTGACATTTGCTCGCATGTAGTTAAAACAATGGATTCTTTTCCACGCCAGGACAGTTTAATTATTTCCGTTTGTCGTTAAGACACGCACGAAGATTTCTCACTCCCTACAAACTGCGTTCTTCTCTACCTGTTCTTTTTTCCAAGTTTTCACTAATAGGCTGGTCATTCGTTCCAAATGCTATCATCTTAAACAAAGGCAATAAAAAATAACCTCTTTAGGGACTTCGGCCAGATTTCTACTTTTAATCGAAACACAGTGATTCCCAGAGTATTATATATTCAGCGGTCAATCCTAGGAAGACAGCAACGATAAATCTTCGTGCGTGTTGTGACAAAACGTTTGTAAATGTAATTTTGAGCCCCTCTCTCACTCCTTCATCCGTTTTTTACTTGGCATATTTTATGCACCTTCATTCATTTTTTTTGCTGTGACCACGCCCAGACTTGTTTACGTTTCGCCAGGTGAATGTAATAATACCAGGGTAATTAGACCAGGCAATGTATAATACTTGTATCACGTAAGTCGCCTAGCCACATTTGATAGAGGCGATCTGCGTTTGTACAATATTATCTCGAACGATCGATGAAAAGAACGCCGTCTGAGGGATAGGCAAAGACACAGGTGATAAGTAGATAATCACTTCCGCGGGACCATCCTTGTGTAATTATTACAGATGACCTGGCAGAGGAGACAATCTGGGCGGAAGTATTACAGCATTATTAGAAAGAGGTCACGCGTTGGAATTTTAAAATGTAATATTTTAAAACACGCGGGGGTATTATGATTTAAACACCCCAACCCATACAGTGCAAAAGAGATTGGATAGGTGTAAAGTGACAGCCGGAATATACAAAGGTTGTCATCGTCAAATTCGTCTCAAATATAATCTGGGAATTGAAATGAGAATTGGAAATATAATGTAGCTAAATCGGGAGTCACAAATCCAACTGCATTGCCAAGTCAAGCTAGCAATTCACAAGAGCCAGAGAGAGAAGGGTCGGACAAAGGATTCCAAAATCATCAGTGACAGATCGACGTATTTGGACAACTTTAAAACTTAAAAGTAAACCCGCATTTTTTAAAATACAAAGACTGGAAACTTAAAGGACCAAGATCGAAGTATTTGGGCAACTTTAAAACTTAAAAGGTAAGCCCGTATTTATAAATACAAAGACTGGAGTCCTAAGGAATCAGATCACCCGTCAAAAGAGGAATATAAAATTTCCATACCAAGTGATTCGAAAGCATCTAACCTAAGTTGCAAGTGTCCAGTCTAAACTGTGCCAAGAGATTGTGTTCCCAAAAAAGTTACTTTGGGGTAAGTGTAATCATTTATTTTACAAATGTGAATTTGACATGTATTTCTTGCTAAGTGGTTATATTTGAGGATGGCAACCTCAATATATGAAAATAGTATATTCATAAACCACTACAGCAAGCGCTGGTAATTTCTTCTTGCTAGTCGTACAGACAACCGACAGCAGAGGTGACCCTAGACTCCAACTGGACAAGTAATGAGTGATGATTACATCACATGTGCCTCAAGTGTATCATATCATAGTGTGAGATATTTGTACCTTATTATTTATCTTCGTTGATCCTTAGCCACCGACCGTCAAAGCAGTCAGTGGCCATCACGCCTAGTGGCGTCTTGTAGGGCAACCACAAATTGATTCCACTTTGCTCGGTCGGCGGCCACCCTTCGTACAGTGCCTCAACTCTGGTTCATTCTTTGCATCTCAGCCTCCACAGTCCTCAGCCAGGTTGTTTTTGGTCGGCCTCTCTTTCGTTTTCCTTCAGGGGTCCAAAGCATAGCTGTTCTTGTGATGGCATCGGGGTCTCTTCTGAGGACACGGCCAACTGTCGCATAGAGATTTATGATCAATAAATTTTCTATATTCTTTTCTTATTCTACCCGTGTCCTCTACTTTATTATCTCTCTTTTATCCTGTTCCTGTTTTTTTCGCATTCGTTCGTTTGCGACTAAATATTTTTTCCCATTCTAACGTTTACCTTTTTCTTCTCTCTTACTGAGAACGCATTTATTATGAGTTAATGTGAAGTGTTAGGAGAGGGGGAGATACCGGCGCTATTTCGGATTTCGAAATAACGTGGGATGCGTTGTCTGTTTCATATATATTAGCAGGAGTTGAAACGTGACTTCATTCTGTTCTCCAAATTTGCAGTAGACAGGTTGTTTCGTGCTAAAGAGAATAAGCTGTATAGTAAAGTCTGAGTTTGTTTCGGAAATTTTGCCGAGCTTCTAGACTACCAATAAATATAAGAGTATCATTCTAAGTTTCTGCGATCGCCTGTAGTTCTGTGTGGAAGTAATTATTATTAATATCTATTGTGTTGAGTGATTAAGTGTTAAATCGCCTATTATATTTCACTAGTTTCTTTTGTGCAGAGTAAGTAATTTATAAGTCTGTATTATTCTCTAGTGACGTGTTTCAGTGGGAAGCAGAATATATTATAATTTCTAGCTTAAACTCATGCAGCTGTAAATGAATTAAATTAAACTGCGAATAATCAGTCGAGAATATTTTAACTAACTTATAACTGCACTGATTCATCATTTAGTATTGACAAAATACGTACGTATTTCTAATTCATGATGATTGATTTTATGGATATAACTTATTTCACGGGAGATTTAAATGATAAGACAAGCTCTACGCTTGCAGTTTAGAATGTAAGTTATAACCGAGTACATAGTATGTATAAGTATTTTATATGTTGTTTTTTCTTTATTCAGTGAAAACTGGGGTAACCCAACTTTGCCAGCGTTTTGTACGGAGAAATATCTGTGAAGAACAAAAACATTTTTTTCTTAAAGACTTGGGTGTACAAAGTAAAACCTGTCTAGACTGCATTGGCATCCAGAACGACAGAGTACCCATTACATAAATTTTTTTAAGATTTAATGAAGTAACGGGCCCCCTCGAGCCTGATTTAATTCTTCCAGAGAAAAACCTCAAGTACATTTCAGCCCTTGTGGCAAGCAAAATATTAATATCAGTAACATTCCGACGACGTTTTGACGGGCGGTGGTGTGACCAAATAAAGTCCTAAACTGAGAGAAGGCAGTTACCTGACATTCCTAATTACTAGAAACCTAAGCTATTGACACTGTGCTCGCTGTTAACGTTCGTGCCTGGACAATTTTAATGTGACAGAACCAGATATCCTAAAATAAGTATAAACCAAGAAAACTTTCCCTGAAGGAGTGAATTCAGCCCGTCTTTTTTGGAACTGGGGTTCCCTTGGCCAAGACTATCATTGGAGAGTCTGTATGTGTATGTCCTAAAAATTGTGTTTTCAGAAGTTGCTACCAAAGCTGTAAGTATGAGTGAACGCACGTGATCACGGCTGATTGAATAGAGTGAATGCAGGACTGAGTGATTCCTTTATTGTTGTATTTTGGCACCCATTTTGTTGTCTTAAATTTTTTTAAGCAAGTTTGTTTTTTGTTGCTAACAATATTTTTCTTTAGGATAGATCAGAGTATCCAAGTCTGTTCATACCTTTAAAGGGAAATCTTAGACTAAATCATATGTATTCGTGACTCTTTGTGGCTATCACTGTTCTTCTAACAGGACTGTGGGCTATACATCGGGGGAAAAGATCATACCAATGGGTCTATCTTTCTTGAAGAAATTCATTGACTTTATGACTATTTGTATATGCTTAAAGGTAATTTTATATGTTGTGATGGAAGTTTATTTTGATAATTAAACTTCACAATTAAACTTAATCAGTGTGGCGGTCAGTTCGTTCCCAAATATCTATATTTTCATTGTCATAGGTTCACGCGTTGTGCGTCTATTGTCGTCACTTATGTGTGTGAGTATGTGAGGACATATATATTAATATATATTATATTAGATTTGTCTGACTAATCTAACTCTGTTGTAGATGATAGGCTGACTGAGAGAAGCTTCACGAGTGTCAGAGACAGAATCTACTTTATTTTCTCCACCTCACTCGTAAAAATCTATTTCTATTTTTCACCTCCCACTGAGCTATCACTTATTTCTATGTCTATTCAGAAGGGACCAAACTAAGTCTTAATCACCTATCACAAATCTACGACAAATGTGGTCTCGTCCGAAGGATTTTTGAACTTAGAATAGGAAGACGAGCACGACAAATATCAGCTCGTCTCTGGATTTCTTTCTTTATTCTGAAATAGAGTAAGAGTGTGAGTGTCTCCTGGTATTGTGTATCTTTTTAAATAACTATTCCCCTAGACCAACGATCTGTTTATGGCCGTGCTGACCACACAATTAATAATTGTTTTTCCACAGCATTATTGAGCATTATACATTTGAGTTACAGGTTGATTTTGTCGGAATATATGTTAATTACTGATTTTGTAATACTAATCGCTGGTAAAGTTTGTGATTGTGTAACAGTCACAGGGTTCTGAAGAAGTAGATGTTTGAGCTAAGCTAAGGAGCGCGATCAGACTATACGTCCTGTAATTGCCTCCCTTACCCTAACTGTCTTCAGGGGTGAACTTGTAGTGGACTTAAAATTAAGGGAATTTTTTTTTCTCCTTAAAATTTTTTGTAATAATTATTTTCTTTCCACTGTAGCAACTTATTTTTCAGTGATTAATCTTAACTACCATTTATTTGACGTAGTCGTCTGCATTAGGTGCTTTATTGCCGATTAATAGCAGCGATAGTTAGACACTAAATTTTTGGAGGAGGCATCCCAGGTTAAAGTATATCATCTTTTGTTTTGGTATTTTCTCGTAAGTGGTAGGAACCAGTGTATCCTTTTTCTTCTTTTTCTTCCTTGAGTAGTCTCAGTCACTGACTTATTATGGCCGAGAGGGCGAAACTGAGGCAGATGCTCAGACAGGAAGCAATGGAAGATGGACTAAACGGCGACGAAGCGAAAGCTTTCATCAGGGACGAACTTGAGAGATATGACGCGGAGAAGAAAGAAGAAGAACTAAGGAGGAAAGAAGAAGCAGCTGAAGCTAAAGAGCAGAAGAAGATGGATGAGGAGATGGGAATTCGCAGGATGCAGCATGAGGAAAGAGAAAATGAGCAACGACGACAGCATGAGCTGGTGCTTAAAGCTAAGGAGGTCCAAAGCCGTGGTGCTGCCTCTACCTCCAGCAATGGAGAATCTTCTCCTCATTCTTCCTTAACTGATCAATCTAACACTCAATCTTTTCACCTCACCGCTATGTCTTTCGCTCTAGAATCTTTCCCTTGTCCCAATGAGAAGATTGACACGTATCTAGAAAAATTTGAGAAAATTGCAACTCTGTACGGTTTAGAGAGGTCGCGTTGGAATATGAAGCTTTCCCAGGCTTTAAAAAGTTCTGCGTATGATGTTTATGCCAAACTGGAAAGCAGCCAACAAGACAATTACGACGTCCTAAAGAAAGCGTTACTGGAGCGTTTTGAAATGAACGCGCGCAAATTTTTGCAACTGTTTCGCAACAGCAGAAAGGAGAATTCTGAAACTTTTCAGCAGTTCTCCTCTCGTCTAAAGGGATATCTGACAAAGTGCCTAGAGCTCTCGCAGCTCCCCTCTACCTATGAAGGTCTTGAGGAATTTGTTATAACAGAGCAAATAAAGAACACTTTGTCTGTGGACACCCGAAGTTTTTTGCTGAGCAAGATGCAGAAAAGCTTGAAGGCATCTTGGAAAAGTCTGAGCGTTATCAAAATGCGCTGGCCGAACTGCCGGCCACAAAACGTAAACCGACAGAAGAGCATTTTCGAAAGAATAATCTAGAGCAATCTTCTCATGCTTCTAATCAGAATAACCACAGAGAAACTGGACCTCAAAACCCCCCTCCTGAAAAATCCAAGTTCTACAAAAACAAGTACCCCAACCACAGTAAACAGTCTGATCAACCCGACCGCCCTTCATGGCACCGCAGCCAGCGAGGAGAAGGTGACAAAGGGAAAACCCCTGCGCATGGGACTAATGATCAGAGCGAGCACACCGAACCGAAACGCATCGGATGCTTGCTAACAGTCTCGCAAGGCGGAATTATTGACAGTGATTCCCAACCTGAGGGAGAGAGACCCTCAACGCGAGGTACTGTTATTTTGAACGGTTCTCAAACTTATTGTTTGTTTGACACGGGGCTTTCTTTTGATTGCATTGTTGCAAGGCACCTGGTTAAACCCGGTCAAGAGACAGGAGAGACCGTCGAACTTTGTGGAGTTCTTAAGAGTGAGGCACCTACAGTGCTTCCATTCGCATTGGTGGAGATACACTCTGACTTTATCAGAGGCGTGATCAAAGCGGCTGTTATGGATGACCCCATCTACCCAGTCATACTTGGCGGTAGATACGTGTTTATTGGGAAACCGGAAGAGCCGATTGTGGCAGCAGTAACTACAAGAGGGCAAACCAAGAAGGAACGGGAGCCTGCGCCTAATTTGTTACCTATGGAACTTAAAGAGGCGCAACAAAAGGACCCTACTTTGGCATCCTGCTTTAGGAAACTGCCCATGGCTAAGGAACCCAGACAGCACGGGGACATTTTTTCTAAGGATGGCGTACTTTATCGCAGAACGGGCAAGCCTGACCAAGGTTACAACCAGCTCCTAGTACCGAAACAGTACAGAAGCCAAATCCTAGAAATGGGGCACTCTCTTCCCTTCAGCGGACATATGGGACAGAACGCAACAAACCAACGGATAACCACTCATTATTGGTGGCCAGGAGTAAATACTGATATTATCAGGTATGTCAAATCCTGTGCCCAGTGCCAACGTGTACCACCCAAGCAACGGACACCCCCCGTCCACATGGGTGAAATGCCAATAATGGGAACATCCATTTGAACGGGTTGTGATCGACATTTTAGGACCCCTAGAAAGGACTAAAAGAAGGAACAGGTTTATCCTGACCTTAGTCGACACATGCACTTTATGGGCAGAAGCTATCCCGCTAACATGCGCAGATGCCAAGCATGTCGCAGAAGCCATCGTGCAGATTTTTACTCGTTTGGGATTCCCTCAACAAGTGTTGACAGATAACGGATCTCCATACCGAAACCTGTTGATGGATGAGACCGTTAAGATCTTGAGGGACCAGCACATCTACACTAAGCCTTACACTCTGGCCAGAAGTGGGTTAGTAGACCGTGTTAACGGAAACCTCAACATGATGTTAAGTAAACTGGCACAAGTGAAACCTGACGAGTGGGATCTTTCTATCCCTGCAGCTCTATTTGGCTACAGGGAAACGCCACATACGTCCACAGGATTTCCGCCAACCACGCTTTTATTCGGCAGACCCATTAAGGGCCCGCTTGAAGCCTTACTTTGGTCACTGACAGACCAGAAGGTGGATGAGACAGTTGTCTCAGCAAGTAAATATGTGTCGGATTTAAAAAGAAAGGTTAAAACTATGATGGGACCTAGCAACGACAAACTTTAAGCGAGCACGCACAAAGCATGCTAACCGATACAGGAAAGTCGCGAAAGAGAGAGAATTGGAAGCAGGAGAGAATGTTTTGGTGTTACTCCCTACTGGGAACAACAAACTGAGGATCGGATGGCAAGGGCCGTTTACCGTCCTGAAAAAGATTTCTAAGGCTAACTACCAGATCTCTATTGAAGGAAAGAAGAAGGTTTTCCATTTAAATCTGTTAAAGAGATACTTGGAAAGACCGGTGCCGACCTCCGAACATCTCCTGACGATCGCCAAAATTGACGAAGATGACGATAGTGGCAGGGAAATTCCACTGCACACACACGAAATCTTTCAAAAATGTCAAAAGCGGCGACGCTCTTTCAAGCGCGCACGGAAGACATCCCAGAGAAAGGAAACTTTGGGAGTAGACTTGAGTAGGAATCGGAGAGAGACGGAGGGGGGAGACGAGAGGGAAGAGGACAGACACACTGAAGCTACGGATATAGGAAATTTATTTCCATAACGTAGACATGGAGTGCTTCCATATGTTAAAGGGGGGACGTTCTGTCGCATAGAGATTTATGATCAATAAATTTTCTATATTCTTTTCTTATTCTACCCATGTCCTCTACTTTATTATCTCTCTTTTATCCTGTTCCTGTTTTTTTCGCATTCGTTCGTTTGCGACTAAATATTTTTTCCCATTCTAACGTTTACCTTTTTCTTCTCTCTTACTGAGAACGCATTTATTACGTCAGATGTCAGTCTCTGCATGTGAGCGAATAGTGTGAAATTCGTCTCGATAGACATGGGATGGCAGACATATCGTCTGGCATTTCCATCTGACACGGCGTCCTTCGGCCAGTTTTCGGCCTGAGGTGTGGAAAGTGCCATCCGCATCGCTCAGAAATGAGACAGGTCGTCGTAGAAGGAGTGAAGACGCACGTTTGGCAGTTACGGGCAGGTTTCTGAGTTAATGTGAAGTGTTAGGAGAGGGGGAGATACCGGCGCTATTTCGGATTTCGAAATAACGTGGGATGCGTTGTCTGTTTCATATATCCTAGCAGGAGTTGAAACGTGACTTCATTCTGTTCTCCAAATTTGCAGTAGACAGGTTGTTTCGTGCTAAAGAGAATAAGCTGTATAGTAAAGTCTGAGTTTGTTTCGGAAATTTTGCCGAGCTTCTAGACTACACATAAATATAAGCGTATCATTCTAATTTTGTGCGATCGCCTGTAGTTCTGTGTGGAGGTAATTATTATTAATATCTATTGTGTTGAGTGATTAAGTGTTAAATCGCCTATTATATTTCACTAGTTTCTTTTGTGCAGAGTAAATAATTTATAAGTCTGTATTATTCTCTAGTGACGTGTTTCAGTGGAAAGCAGAATATATTATAATTTCTAGCTTAAACTCATGCAGCTGTAAATGAATTAAATTAAACTGCGAATAATCAGTCGAGAATATTTTAACTAACTTATAACTGCACTGAATCATCATTGAGTATTGACGAAATACGTACGTATTTCTAATTCATGATGATTGATTTTATGGATATAACTTATTTCACGGGAGATTTAAATGATAAGACAAGCTCTACGCTTGCAGTTTAGAATGTAAGTTATAACCGAGTACATAGTATGTATAAGTATTTTATATGTTGTTTTTTCTTTATTCAGTGAAAACTGGGGTAACCCAACTTTGCCAGCGTTTTGTACGGAGAAATATCTGTGAAGAACAAAAACATTTTTTCTTAAAGACTTGGGTGTACAAAGTAAAACCTGTCTAGACTGCATTGGCATCCAGAACGACAGAGTACCCATTACATAAATTTTTTTAAGATTTAATGACGTAACGGGCCCCCTCGTGCCTGATTTAATTCTTCCAGAGAAAAACCTCAAGTACATTTCAGCCCTTGTGGCAAGCAAAATATTAATATCAGTAACATTCCGACGACGTTTTGACGGGCGGTGGTGTGACCAAATAAAGTCCTAAACTGAGAGAAGGCAGTTACCTGACATTCCTAATTACTAGAAACCTAAGCTATTGACACTGTGCTCGCTGTTAACGTTCGTGTCTGGACAATTTTAATGTGACAGAACCAGATATCCTAAAATAAGTATAACCAAGAAAACGTTCCCTGAAGGAGTGAATTCAACCCGTCTTTTTTGGAACTGGGGTTCTCTTGGCCAAGACTACCATTGGAGAGTCTGTATGTGTATGTCCTAAAAATTGTGTTTTCAGAAGTTGCTACCAAAGCTGTAAGTACGAGTGAACGCACGTGATCACGGCTGATTGAATAGAGTGAATGCAGGACTGAGTGATTCCTTTATTGTTGTATTTTGGCACCCATTTTGCTGTCTTAAATTTCTTTATGTAAGTTTTTTTTTTTTTTGTTGCTAACAATATTTTTCCTTAGGATATATCAGAGTATCCAAGTCTGTTCATACCTTTAAAGGGAAATCTTAGACTAAATCATATGTATTCGTGACTCTTTGTGGCTATCGCTGTTCTTCTAACAGGACTGTGGGCTATACATCGGGGGAAAAGATCATACCAATGGGTCTATCTTTCTTGTAGAAATTCATTGACTTTATGACTATTTGTATATGCTTAAATGTAATTTTATATGTTGTGATGGAAGTTTATTTTGATAATTAAACTTCACAATTAAACTTAATCAGTGTGGCGGTCAGTTCGTTCCCAAATATCTATATTTTCATTGTCATAGGTTCACGTGTTGTGCGTCTATTGTCGTCACTTATGTGTGTGAGTATGTGAGGACATATATATTAATATATATTACATTAGATTTGTCTGACTAATCTAACTCTGTTGTAAATGATAGGCTGACTGAGAGAAGCTTCACGAGTGTCAGAGACAGAATCTACTATATTTTCTCCACCTCACTCGTAAAAATCTATTTCTATTGTTCATCTCCCACTGAGCTATCACTTATTTCTATGTCTATTCAGAAGGGACCAAACTAAGTCTTAATCACTTATCACAAATCTACGACACCAACCCAGCTCCAGCGTCTGCCAGCTAAATTAATATGAAACAAATATAAAGGTATGTTATCAGGCACTCGCAGGAAATAAAGAAGTAGAACACCAGACAACAGAAAAACAACAGACATGAGTGGCTTACCCAGGATTTGAACACTGGACCTTCCGTGCGACAACCCCGCCTAGCCATGCAAGCGAATCGCACTATCCGCTCTGCCATCTACGCATCATCAAAAAATGATGTTTCAATGGCAGGTCAATAGTGCGAACCACAATACACGACACCAGAAGTCCTCCATGGGCAGTTCAGCCTATTAATGACGCAATCACTTCTGTTGTATTTCTATCCAGCAGTATAGGCCGAATCCAACAAGACCCTTAGGACCTTAATACTGTGTCCAGTAAATGATAGTAGACTAGAACAGTGAGAACAGGATAGTGGGTAGGTTTGGTATTGTACAAACATTTATTACAAATAAGGGAGGGAAACCTGAGGCCTGTAAACAGTAAATTAATATGAAACAAATATAAAGGTATGTTATCAGGCACTCGCAGGAAATAAAGAAGTAGAACACCAGACAACAGAAAAAACAACAGACATGAGTGGCTTACCCAGGATTTGAACACTGGACCTTCCGTGCGACAACCCCGCCTAGCCATGCAAGCGAATCGCACTATCCGCTCTGCCATCTACGCATCATCAAAAAATGATGTTTCAATGGCAGGTCAATAGTGCGAACCACAATACACGACACCAGAAGTCCTCCATGGGCAGTTCAGCCTATTAATGACGCAATCACTTCTGTTGTATTTCTATCCAGCAGTATAGGCCGAATCCAACAAGACCCTTAGGACCTTAATACTGTGTCCAGTAAATGATAGTAGACTAGAACAGTGAGAACAGGATAGTGGGTAGGTTTGGTATTGTACAAACATTTATTACAAATAAGGGAGGGAAACCTGAGGCCTGTAAACAGTAAATTAATATGAAACAAATATAAAGGTATGTTATCAGGCACTCGCAGGAAATAAAGAAGTAGAACACCAGACAACAGAAAAACAACAGACATGAGTGGCTTACCCAGGATTTGAACACTGGACCTTCCGTGCGACAACCCCGCCTAGCCATGCAAGCGAATCGCACTATCCGCTCTGCCATCTACGCATCGTCATTAATAGGCTGAACTGCCCATGGAGGACTTCTGGTGTCGTGTATTGTGGTTCGCACTATTGACCTGCCATTGAAACATCATTTTTTGATGATGCGTAGATGGCAGAGCGGATAGTGCGATTCGCTTGCATGGCTAGGCGGGGTTGTCGCACGGAAGGTCCAGTGTTCAAATCCTAGGTAAGCCACTCATGTCTGTTGTTTTTCTGTTGTCTGGTGTTCTACTTCTTTATTTCCTGCGAGTGCCTGATAACATACCTTTATATTTGTTTCATATTAATTTACTGTTTACAGGCCTCAGGTTTCCCTCCCTTATTTGTAATAAATGTTTGTACAATAAAAAACCTACCCACTATCCTGTTCTCACTGTTCTAGTCTACTATCATTTACTGGACACAGTATTAAGGTCCTAAGGGTCTTGTTAGATTCGGCCTATACTGCTGGATAGAAATACAACAGAAGTGATTGCGTCATTAATAGGCTGAACTGCCCATGGAGGACTTCTGGTGTCGTGTATTGTGGTTCGCACTATTGACCTGCCATTGAAACATCATTTTTTGATGATGCGTAGATGGCAGAGCGGATAGTGCGATTCGCTTGCATGGCTAGTCGTGGTTGTCGCACGGAAGGTTCAGTGTTCAAATCCTGGGTAAGCCACTCATGTCTGTTGTTTTTCTGTTGTCTGGTGTTCTACTTCTTTATTTCCTGCGAGTGCCTGATAACATACCTTTATATTTGTTTCATATTAATTTACTGTTTACAGGCCTCAGGTTTCCCTCCCTTATTTGTAATAAATGTTTGTACAATACCAAACCTACCCACTATCCTGTTCTCACTGTTCTAGTCTACTATCATTTACTGGACACAGTATTAAGGTCCTAAAGGTCTTGTTGGATTCGGCCTATACTGCTGGATAGAAATACAACAGAAGTGATTGCGTCATTAATAGGCTGAACTGCCCATGGAGGACTTCTGGTGTCGTGTATTGTGGTTCGCACTATTGACCTGCCATTGAAACATCATTTTTTGATGATGCGTAGATGGCAGAGCGGATAGTGCGATTCGCTTGCATGGCTAGGCGGGGTTGTCGCACGGAAGGTCCAGTGTTCAAATCCTGGGTAAGCCACTCATGTCTGTTGTTTTTCTGTTGTCTGGTGTTCTACTTCTTTATTTCCTGCGAGTGCCTGATAACATACCTTTATATTTGTTTCATATTAATTTACTGTTTACAGGCCTCAGGTTTCCCTCCCTTATTTGTAATAAATGTTTGTACAATACCAAACCTACCCACTATCCTGTTCTCACTGTTCTAGTCTACTATCATTTACTGGACACAGTATTAAGGTCCTAAGGGTCTTGTTGGATTCGGCCTATACTGCTGGATAGAAATACAACAGAAGTGATTGCGTCATTAATAGGCTGAACTGCCCATGGAGGACTTCTGGTGTCGTGTATTGTGGTTCGCACTATTGACCTGCCATTGAAACATCATTTTTTGATGATGCGTAGATGGCAGAGCGGATAGTGCGATTCGCTTGCATGGCTAGGCGGGGTTGTCGCACGGAAGGTCCAGTGTTCAAATCCTGGGTAAGCCACTCATGTCTGTTGTTTTTCTGTTGTCTGGTGTTCTACTTCTTTATTTCCTGCGAGTGCCTGATAACATACCTTTATATTTGTTTCATATTAATTTACTGTTTACAGGCCTCAGGTTTCCCTCCCTTATTTGTAATAAACGTCTGCCAGCTATGATGGTGTGCATGTCCTCTTGCTTGCTCCGAGTAAGCAGATCTTGGTTGGTGATGGTATTCGGCCAAAAGATCCGGTGAATTTTTCTTAGGCATGTTGTGTGAAAAGAGGACAATTTCGACATTTCCTTCTCTGTAACTCTCCAGAATTCCGCGCCATAGAGAAGGACAGAAAGCACACAGCTCTGATATAATCTTAATTTTGTGCTTGTGCTGTATTGAGAGGACTTCCAGATGTTGTTTAGGCTAAAAAAGTCTGTTCTTGCCTTATTCATTCTGATGTTGATGTCTTTGCCTGCCCCGCCATCTGGTGTTACTATGCATCCTAGGTATGTGAAGGTGTCTGTATGTACCAGTTGCTGATTCCTTACTGATATGGGCTCAGGGTTGCTCACATTGAGCGTCATGACCTCTGATTTCTTTAAATTGACGTTCAAGACCACCTTCTGGCTAAACTTATTAAGTCTATCCGTTTTTTCCTGGATGTGTTGATGTGAATGTGCTAGTAGTGCAATACCATCTGCATATTCCAGATCTTCCAATGTAGAAAATGTAGACCATCTTATTCCTCTTGGACTGCCCTCTGTTGTCTGGCGCATCACCCAATCTATGACTGTTAAAAATAGAGTGGTTGATAAGGGGCATCCCTGTCGTACTCCTGTCTTCACCTCAAAGGTTAGGTTGCTCTGCCCAACACTACACGTAAAGTTGGCATAGAGGCTTTTTATGATTGACACTTTGCATCTTGGAATTCCATAAGCCCTCAGTATTTTCCATAAACTGTCCCTATGTATGCTGCCAAACGCTTTTTCAAAATCAACGAAATTAATGTACATCTGTCTTTGCCATTCTGAGCACTGCTCTATAATGTTCCTGAGAGTGAATATATGATCTACACATCTTCTGTTCTTTCTAAATCCTGCTTGTTCTTTCCTCAGTTTGTGGTCTCCTGCTTTTGAAATTCTCGGTATAATTATCCTGCCTAGTATTTTGCTGGGAACTGAGAGAAGAGTGATTCCTCTCCAATTATTGCAGTCTGCAAGATTCCCCTTCTTGGGCAATTTGACAATTATTCCTTTATATTGTTAATTGTAATTCAGGCAAATCATTGCTTTCGCGCTGTCCAAGCACATATTTTCCCACTTTAATACCCAGAAGAAAATTTATGATCCCTAATCATCTTCCCTGAGTTACGCTGTGTATACTCAAAAGAATATAATTATTCAGAGAGGCTAACATTGGTGGGGGGACAGCGATACAATGCGCCTGTTAATTTGCATCCCACAGATGTACCTACTTAGCAGAGGCATTAGTTCTTTTTATTTTTGTCTAAAGTTCGTGGTGCGAAGCTTCAAGACGAACGTTCTACGCGAGTTAGAAGCAGGGAATCCACACTGACCGCTTACATTGAACGAGTTGTGTGGAGAAGGGCCCTCATCACAGAAGAATTGACTAAACTACGGCTCCAGGACTCACCTAAATCAGTTAAGTTCTAGGAAACCGCACAAAGACATTAATTTTTTAAAATATTTTTTTTAATATCAATCCTCAAACCAAGTTTCTATGAAGACAAAACTTTCATCTAAAATTCCCCATCATTTCATCTTTATTTTAACTTGTTAAAACGAATTGATTATTAAATTTGTTACATGTTATGTTAAACATAACAATCATTGTTTATTCAGTTATTATATGTATGGAAGCATACGTTTGAGCAAGACTTTTTTATATATATAAAAAGAAATTTCGCAGGATTTACACCAGCTGAGGGCTTGAACGGGCTAAAACCATTGATTAATTCTTCACAAAAGGCGACTCGTAAGTTAACAATTGCTCTGCCCTATGCCGCATTGTTCTTGACTTCTGAAAATGTGAAAACTACCTTGAGACAGAACGTCATTACCCTTCTATCTACAAATCTGTCAAGAGTAATCTTGTGAGAAGGTAGACACCTTTAGAAGGTAGACACCTTTTTAGATACTCTTGAGTTTTGGCCACTAGTGGACCACTACTGTAGAGCTAAGGGGAGGCTATCCGTGACACGTGTCTAAACGACAGACGAAAATATTTAAGCTTTCCTGGCGTGGGAAAGAGTCCCCTGTTTTAACTACATGCGAGCAAATGTCAAATTAGGAAATCACTTTGCCGAGAAACCGGTGGATGAGATAGGCGCTTCTAGAAGAGAGGCCCCGAGCTGTACACTATCTACATTTATATGTTCTTGAGTATAACGCCATTCTAATTTTCAAGCTGCATCTAATAGTCCTGAGCGGTAAGCAAAATCTCCGTATTCTCTTAATTAGCTAACTCTAATATCAATGGATTTGTTCATTAACGTAAAGTGTACAATACTTAACGTTGTGCTTTAATTTGTATAAATTAGATTGATCGTTACTTTGCGTTTATGTATTATGAATTACTAGCAATAACCCGTCAATAATGACGGAAGTAAATCAAAAACTGTAATTTATTTTAAAACTATTTTTTAATTCAATATAAAAGTTCTTTAATGACAACATTTTTTGTGAAAGTGCGTGGATTTGTTTCAAAGAACGTTCCCTGATAAAAAGTGTTTTTAACAAAAACTTTCAAGTTTTCATGACTTGTTCCTCGGGTGAGGGCGACATAGAGCTGGCCGTGTCCGAAAACAGATTCAGGAAGGAAAACTCCGACGTGATCAAAAGATTGTCCTTGCGCCTTATTGATCGTCATTGCAAATGATAAAATCACTGGGAATTGACGACGTCGCATCCTAAATGGAAAACTGCGCTCGCTCGGTTCTAAGTCAATGCGAGGAATTAAGACTCGTTCTCCCTTATTACTGCCAGTGATAATTTCTGCATCAGTGGAATTCTGATGCAAGACTTTTATGACCAAACGCGTGCCATTCAATAGTCCGTTTTTTTTGCGTTCGAATTTCGCAATAGCATGATAAATGCAGCAACCTTTAATTTCAGCAAATGCGGTGGCTTTGAAGAAACAATAAAAAACTTACATTTTAAGATTATTTTTAACACAATGATAAGTTAAATCCGTTTCTGGAATGAAACTGGGTTCTACACCGACTTTTCTTCGTTGAGTGTTACTATTTTCGGGAGAGTACATATAAGGGAAACATAATGTCTAACTTTCAACCACAGATGCATCTCTTAGATGTGACCGACGTACAAAGGGCGATAATTATGGATTTTGATGATGATATTACTTTACGTAAAATAATGGTGTAACTACTGACATATCTGAAAGTCTTACATTCTACTGATATTGGGCGCATAATGAAGGACGCTGTTATGAACGAGTGAATGAAATAACATTCCTCCCGTGAGTCACGCATAGACGTACACGGCCAGACGTGTGTGCTTTTAACAATAGTTGACGCGACTTAACCTGGCCAGTTGTGAGACTCTCGCTAGACAGGAACTAGTAAACAAACGGACAGTCCCCTTTAAGGAAAAAAACTGACATTACGGTTCACGTAAATATATTATAATAGGCATCATTCTGAGATGAAATGTCCAAGGCGGCTGTAGTTAATATGTCTGTATAAAATAGAAGATTAATTACCTGTATTGTTTTCCACAGCGCAAGTGCAGAATCTTAGCCAGTTTTACCAATAATGTATATACCGCTGACATCTGGATTGTGATTACTGTAATTTGTTGCGAGAAAACTGCACAGTGCAAACCCTTCCCGGCAAAGTTTATCCTAGCTGAGTTTACAGCACAAGCTGAACTTTAGATTTTGATTGAAGTTTTTGCTGCGTGAGAAAAAGCCTAGTTGCTTGATGCTACAAGAGAACTAGTGCTTACTTCTCAAAACCTCCAGCGGTGATCACAAATCAGCCCTGAACAATCTGCATCTCAACAGCATTTAAGCTGTCAACATATCGTCACCATCATAACTTCCATATCACTTCACGACCAATTACCCTCTCGCACATAATCACCAGTGTGGTACAAACAACAACCAAGTTGTTAACAGTAGGTAACTTTTATTGTTATACCCATCAGTGACTGCAGTATAGAGCAGCGGTTCTTAACCTTTTCTTTACCACGGACCCCCTTTAAATATCTTTTGTTGCCGCGGACCACCAAGACTTAACTAACGATTTAAAACCCTAAAGTGCATTAAATATTTATTTAAAGTTGCTCATCAATTGTCTTCAAATTTGGAGAGAAGGGAAAAATAAGCAAATGCACACACTCCTATTATAATATTTTTATTGAAATGATACCATACAAATTTAAAATAATAATAATAATACCTGAACACCGAACCATGGCCTAATATTACTTGTAAATTTAATTAATTAATTAATGAGAAGGCTGGTGCTGCATTTCACTTACAAGCCTTGTTATATTGGGCTTAATAGCTGAAACTTGTATTGTGAGTTCTGACTCTACGTTTTTCAAACGGTTTCTATACTTATTTTTAAGATAAACGAGAACAGAGAATGATTTTTCGCACAAGTTTGTCGTTACGAAAGGCATCAATACTTTCATAGCCCTCTTCGATAGTTCCGGAAAATCTGCTTGTAAGTGAGCCCAGAAATTTGGAAGGGACTGTTCCTTTAACTGCAATTTCAGAGCACCATCCTTGGATATTTCTATGAGTTTGTTTTCCTCTGCTGCTGAGCCCCTCTAGTTCATACACATTAACTGAAAATTGATCTCTAATCTAGTTTTTGCTTGCATCTGGAACAGGAAAATATTCACGAAACTGTACTGCAAATCTTTCAAATATCGTGCGATAAGTCATGTGTCCTCCTCAGACAACTCTTCATCGGTGGAACCAAAAAAATTTGTGAGGTTTGGAAATGTCTCATAGTTTCGGTAATGATGCCACAATTCCAACTTTTTCATCATTGCTTCGATCTTGTCTTCAACTTGAAAAACTGTAACTTTTTCTCCTTGAAGATTTAAGTTGAGCATGTTTAAATGGGTGAAGATATCTGACAGATATGCTAATTTTACTAACCAGGAAAGATCTGTCAAACCATTGCTGAGGTGAAATTGCTGCTCCATGAGGAATAATGTTATCTCGTCTCTCAAAAGAGACAAAACTTTACCGAGTGATAGCCAACGAACTTCACAGTGTAGCAAATGTTGATGGTGTTCTCTGTCCATATCTTTGCAAAGCTGCCCAAAAAGTCTTGAATTCAGTGATTTGCTTTTTATAAAATTGACAATTTTGACTGATTCATTTAAGGTCTGTTTTAGTTTTTCTGGTATCTTCTTAGCAACTAGAGCTTCCCTATGTATGCAGCAATGGTACCAAGTCACCGAAGGTATGATTTCCTTAATCCGTGCTACAAGTCCATTAAGCTTTCCAGACATTTCTCGTGCCCCGTCTGTGCTAATTCCAACGCATTTCAACCAGTCCATGTCATGAGATGTTATAAACTAGTTTAAGCTGTTAAATACTTCTTCAGCTGTAGTGTGTACCAACGAGGAGATGAACAGTAAGTCTTTGAAAATATTTCTCTCGTGCTCATATCTAACGTAGCACAATAAGGTCGCTTTGTTTGTTATGTCTGTGCTTTCGTCCAGTTGCAGAGCAAAATAGGGGGACATGCGAATTCTTTCTAATAACTGTTCCTTGATATTGGCTGACAAACCGTCGATTCGCTTCTTAACTGTGTCATTTAACAAAGTTATTAAGGAAAGGTCCTTGGCAGCTTTCTCGTTGATCAATGCAGAAACCATGATTTTTGCAGCAGGTAATATTAGTTCTTCAGCTATTGTGTGCGGATTTCCGGTTTTTGCTATTAGTTGAGAAACTTCAAATGAGGCCCTCACTGCATTTTCATTGTTACAACCAGTTGCAGTCTCTTTTACCATTTTCTTACTTTTCCGAAGCTCCTGCTCCTTACTTTTGAAAAAATCGATGCTCTTTGTGGCATGTTCTTTATGTTTAGTATCGAGATGTCTTCGCAATTTTGACGTTTTCATAGCCTCGTTGGACAATATATCGTAACATAACACACACTGTTGTAGTTTCTTGTCTTCTAAGCCTGTACACGTGAAGCCAATCGACAAATATTCCTTGCTATAACGGCGGCTTTTTAAGATGACTGGAAGAAGCTTCGTTTTTCTTTGAACAGGATGCACCCTCATCAACATCATCAGTACTGTTACGTTTCAAATTCAGCCAGCAATCCATCCTGAGGCTCAGCCGAAATGTATTGTTACGAAATTCACTGCGATAAAATCGAAAGGTCACTTTACCCGACAATAACCGAACGCTTTTATTCGCAGAAATCAAACAAGAAACACGATCATTTTGACTGACTCCGACTAACTCTTCCCGCGAACTCGGTCTTCCTTTTATATATAAATTTCTTCGAGAACATTCTCGACACAGCTAGAGAATTCTGGGAAGCAATAGACGTTCCGAGAATGTGGTGGCACATCGTGGATAACACTAGAGTTCGGTGCAGCTACGAAGGCGGCTTCTGGCTGTATGCGCGGTAGCAAGAAATGTCAAGTGCTTTCTCTCAGCCACTCAGCGTCAATCACTTGCATGTTCTCACCGCGTGTAGAAGTATCAATTGCTGAGTACATTTTTTGCTATCAAACAGTTATTTTCATAACCGATTTTTCCTTTTGTTTGTTTTTAATGGAGGCGGTAGGTTATAAAAGCCAAGTTTTACACAAACAAGCGAGAGAAATTAAGATTTCGTTTTTCGTTTCCTTTTCTTTCATTCATTCATTCTTTCTTTCTATTTTAACTGTAAAAGCTCATTGCATTTCTTCAAGCCTTCGCGGACCCCCTGTGAGGACATCGCGGCCCCCCGGGGGTCGGCGGACCACAGGTTAAGAATCGCTGGTATAGAGTGATCCCTGGACTATAAGAGGACAGCTGTGAATTAATTCCAGTCAGACAATCTCAGACCTAAGGGTCTTTTATATTTGGACATGCGCCCTAATATAACCGACTAGGTTGAATGGGACGCGCCTCGCCAAAACGAGGCAAAACTTTATTTAAAAATTAAAAAAAAAAATTTTTAATCCCAGTCAAGTCATTTTATTCAGTGTATATACATAATCAGCTTCACCAAAATCCCAGTCATCTGTTGGACTATAGTCAAGTGTGTAATTCCTGCCTGCTGTACCGCACAAGAGAAATGCACGTGGTCACAAAATAAGTTAACATAAACACCGGCCAAAGTCAGAGTTCACTTTTCAAAGCAAGAACCAAAAGAATTAACTCTCCGTCAGAGAGGAAAATAGCCTTTTATCTTAATCTAACACATTGACAGTAATCTTAACTCTTCGATAAGTAATGTCATAACATTTCTATCGCTTGGTGATTGTTTCCAATTACATGATAACATGATTTCATTTATTCTGTAATTAAAATAATTCAGTACATTCTGCAAACCACAATCATTCTGAGTTCAACGTAGTAGATTGTACATTATATTCAGAAAACAAACCCCCCCCCCCCCCCCCCCCGTATTACTTGTTGACTTGTTGACTGCTACTTCTACTATTACTACCACTTCTACTCTTCTAAAGAAAGATTGAGAATGAAATAGTTTATTCATCGCCAGAAAAAATAAAAGAGTTGGTAGTCGGAAGTGTCTAATGGTCTATGTGTTTCAGACGCACCTTCCTTCCTGTATCGTGTATATAATATCCCAGCTTTTTCTGTCTGTACATAACGCTAAGGGATGCAACTGTGGTTGAAAGTTAGACATTAATTGTATTGTTTCCTTTATGTGTGCTCTCCCAAAAATAGTAAAACGTGACAAACAAAAGTGCGCAAATGACGGTGTGCCCAAAAATATATTTATAGAATGTGTGATCCCGTATAAACACATTGGGATCCTCGCTGCTGCTACGTAGTTCGTGTATTGTGGTGATGCACAGTGGGTTTTTAAAAATACTTTTGAATAAGTAAAATTGCCGTTAGGTATTAGTGCTTTTGAATTTAATTCCTGTCTTATGGCGGGCTTTTACCCTAGTCTCTAGACAATCTGCAACACATTCACATGTTCTTGCAGCGGCTGTTTTTGTGGTAATTTGTTTTATGTGATGAGGTTGCCAGCCCAATGCGCAACTTGATAGTAGTTGCCTTTTAAAACATGCCTGAGGGTGCAGTTGTCATATTGTTTCTTTTTCTCTTCAGATACTTCCGGAATCTATACAGGGCGCAATCAAACTTTTGCTAGGGCGCAATAAAACTTTTCTAGGGCGCAATCAAACTTTTGCTAGGGCGCAATAAAAATTTTGCTAACTACAAAATATATAGTAATGAGAGGGAATCTAGATTTGCTAAAGCGAGAGGAAATTTTCAAACGCATTACAGAGCAGCATGTGACAAGATTAAACCAATAATCAATAATAGCTTCAAACCAATAAGGCATAAAAAACACGGAATAACATATAACAGAAGCCTTACTAAAAAAGACACCAAATGATACATAGATCTAGTCACTACGTCATACAAGAACCAAGCTTCCAATGGACGTCCGAAGTCAAGAATACTCGTCCTCACACGGAAATTACATTTCTTGTACTTATCAGCTAGTCCGATGTTTTCATCACTAGTGCCTCAGTTTTCACCGAACCTCGCCTGTCCGTTGATTATTTTCGTATTTACTGCTTGGTGTCTCACGACGTACCAACATGACATCATGCCTTGAATATGCTTTGTATTTCCCGGTCTAATGCAGTGAGGTCCTTTCGCCATTGCAAGAGTGCTTGTTTAGTTTCTTTCTCCCGGGTTATCATTTCTGCTACTAAGTTTATTGTTAATATTTTCATTTCTGTTAGTGTGCGCACTATTTGTCGATCTGTCTGTCCGTCCCTCCTTCTGTTTGTCTAAAGCATGGCTTTAATTTTCACACCAATTGTCACAACATTAACACTTTGTTGCCATTAAACCAACGCTGTCCAATCTGCGGTAATCTACGGGGCGAATGAAAAGCTATTTCTTATTTCTTCACTTTTTTCTTCTTTAATATGAGAAAAAAAATCTCCCCTTGCCAAAATGGCTGCTTAAATTTTGACGTTTACGAGTTTCCTACATTACTGTGGATATTAGTCATGTGGAGACTGGTCACGTGGAGACCAGTCATATAGAGAGAGATAACAATACTGCTACCTTGCAGGGAAGTCATAAAAAAACCAAAAGGAAGGGAAGCAATCCCGAACAAATGTATGCTGAAGACGGATGCACTGGGCCGCAAGGCGCACAACATAGTGCAACGCAGACCGCATTAAGATGACACATAGAAATATGACTCAACAAGGTGGTGCTTGACCGAAGGAAACGCGCCAGGTGGGAAGAGTGCCAGACCCGTGGCCTCGACGGGATCCACCCAAAGCAACTGGTGGTCGCCTACCTCCGCATCGTGCAACCATGGCACGGAGCACTAAGGAAAACCTGTGGCATCAGTCCCGTGAGAGCCGACCATCTGCGCAGTCCTGCCCAACATACTGCAATGAACGGAGTAGCACACAGCAACAACCTACTTCTGTCCACGAAAAACTTCTTGGAGATGTCAGGAACCTTGCGCTGACTACTTCCTTTATTAGTCATTAATGTGAAAGTCTGAAGATTCACGAGGAAGAAGAATATTAATGTCATTTTATTAGATAAAATGCAGTGTTACATTAATATTACAACTCACTATAAGATCCAGCCTGTCTAACACATAACTTCAAATCAGGCATCATCTTTTGCTAGTCTGTTGTAACGTCCCTTTGTTTGGCATTTGAGATTTTATTTTTAGTTTCGGGGAAAGAGATTAAAAACTAGAATTTAATAGTCACATGACAATTATTGTTTTTTCTCTTGATATTTGTTCATTGTATATCAATTGGATAAAAGTGAAGATTATACAAATTTTAAAATGGGAAGTGACTCTTTTATCACCCTGCTCAGTGATCAGAATTTATACAACTGAACCAGAACATGACAAACATCAACAATAAAAATGACCTCAGAGTTCCACCACATTAAAAGTGTGTTCAGCTTCTTAGTTCTGCCTCATTAAAAGTGTGTTCATCTTCTTAGTTCTGTCATATTAAATGTTTGTTCATCTTCTCAGTTCTGCAACATTAAATGTTTGTTCATCTTCTTAGTTGTGCTACATTAAATGTTTGTTCATCTTCTTAGTTCTGCCACATAAAATGTGTGTTCATCTTCTTAGTTGTGCTACATTAAATGTTTGTTCATCTTCTCAGTTCTGCCACATTAAATGTTTGTTCATCTTCTTAGCTGTGCTACATTAAATGTTTGTTCATCTTCTTAGTTCTGCCACATAAAATGTGTGTTCATCTTCGTAGTTGTGCTATATTAAATGTTTGTTCATCTTCTTAGTTGTGCTACATTAAATGTTTGTTCATCTTCTTAGTTCTGCCACATAAAATGTGTGTTGATCTTCTTAGTTGTGCTACATTAAATGTTTGTTCATCTTATTAGTTGTGCTACATTAAATGTGTGTTCATCTTCTTAGTTCTGCCACATAAAATGTGTGTTCATCTTCTTAGTTGTGCTACATTAAATGTTTGTTCATCTTCTTAATTGTGCTGCATTAAATGTTTGTTCATCTTCTCAGTTCTGTCACATTAATTGTTTGTTCATCTTCTTAGTTCTGCCCATTAAATGTTTGTTCATCTTCTTAGTTCTGCCACATTAAATGTTTGTTCATCTTATTAGTTGTGCTATATTAAATGTGTGTTCATCTTCTTAGTTGTGCTACATTAAATGTTTGTTCATCTTCTTAGTTGTGCTACATTAAATGTTTGTTCATCTTCTTAGTTGTGCTACATTAAATGTTTGTTCATCTTCTCAGTTCTGCCACATTAATTGTTTGTTCATCTTCTCAGTTCTGCCACATTAAATGTTTGTTTATCTACTTAGTTGTGCTACACTAAATGTTTGTTCAGCTTCTTAGTTCTGCCACATTAAATGTTTGTTCATCTTCTTAGTTGTGCTACATTGAATGTTTGTTCATCTTCTTAGTTCTGCCACATTAAATGTTTGTGTTCATCTTCTTAGTTCTGCCACATTAAATGTGTGTTCATCTGCTTAGTTCTGCCACATTAAATGTTTGTTTATCTTCTTAGTTCTGCCACATTAAATGTTTGTTCATCTTCTTAGTTGTGCTACATTAAATGTTTGTTCATCTTCTTAGTTCTGCCACATTAAATGTTTGTTCATCTTCTCAGTTCTGCCACATTAATTGTTTGTTCATCTTCTCAGTTCTGCCACATTAAATGTTTGTTTATCTTCTTAGTTGTGCTACACTAAATGTTTGTTCAGCTTCTTAGTTCTGCCACATTAAATGTTTGTTCATCTTCTTAGTTGTGCTACATTGAATGTTTGTTCATCTTCTTAGTTCTGCCACATTAAATGTTTGTGTTCATCTTCTTAGTTCTGCCACATTAAATGTTTGTTCATCTGCTTAGTTCTGCCACATTAAATGTTTCTTTATCTTCTTAGTTCTGCAACATTAAATGTTTGTTCATCTTCTTAGTTGTGCTACATTAAATGTTTGTTCATCTTCTTAGTTCTGCCACATTAAATGTTTGTTCATCTTCTCAGTTCTGCCACACTAAAAGTTTGTTCATCTTCTTAGTTGTGCTACATTAAATGTTTGTTCATCTTCTTAGTTCTGCCACATTAAATGTTTGTTCATCTTCTTAGTTCTGCCACATTAAATGTTTGTTCATCTTCTTAGTTCTGCCACATTAAATGTTTGTTCATCTTCTTAGTTCTGTCACACAAAATGATTGTTCATCTTCTTAGTTGTGCTACATTAAATGTGTGTTCATCTTCTTAGTTGTGCTACATTAAATGTTTGTTCATCTTCTTAGTTGTGCTACATTAAATGTTTGTTCATCTTCTCAGTTCTACACATTAAAAGTGGGTTTACCTTTTTAGTTATGCCACATTTTAAAAAGTTACTTTATCATCTTAAAAATGCAACACAGAAAGGTTACTTTATCTTCTTAGTTCTTCACATAGAAAAGTTTCTTTATCTTCTTAGTTCTGATACAGAAAAAAGTTACTTTATCTTCTTAGTTCTGTAACATAGAAAAGTTACTTTATCTTCTTAGTTCTGCCACATAGAGGTTACTTTATCTTCTTAGATCTGCCACATAGAGAAGTTACTTTATCTTCTTAGATCTGCCACATAGAAAAGCTACTTTATCTTCTTAGTTCTGCCACATAGAGGTTACTTTATCTTGGATGTGGGTCTTCAAAGGTGTCTACCTTCGCATAAGATTACCGTACTTTTGGCAGAGTTGTAGGTAGAAGGTAGTCTCATATTTTTTAATATGTGGTCCAGATGAGGGTAGTCTCATATTTTTTAATATGTGGTCCTACTTTACGCACCAACTTATGTCGGTGTTAGTGTTAGTAAATGTCATCTGTCACGCACGCATATGCACAATTTGGTGTATGGTAATTCGGGCGCGCTTGTATCCAAACAAGCCAGATGACGTCGAAGCGTGAATGAAGCAAGCCGCATCTCATATCCAGACATGGAGTCTGTTGATTTCTTTATTGTGTACCCATCATTTGGGGCTAGTGTATTTCTGGGACATGACTTCTGAATAGAAGCCATTGTCGGCTTACTCCCTACGTAAGTCAGAACCAGGCGTTGTTATAATTGAATATATTTTCATGATTTTTAGTGACTGTATCCGGCGTTGGCATCTAGCTAGTCCCTTCTCGTTAAGGGGTTAAAATGGATCAACCCGATGCTACACTGAAGCCATCCTAATGTTTTAAAGGATTTTTAATGCTCCGTCAGTTCGGCTAATTGATATGAATTAGTGGAGCGCCGTCATACGTGACACGGCGATCAAGAGAGAGATGAATCAAGTATTGTAATTAACTTTATGTTGTCTTCTCAGACAGAATGTATGCAGTGATCTATAATGTTGGAAGGTACCAGAATCAATATGTACCAGGGAAATGTTACAGGACAGGGTGGAAGTAGATATACGAAGATTTGTTGTACGGATGACCTTAGAAGTTTTGTTCGGCGACGCAAGGTCAAACCGTTAGATCATTGAATGAACTTGGATACTGCAAGTAATGTAATTTATAAATATGAGCCATATGTTTTTGAACTGTGAAACCATTGATGCAAGTACTGTTTTTCCTGTCTTTGCTCGTCCACGTATTTCGTCCAAATAAAAATGTTGTTGCAAGTCGACATAACGAGTTCGTCCATACCAGTATTGGCACTTGTTGGTGTGCCCGATTGTTATTGAAGTTACAGGAGTTCACCTTCCAGTGGAAAGACATTCGCGTTTTAATTTCAAGCTAGTAGAATCGCCCGTGTTAGATCGTTGACATTTCGACACCAGCGACATCCTCTGGTCAGCGGTGTCCACCCAAGAAAAACGACTCTAACAGAAATGGTGGAACCAGTGTGTTTTGGAAACTACGATTTTCAAGCAGGGAACGTTCTAACAATCAAATAATTCGATTGAAGAGAAATACCTCCATTTTCGAAAGGAAACGTAAGCGTACTCTTCCAATCAAGACGACGGTTGTCTCAAGGTCAAGGACGACGTAGGACATCATCTTTAAGTTGCAACATCGGACACTGTCATAGTGTTACACCTATTGTTTTTACAAGGCTCATGCATACAGTCCCGGATGCGAGGGATATCCTTTTTTATCGGTTGAGATAAGTAAAAACGTCGTGTTGTTATTACACCGTTTTACGTTCAGCTGTGCTTTTCTGCATCTTATCTCGTAATATGTCCACTGCTTCTCTATTTATGTTTCATGTTCAATGTTCAATGTTTTTAGCGGGAGGTAGGGTTTGGAGACTCACGAAGGATACATCCCAGTTTCACACCAGGGCCTTCGTGACTGTTCTTTAGGAATTATTTTGCAGACTTCCCTCAGTGGAATGTTCCTACGCATGAGCGTAGAACGATTCTAGGTCCACTGTGTCTAGTGGTCTGTGACACCTGACTGTTTAGCTGTAGTGTCAAGTTTTAATTGTTGTTTTCGTAGTTATTTTTATTCGTACTTTAGTTTTATGATGTATTTTGTTTGTACATTACGTCCTTCTCGCCTTGCTTTCGTTCAGTTTTTTACACCATTGATGTCTATACACTGTGTTGTCAATTGTCTTGTTTATTATCTTATCGTAGATATCATCGTAATTCTTTACGACATCCTATTTTAGTTTCACATGTTAATTTTGTTGATTTCTGCGATCGTGTTCTTCGTCTTTGATTATCTCGTCTTGTCAGTATTGTTGCTATTGTCTGTCACGTTGTTGCTTTCATAACATTTCATTGCATAAATTACTTTATTAATTATTAATATATTTGACTATTATATGACAATAATTTACGGTTCTAGGACAGGAACGAAATACCACTTGGTATAGTAACACTTTTAAGTAGAATTATTTCAGAATAATATTGAATAATGTCTACCTTAGATTATTTTATTAAGCAGGCTAAGGCGCTTAATATACCTCCTGAAGAGATTAGAACATTTGCTATGGCGGAATACAAAGAGTCTCAAAGGTTGGAATCTCAAAGATTAGAGGCAGAAAAATTAAAATCACAAAATCTTCAGATTGAACTGGAACATAAAAAGTTTGAGGCTGAAGAATCTCAAAGGTTGGTAGCTCAAAGATTAGAGGATGAAAAGTTACGATTGGAAAATTTGAAATTTGAGGCTGCAGAAAATGACAGGAAGATGAAACTAGCTGCTGATGAAAATGAAAAGAAATTTCAGCGTGAAGCTACAGAAAATGAGAGAAAAATGAAACTAGCAGCTGAGGAAGATGAGAAAAAAAATTAAATTAGCCGCTGAATTAGAAGAGAAACGATTTCAGCGTGAGGCAGAACAGAAAAGATTGGAGATGGAAGAAAAATTTAGATTTGATGCTGCAGAAAAAGAAAGGCTACTTAAAATTGAAATGGAAGTTAAACAAAAAGAAATGGAAGAAAGAAGATTAATAGCTGAACAAAATACAAAGAGACTTCAGCTTGAGACAGAAGAGAATGATAAGAAACGGCAGCATGATTTGAAACTTGCCGAATTGGAATTTGATAGAATAAGATTGTCAAGTGAATGTAATACACAAAAGACTCAGGAAGGCCAGTCTTCATCTAGACATGAGAATTTTAGAGAGGTTCATCTAAAATTGCCAAAGTTTAACCCACCATCCGACGATGTGATATTCTTTTTGGACAGATTTGAGGCTACATGTAGGTCGTACAACTTGGATAAAACACTATATTGTACCCACTTATCCAGAATACTTACAGGAGAGGCAATGGCCGTTTATCACACTACTAGTGCTGTAGATAAAAAATAATTATGATGCTCTCAGGGCCGCCCTTCTAAACAAATTTCAAATGACAGAAGATCAGTATAGGATGAAGTTCAAGTCTATGCTCCCACAATCTAGTAAGAACTTTGATGATTTTCTTTCTCAAATACGTCTTACCTTGGAAAGATGGATCGAACTGTCCAAGGTAGAGAAATCTTATGACGGTATTTTCGACTTATTACTACGCGATAAAGTTTTATCGGCAGTAAGTCCTGCATTTCTTGCGTTTTTACATGAACGTAAGCCTTCTAATATAAAAGAAATGTCAGAACATTGCAAAAATTTCTGCACCGCTCATCCTAACATGGATATCAGCAATGCGCAGATTAAGGATGATTTACCTGTTGCTTTCGCTATGCAACATAACAATTTCCCAAGACATCGTTCGATGAGTAGCGATAGAAATTTTCATAGGGGAAGTAATAATAATTTCAACTTTGGTCATTTTCAAAAGGGGAAACAATACCAACAGTCTGCTCCATTTAATATGTCCTGGGGCCAATCTCACGGATCTCGAGATTTTGGTAACGACAATTCTAAATATAATCAAGGGAATAATAATAAACAACATTGGAGATCTAAATCACATCATCCTGAAAATAGACATAGATTTATGAATAAATCATTTAGCCAACATCACAACAGTGATAACTTTCATTGGCGTACTCATCCAAATTTTAATGATAGCAGAAATGGTAATTATAGCAATTTTAATGACAATAGTCAAAATCGATCGCGACGTAGAGATAGATCGTCGAGCAGGCCACGACAACATTCCAATGTTGCTTCACTTGAAGCACAAACTAACAAAGATAAGGACAATAATGTTAATCAACATAATGCTATGTCTTGTATCGATCTCGAGCAGGTAAAAACATGTCAAGAATGCTCAACGCTATTCCAGCCCAAGGCGATCACGACGCTGCGATGCGGGCACATTTTACCAAGTCTACCAGCAGTTTGTACAGCTACTTCTGCATCAGTTCACCATGGAAAGGGGTGTTTAAAATTTAATAGAGGATACGTCAACTCTATTCCTTGCTCTATTTTGTTTGATTCAGGTTGCAGTACCGTAGGAGTGCGGAACTCTCTGATCGACCCCTCCTTTGCCACTGGCAACGTGGTCAAGTGCGTCACATTCGGGGGCACTGTGGAAACCTTTCCTACAGCCATCATTAATTTACATACACCTTTCTTTTCAGGGAAGATCCATGCCTGCCTTCTGCAGAATCCAGTTAGCGATGTGATAATTGGTTGTATACACGGTATAAAAGAGTGTACCCCACAGCAGATTGATGAATGGGAAAAGCGACATATTCATGCTGCAAATGCAGTGGTTACCAGAGCGCAAGCTACTGAGTTGTCGCGTGAATCAACTTCTGAACCTACGGTTCATACTGGTAATGATGATGATTCTCCTATTTCAAGGGAGCTGTTTGCTAATTTACAAAAGAATGATAATTCCTTACAGAGATTTTTTCAATTGGTGACTAAGAGAAATAATAACAACGTAATTGCAAATTCTAGACACCAATTTGCTCTTAAAAAGGGTATTTTAGTTAGATTGATAGCGGAAACAGATTCATCTTTACGTTCACAAATTCTGGTCCCGTCTTCTATGAGAGCTAGGATATTACGACATGCTCATGACTCTCAATGTGCAGGTCACATGGGGTTTTCGCGAACCAAATCTAGAGTTCTATCCGCATTCTATTGGCCTGGCGTTCATAGAGATGTTAATCTTTATTGTCGTTCCTGCGTGACATGTCAGGAAGTTAAAGTAAGGGGGCCATATCATGATGCTCCTATCCAAGCTGCGGACATACCTATTAGGCCATTTGACAAAATGGCGATTGACATCATTGGTCCTATATTGACATCTGCAAGAGGACATACACATATTCTTACTTGTATCGATATGTGTACGCGTTGGCCTGAGGCCATACCTCTTAAGAACACCTCATCTGCCAGTGTTGCAGAAGCTCTGATGTTAATCTTTTCACGCATTGGTTTTCCGCGCAAGATCCTATCGGATCATGGTGTCCAGTTTATTTCCGAATCCATGTCACAGGTCATGAAGACATTGGGTATAGATAGATCTCTCAGTTCAATATACCATGCCATGTCCAATGGGTTAATTGAGAGACAGAATAGGACACTTAAGCAGTTGTTGGGTAAGATGACTCAAGATCACTCTCAGAATTGGGACCGAGTCCTGCCCGCTGCTCTGTTTGCGTACCGTGAGGTGAAAAATCAAGCCACTGGGTTTTCTCCCTTCCAGTTAGTTTTTGGCATACAACCACGCGGACCTATGTCTTTAATCCACGATTTATTGGTTGAAGATAATATACCAGAGGAAACTCAATCCTCATATGAGTATGTAATCTCTTTAAGAAAGAGAATAATAGATGCTTGTAGATTAGCTACTGCATCATCCGAAGAGGCTAAAGAAAAAGCTCGTCTATTTGCAAACAGGTATAGACGTCTTCGCCAGCTTATTCCTGGTGACGAGGCTTTTGTTTTACTGCCTTCTCATAACAATCGTCTACTGATCACATGGAGAGGTCCTTTTAGGATCATCTCAAGAATATCCGATGTTGACTACATCGTCGATATTAACGGCAAACACAAAACCTTTCACATTAACATGTTGAAGGAGTATTATTCACGTCCTGATTATCTACAATCAGTATTTCAAGCGACTGACGATCCTACTCCTCACATTCACAACTATACTAATTTGTCAGTTATACAAGAAGAAGAGTCTTCTTTTCAAGATGTACAATTGCCCATACCAGTTGTACCACTTCATTCCACTGAAAACTGGAATGATGTCACTATTTCTTCTTCTCTTTCGGCTGATCAACGACAGCAAGTTTCATCACTACTTCAAACGTATGATAATGTTCTCACTGACATTCCAGGTCATACGTCAGCTATTCAACATGATATTCTTCTAACTGATGAAACACCTATCCGTATTCGTCCATATCCCATACCTTTACACTTTCGTGATAAGGTCGAAAAGGAATTGGATGAGATGCTTCGATTAAACATAATTGAACCATCGTTGTCACCATATGCTTCATCTATGGTGATAATTAGAAAGAAAGATAACAATATTCGTCTATGCGTAGACTACAGAAAATTAAATAAAGTCACACAATTTGACGCAGAACCTTTGCCACTTTTAGAAGATTTATTAGTAAAATTATCTCATTCTACTTTCTTCTCTAAGTTTGATCTGTCAAAGGGCTATTGGCAAGTACCATTGACAGAAAGGGCAAAACCACTCACTGCTTTCTCGACACCTCGGGGCCTATTCCAATGGAATTTTATGCCATTTGGGTTAGTGAACGCTCCTGCCACGTTCGTGCGCATGATGCGTCGAATTCTATCTCATCATCCCAATGTCATTGCGTACATAGATGACATTTGTCTTTTCAGTGACTCATGGGAAGAACATGAGTATCCATTTGAAAGATTAAACTCATTACTGTCCACGTTACAATATCATAACTTAACTGCTAAGCCATCAAAGGCATTTGTGGGTTTCCACGATATTTCTTTTTTGGGTCACCGTATTGGTCGCGGTATGTTATATACAGAGGACAGTAATGTCTCTAAAATCCTTAATATCTCTACACCTAAAACAAAGAAACAAGTGCGATCTCTGTTAGGGCTAATACAATATTATGGGAAATTCATACCACATCTTTCGTCCATTACTGCTCCTTTCTCTTCATTACTTAGGAAAGGTGCAGCTAACGTGATTCGGTGGTCTAACGAACATCAAATCGCGTTGGATATCATAAAGAAATTTTTTTCGGATCCTCCTGTTTTAAGGTTGCCTGATGCGAATTTACCATTTATCTTACGCAGCGATGCTTCTAATTACGGCGTGGGAAGCGTGTTACTACAAGAATATAATGGCACCTTGCATCCAGTTCTCTATGTATCACGGAAGTTAACTCCGACTGAACAAAATTACTCAGTCCTAGATAAGGAACTTCTTGGACTTGTTTGGTCAATAACAAAACTCCAGAGATATCTGCTTGGATCACACTTTATTGTGGAATCAGACCAAAAAGCACTTACTGCTCTCAACACGAAAGATGTGAAATCAGCCAAATCGACTAGGTATGCGATCGCACTCCAGCCATATAGTTTTACAATAAGATCCATTCCTGGTACGCAGAATGTTCTCGCTGACATTTTGTCGAGATGTCCGAACGAATCAAGTTAACAGCTACGCACTACAGACAACTGAACTTCGACACTGACAGTTCGTCGATTGTAACTTTTTACGTGTGCTACCTCGATTATAAGAGTCATTAACATTCAGTCAAGTTGAAATCTACAATGATTATGTATTAAAAGAACATGGAACGTTGAAGTACATTACTATATTTGTGAAAATAACATTCACTTACTTATGATATTGAAGAGAGAATAACGTTGGAAAGGGATTATATTTTCTCACCGAAATAACATTGCGAACACTTGGTTGTTTTTCATGGAACGGAACTTGGTATATTTTAACCGTTTCCTAACAGGACAATGGAACTTTCTTAATCTAAGAAATTTAATGACATTGTTATTTTTTTTTAAATAAATAACTCGGTACATTAGTAACTTTTGATACTTAGTTAATTAGTATAAGAATTAATTTAGGTAACTATGAAATATTTAATTAGATTGTCGACATTTAATATTTATCACTCTTTAAGAGCAGTGATTTAACATTAGTACTTTAATTAGTACCACAAAGGAACTTTAGAGACACGGTTAAGTGTGTTGATCTATACATGTGTTTAAATTGTATTCTTTCATTTTTTTTCACTTGTCATTTTTAAGACATATCCATCACTTTTCTGTTTATTCATTGGTTTTTACATTTCTTTTTATTTGCGTTTCTATTCGGTTTAATTCAATATTTCTAATATGTGATTTTACTTCATTTACCACATTGTACCAAAGGTGGTCAATTGTGGGTGTATGCTTTTGTGCATACCTTTTGTTTATTTGAGTTGACTTAAATTTCATAATTATGTTTTAATGATTCTATGTCATGTTATATTAATATTATATGATTATGTACACTTGAATCACCTCTAGTCGCGAGTAGTAAAGAAAAAAATTAATATAATTAATTATTTTGGGGGGATTGGTAAGGAATCTGTAGAGCCCTTTTCGTAGGCCTTACAGTCATTTACAGATGAGGGTAGTCTCATATTTTTTAATATGTGGTCCTACTTTACGCACCAACTTATGTCGGTGTTAGTGTTAGTAAATGTCATCTGTCACGCACGCATATGCACAATTTGGTGTATGGTAATTCGGGCGCGCTTGTATCCAAACAAGCCAGATGACGTCAAAGCGTGAATGAAGAAAGCCGCATCTCATATCCAGACATGGAGTCTGTTGATTTCTTTATTGTATACCCATCATTTGGGGCTAGTGTATTTCTGGGACATGACTTCTGAATAGAAGCCATTGTCGGCTTACTCCCTACGTAAGTCAGAACCAGGCGTTGTTATAATTGAATATATTTTCATGATTTTTAGTGACGGTATCCGGCGTTGGCATCTAGCTAGTCCCTTCTCGTTAAGGGGTTAAAATGGATCAACCCGATGCTACACTGAAGCCATCCTAATGTTTTAAAGGATTTTTAATGCTCCGTCAGTTCGGCTAATTGATATGAATTAGTGGAGCGCCGTCATACGTGACACGGCGATCAAGAGAGAGATGAATCAAGTATTGTAATTAACTTATGTTGTCTTCTCAGACAGAATGTATGCAGTGATCTATTATGTTGGAAGGTACCAGAATCAATGTGTACCAGGGAAATGTTACAGGACAGGGTGGAAGTAGATATACGAAGATTTGTTGTACGGATGACCTTAGAAGTTTTGTTCGGCGACGCAAGGTCAAACCGTTAGATCATTGAATGAACTTGGATACTACAAATAATGTAATTTATAAATATGAGCCATATGTTTATGAACTGTGAAACCATTGATGCAAGTACTGTTTTTCCTGTCTTTGCTCGTCCACGTATTTCGTCCAAATAAAATGTTGTTGCAAGTCGACATAACGAGTTCGTCCATACCAGTATTGGCACTTGTTGGTGTGCCCGATTGTTATTGAAGTTACAGGAGTTCACCTTCCTGTGGAAAGACATTCGCGTTTTAATTTCAAGCTAGTAGAATCGCCCGTGTTAGATCGTTGACATTTCGACACCAGCGATATCCTCTGGTCAGCGGTGTCCACCCAAGAAAAACGACTCTAACACTAAGCAAATGTTAACTCTAGTATCTGCTGTCAACTTTTTTGAAGGATAGGGTTTTCTAATAATTCGTTAGCTCGTTCAAGCCCCCAGCTGAGTTAATTCAGCACATTTTCTCTTAATATTATTGTATAACTCTGTTTAAGTGTATTTAAGTAATTGTCTGAGACATACGGATGTAGTACATTCAAAATGATTAAATCAACTTTAGATTAGTCTTTATGCAAGTAATAAATTTAATAATCAATTATGTTTTAACAGTTATAAAAATGAAAATTCCTTATCGAAAAAGTTATCATCACTGGGTGATGTTATGGCGTTAAAAAAATTGGATAGTTCACTTGGCAGCTTTTATGGGTCTTTTTTTCTGTTCTGCTCCAGCTGATGTTTGGTTCTTTGTAGATGGATGCCTGATTCACATTCGCTGGTCAAGTTTGAAAGTTGTAGCACGTTCCAAGAAGTGTCAGGGAGTAACTACCAAGCTGGTCCCGCATCTCTAAGAGCCGTCTGATGATGGTATCTAGCGTCGACTTTAGGCCACTTATACCCTCACTTGTTCCAGAGATAGTACCCTCAACTGGTACCACCAACTAGTATTACTAAAGAAGAGAACAAATACCCGCTTGAGTATTGCGTTTTCCGAGACATACTTAAGTGCCCTCCCCCCTTCCCCTCTTCCTATTCCACCATCCCGTCTATCTCAGAACTGCTACCCTCGCTGAGAATTTATATTAATCCTATTGAGCGGAAAAACATTCATTACATTTAAGTTGAATAGATTTATATTTACCTTTACATTGGTTGAAAATGTTGAAAACTTTAATTACTTTTAGAGTGAATTTGTTTACATTTACATCTACACTGGTTGAAAATGTCAATAATATAATAAGTATTACATCATTCTCTCATCATTCCCTCCTTGCTCCATATGGAACTTGGGACTACCTCTGCTTTTAGTTCTCTATAAGAAACTCGCATAAAGCAGTCGCCAGACCTTGCAGTGGTGGTTCATGAAATCATCATTCTATATGCTGAGGTTGCCAGCCTCAACTGACTTGAACGTGCACTTAGCAATATTCACATACTAGTAGTCACATGTCAATATATACATAATATTTCACGTGTTAATAATGCAAAACATAGAATTATAGATATACAACTTACCTCAAATCTTTGGGTTCTCCGACAAACTGCTGGCTCAGAGAAATAGCTAAGGCAACTTGTTGAAGATGCCTCTTACACGTGTTCTGGGGTTGTTACTTTATAATAAGCTCCTACTTTGACTTCGTGTTCAGATTCCTTTGGATTCCGGTTTTCCTTGTTAATGTAGGTAGAGTTTTCCTGGGAAATCATTCCTCAAGATGCTCAAACAAAGTCCGGTCCGATAAATGAAATTCTGATCCTATTATTAACTCTGGCAGGTCTGGTTGTTTTCTCGACGAGGTGAATTTTCACAGTGCTATCAACCGACTAAAGTGTCAGGTTATATTGCCCCTTTTGTTCCTAGCACGTGTTGTTTACTGTTAGACCAGGCCCCATCAGAATTGTGGTTATTCCTACATCTCGAATGCCGGCCAACAGTTACAATCATGCGTGGTTTGATGGCGTCTATTCAAAAAATTTCCTCATAGGAAAATTTTGCATGTTATTTAACAGGTGATTCCTCCCAAATATGGGCGTGAAACCTCCGAATATTCTCGTCAGTAATTACGAATAACTTCTTATTTTTATCTCAAGTAATATCTTCGTAATACTTCTGTCCGGATGCTATTACCTCATTCCGTCTTCCAGGTGCATGTCTGTAATATGTCCGCAGACGGGTAATTTATCTTCCCGTCCTTGTGCAAACACCGACCCTCGTGTAACCATCTGGGCTGTGGCTCTTCACGACAGTAATTAATGAATCCCAATCGCCATATTAGCGCTAAATAAACTGGCTGGGCGTACGTCTTGCTAATTCGGCGCGGCCAAGGTTTGGTACATGAAAATTTTACCAACATGATTGTCGGTCAATATTGCATCACCTGTCTACTCTCTCGGCAGGGATGGTCAGGTAAACAGACAAGACGAAATATTACTGAAAGGAGTGTAAGGTGATTAGAAAATAGATAATATCTGCTTGACAGCAGAGAAAGAAATGTGCCGACCACGGAAATTTCACGAAATAAATACGCACAGCAAATGTATCTGAATACAACCAGAGAGGACAAGAGATCGTCCCAAAAATTATGTGACATTCTGCCACACAGGAAAGTTACTTTATCTTCTTAGATCTGCCACACAGAAAAGCTACTTTATCTGCTTAGTTCTGCAACATAAACAGTTTGTTACTTTTCTTAGTTCTGCCACACAGCAAAGTTACTTTATCTTCTTAGATCTGCCACATAGAAAAGTGACTTTATCTTCTTAGTTCTGCAACATAAAAAGTTTATTCATCTTCTTACTATGCATAACTGAAAGTTGTTATATTATAAAGAAATAACCACTGACAGAAATAGAACATAACAATTAAGAATATAGATTTACACATTTTGTTTTAAATCTTCACACCTGTATTCTTCACTCACCACACCATTCACCATGAATAATACAGATATCATCATCATCAGCTGCTACTTTCAGAACGAAGGTCGGCTGTAATGGATCTTCAACGCCTTCCTTAACTCAAGAGCAGAGTCAGGTATCCATTTGCAGCTGGGTAAACTAGAACGCACCTATACCTTGTAGCGGTATGGCAGCTTGCGTACCCTGACAATCCCCAGAGCTATGCCAGTGGGAGTTTTACTCCTGGTAGGTTTAACCAAGCTGGACTGGTCTGTGTGGGTAGGGGTCAGACAAAAGCTCGTACCCTGGTCCTCCAGGTTGGGGGTTTTAGCATAGGGCTGACACCCCTGTCTATGTAAAAAAAATAATGAAGTTACGGAAACAACATCAAATGAACAATTGGACCCCTGGGGGAAAGCGAGAGAGAGGCCGACCAAGGACAACTTGGCGGAGGACTGTGGAGGCTGAGATGCAGGGAGTGGGCCAGAGTTGGGGCACTGTACGAAGGATGGCCACCGACCGTGCAAAGTGGAATCAATTTGTTGTTGCCCTACAAGACGCCACTAGGCGTGATGGCCACTGACTGCTTTGACGGTCGGTGGTTAAGGATCGAAGAAGAAGAAACTAGAACGTGACGATGCAAGGGTTAGAACCCGGACCCCGATAGCTATGCCGCGAGAGGAAAGCTCTCTAATAGCTTAGCCCACTGGACAATCGATTTGGATTGAATGAAGAACAAAAATTAGATAGAAACTTGTCAATTTATATACAGTAGACATTCAAAAATCCGGCAACCTCCGGACCTGAGGAGTGCCGGATTTTTTTAAATGCCAGATTTTTTATGGTTATATATTCTGTCTATATTTAACAGAAAATGACTACCTGTACACTTTATCTGCGATCGACAATGCACGATGTTTACGTTTTACACCACTTCTTTTATTTGCTGAATCCATAATGGGGCTAAACAGCAGCAAATAAATGATAAAATGAGAAGGAATGAGCAGGAATGCCTGTTAACACGTGCAAGCAAGACCCAACAGCTGCATCAAAACATAAACTGCTCCAGAAAACAGTGGCGCGCCAACGCGGTAGATTTAAAAATGCGCTCCGAAATCCATGCCGGAAATCTGAAGGAACCGGATTATCGATGGCCGGATTTTTGAATGTCAACTGTACAAAAAACAAGCATATTTCTTTTATTAAAATGTAGTACCATAGCAGATATTGCCGTAGGGAATTAAGTGTTAGAGATTTCTCTATACTATGTTCAGTTTCGAGAGGTGGGGTGACCTGTTCCCTTTCTCGCTGCCTTTTTCTTCCCCTACTCAGCAGAATCAGGTACTCTTCTACTGCTGGGTAAAACTGGCACGTTATGTCACGTGCTCCGAATCAGGCACTTTGCCGCGTGATTTATTGAGTATTTTAAATAACAATTCTATTAAAATGTCAACTATCAACACAAACTCACCAAATATCAAAATGTGAAAACTAAATTGTCAAATTACATTCGAAATGTATGAAATGTCAAAGACACGTGAATTGAATTACATGCTCCTTTCACTGGAAATGACATTTCCCGGATCACATTTTGTAGAATATTCTAGTATGAATGAAGTTTAAAACTAAAACGTAGTTCATTTAAAATGACAATTCATATATATCAACATGTTATTATTTGTCACGCTACATCACCCAGACTCCTATCTCGGGGTTTTCGTCAATACGGAATTAAACATTAATAGTATAGTCTCAGACAATTCAACACTCAAGGTCCCGTCTAGAGAGTTCAGAAAGCGCAGACAAGCCGTAGTGTGCATTTACATTGGGTTGGAAACAGCAGGATTGTTGTAAATTTGCGATTAAATATGTATGTGTCGGCCCTATATTGAGCCTATTTGTCCTGTTTTATGGGAGTCATTGACGGACAAATATGTCCGCTGAGAGATCTTCGCTAAAAGATTAGGTGGTGAGGGAACTCAAGAACTAATGTGCACCAATGAGAATTTGGCTATGTCGTAAAATAGATCATCATGTTTTCCTTCTTTACTTCTAGTCCTTCATATATTTCATTCTTCTTCTTCTTTTTCTCCAACGTTATTTACTGCTTTCCTTCTTCTTCTTTCTTCTTCTTTATATTCTTCTTTCTTCTTCTTCTCCAACGTCATTTGCTACTCTTCTTATACTCATCATTCTGCTTCTTCTTCATATCCTCATACTACTTTCTTTTTTTGTTTTTTTGGCAGCGATGTGAAAGTGTAACTTGTGTCTCTCAATACAAATCAGATGCATGCTCTGTGCACCATTTTACTGTCTCATTCTGCAGACAATTTGTAAAAGTCGACGGATTATTTCATCTTCGACCTCTACTCTCATTCCCTTCAGCGGTCCAATGTGCATAGGCCCGTAACTAATGTAAACACATAGGCCCGTAACTAATGTAAACAAAGTCCTCCTGTCACGTGCTATCAGCTCAAGGTCTTTCCATTTCTTCCTCATCAATTTCATGTCTGTTTCCAGTTCTCTTCTCCGTGTGTTCTTGAGTCTACCTCCGCTTCTCCCACCCAGGGGACCATAGAACAAGGATAACTGGCAACGCTTTCAACAGGCTTCCTCGTCACGCGTCAAACTTATTGCCAACGTCCTCGTCTCATCGCCCGCTCACCATGTTATTTGCAGCATTATATTTTCTGATTCTGCTGCACAATTTGTACACGTCGTCAACGGGTTATTTCATTTTTGACCTGTCTGAATTAGTTGATCTTCCGTGTTATAAAAATGAAAGTAGGGTATTTTCTGATTTATAATACTCTTGCGAACGTGGCTGGTACCAAACTGTATCGGCTACCGTCGTGTCTTTGGATATACCGGCCACGTGAAGAGTAGGAACATGCTACCTAGGCAACAGCTTGATCTCCATATAACTGTGCCAAGCTCGCGCACTGGAGAGGACACTATGGTATTGGCAGATGGCAAAAGAAAAGTTGGGCGACAGCAGCTGAAGTTCAAAGATGTGTGTAAGAGTTACATGAATGCACTTGACATAAACCCAGCAGCCTGGAAGGATGACGCTGTCAATCGCACAAAGTGGCGATGCTCCCTACAGCGCCACCTCAGATTGCCCTAAAAGAAGCTCTCACAACAAGCAGAAGAGAAAAGAACACGTCGAAAGGAACATCAGGAACAAAAGCAACTGGGGGCTATCACCTCAGGGGCGTATTCCCGTAGTCAGACATGACTGAAGTGGCTACAATCCTATAATACAAGAATGTAAAACATTTTGTATTCTCCTTACAGAATTTTTGTTATCTGGTGGCTTCATTCGTTATAAATTTTGAGAGAGAGTGGCGGGTACCAGTTATAGCGATCCGTAATAAAATAAGGGTTCTTATTTCAGATAAATAAATTTCAAACAAATAAATAGTGATTGCTTCTATATGCCTAAGACAATACATTTAAACAAGATTGTAAAATAAAGTCATTAAAGTTCTGGTTGTTCCTTAAATGCTTAATTAGTGTGATCTTTGGCATTGCATGTCGCTGGCTAACTTTTCATGGTTCGGAGTGTCTGAAGACATTCCTGCTTTTAGACAATCATCCAGATAAGCGATCTGTGCTTAGATTTAACAATGTTCATTTGTGAAAATATTGATTCGCATAGATGCCTGGGGTCAAAGTACGAGTGTAACTAAATGATGCACGTTTCAAGAATGGAGATTTTTCAACCACAAGGTATTTCTTCTTCTTCTTCTTCTTCTTCGTACACTCTCAGACGTCAACTTGAATATGCTCAAAGAAAGCAGTGGTCAACTGGAAGCTATCTCCATAGAACTGCTCCAGGAATGGTACTGGTGATGGCCACATATGCTTTCTCTGTTCCTCATATGTTGGGCATCTTTGAAGCAGATGTTCAGCAGTCATTTTATCGGTGCCACAGTCACACTCATCGGTAGTTCTTATCTTTAACTTGTCATATAGGTGGTATCCCAATCTATTGTGGCTCGTGCGGCTTGTTTTCATCTGTTGAGCTGGTAGTATGCATCATTTTTTGTGTGTGGACTGGATGCTCTGCATTCCATTCGTTCCGGTATCTGCTTCTGGTAAAACAGATTATTTGAAAAGTCCCTGACTATTTTTAAATGCTTATATCGTCAATTGTATTTATTGGATATTCATAAAACAAATATCAAAACAAAGAACAATAATAGACATTTCATATTTTTCTATAAGTTTTATTTTTATGTCTCCAGAAAGTTAAATAAGATCAAGTAAAATCTGAAATGACAACTAAATTGTTCGTACAGAGGAGAGCAAACATTGCTGTCCGCTAAAAAGTCATGTATTAAACAGGCTACATATAATGTTGAGCCGTAAAGCTAACGTGACAAGTAATAAAGCAGCAGTTTATTTTCTTTATTTTGGAGTCGTTTCAAATAAATAAGTTGGATAAAAATGAAGAAATGAATATTTAAACATAGGGAATGACTCTTCAATCACACTGAACATTCCAGAAGTCATTATTTGATAACATGCCATTTCAAAACACCGTTCTGAAAATTCAAAATCTCCAACTCATCTGTGGTAATTTCTGACACAGAATTGGATCGTTCTATTTGTTTTTTTCTTCTTATTTTCTCTCTCTTTCTCGCATTCTCTTATTTCTCATTTTCGGAGCCCAGAAAATCATACCACGGTCACTGTTTACTTTTCACACTTCGAGACATGTCAGGTCAAGGCGTAATTGACCAACCCGAAAAATTAATTGAATCACTAAACGTGATAATAACCAGATTGACACCAGGTAAGACAAACTTAAATAACGGGTTTAGTTTCAAAACCACGTCTGTCTAGACGTGCAAACAGATTTGTATCACTCCACGTTAAGGCAAGCGTCTGAGTGTCTGATAAGCTATGTACTCAGATATCTGAAATTACCTGTGATAATAAGTACAGATAATCTCAATCTTGGGAGACATTTAAAAAAGTGTGATAGTAGTGAACATGACCGATAATCGACGAAAATAACTCCTTGTATGGACAGTGACTGTTTGAATTTCACAAACGTGTGAGTTATGCGGAAAATTCCGCGTGAAACGTTTTTATAAACACGCACTTTGAATGCTATTGGCGGGCATTTGTGATGCGAATATACATTCATTCTGATTGGAAGTTTTGTCGGAAACGCCATGCGGAAGCTTGGGCCGAAAGCTGTGATGTAACGTAGCACATTTTAGACATATGACACTGCATTCCAGAATCGTCAAAGCTCGGACTAAAGCCAGGAAAGAATAGAAGTAAGGATTCTGACCTTATAGGACCGGAGGTATTGGAGCACCTTTGAACACTAAAGCAAGGAAACTCTCGATATTAATACGGAAACCGGATTCTACAGGACCATTCACAAGTCACAGAGGGATTCTAGATAGAAATAATACCCCAGACACGTGTTCGAGGCATCTTCATCATGTTACCAAGACTATTCTACTGAGCAAGAAGGCTATAGTTCTTCCCAACTATTGGGGTGAGTTGTAACAAATATTTTATACTTTGAATTTGACTTGTTTGAACTGCAGGTCGTTATAAAGGTCCATACGAGCTGGCAACCTCAGCATGTGCAAATGATATATTCATGAACCAGCACATCAAAGCTCTGGCGATTGCTTCTTGCTAGTTCTCACAGGGAACCAAAAGCAGAGGTAATCTCAGACTTTGAATGGAGCAAGGAGTGGATGATGATGCCATAATGTGTTTATATTTATTATCCTTTGTAATAAATTATATGTATACTTAGACATGTTCACCCAGGTACAAGCCATTGCAATCTCCGCTGTCTATACATACTTTTCGCTCAGACTAACTAAAAGTAGTGGTAAATATTTGTCATATCCACTGAGCTATATTGTATACTCAGAGAGTATAAAATTGCTGAGTAAAAGAGTCGCTGGAAGAGACAGCGGAAAGGCGCCAAATTAATATCAGAGAACATAAAACTTAGCAGAGGCCTTTGTTTTCCTCTAAAGTTTGTGGTACGAGTCTACAAGACCAATTGTGGTACCAATCTACGATAAGAGTTTGAAAAACAAATCTGTGGTTCATAGCTTGTAGTCGACACAAGAGTAGCATTTTACTGTTAATCATTTGGCGGCTTGAACCAGCCAAATAAAATAAACAATAGATCTCTTCACAAAAGGGGGCGTTTTTAACTTTCTGACAATTCAGCATCGTTTTTGTGAAGAAGAGTACCTCAAGATAGAAGCATCATCATCCTTCTATTTACCAATTTGCCAAGAGTAATCTTGAGTAAAGGTGGATACCTTCGAAGACCCACATTAGATACTCTTGAGTTTTTGCCATTGTTGGACCACTACTGCAAAGCAGAGGAGGCATCCCGTGATAACTTCAATCAGATAGCCACTATATCTAGCATTAGCTGTGACATCTACTTGGCAAGTAATAGCATTTACAATAAAGCTACAACTGGCTCGATGGAGACAAACTGTTGAAACTTTTTTCAAACTCTTTGTAGGAGAGCTTGGAGGTGGTCAATTCACGGCCACGGAATGAAATCCCCTTAATCAAACCAGAAAAGTGTACCAGTTACGTTCTCTTTAACTTTAGCATCTCCAAATCTAATTTGACTTTGATATTAAAAAAACAAAAAACTTTACAGAGCTTATTATTTGAGCCACTTATTTTTCTTTTCAAATAAGTACAAGATTTAAACTGTTCACTTTGTCAGTGAATTCTGTAAGAAAATCGAAACCAAGAAGGGTTCTTCTAAGCTCACATTCTGAACTTTCAAAAAGTTTTTCTTCTCGTCGATCAGACTGAGAAGACTTGCAAGAGCTTTACCTTCGCTCATCCAACGCACGTTCGTCTGCGAGACTAGATCAGAATGTTTGTCTTGAAACTTGTCCCAAAGAGCTTTTAACAGCCGATGTGGAAAGGAAATGCGTGAACTATATTGATTATCTTAATACCAACATTCAGGACTTGTTCAAATGGAAGTATTTTAATACACAATGCTTCCTGGTGCAACGATAAGATATAAAGTTGAGAGTTGGAAAAGGCTTTATCTTTCTTGCTCCAAGTCCATTGATATTGCCCAAAGTTGCCGGTGCACCATCAGTAGCAATCGATAACGGTTTGTGCACAGGTAAATGTATTTCTACTGCGTATGTCTTGAGTGTGTTACATAATCCCCATCTTTTGTACACTCTGTTATAAGTAATACTTTTTATAAACTCTTCTTTTACAGTCTTCTTTCTTCTTTGATCCTTAGCTGCCGGCCGTCAAAGCAGTCAGTGGCCATCACGCCTGGTGGCGTCTTGTAGGGCAACAACAAATTGATTCCACTTTGCTTGGTCGGTGGCCATCCTTCGTACAGTGCCCCATCTCTGGTTCATTCTTTGCATCTCAGCCTCCACAGTCCTCCGCCAAGTTGTTTTTGGTCGGCCTCTCTTTCGTTTTCCTTCAGGGGTCCATAGCATAGGTGTTCTTGTGATGGCATCGGGGTCTCTTCTGAGGACATGGTCAACCCAGCTCCAGCGTCTGCCAGCTATGATGGTGTGCATGTCCTCTTGCTTGCTCCGAGTAAGCAGATCTTGGTTGGTGATGGTATTCGGCCAAAAGATTCGGAGAATTTTTCTTAGGCATGTTGTGTGAAAAGAGGACAATTTCGACATTTCCTTCTCTGTAACTCTCCAGCATTCCGCGCCATAGAGAAGCACAGAAAGCACACAGCTCTGATATAATCTTAATTGTGTGCTTGTGCTGTACTGAGAGGACTTCCAGATGTTGTTTAGACTAAAAAAGGCTGTTCTTGGTTTGTTCATTCTGTTGTTGATGTCTTTGCTTGCCCCGCCGTCTGGTGTTACTATGCATCCTAGGTATGTGAAGGTGTCTGTCTGTTCCAGTTGCTGATTCCTTACTGATATGGGCTCAGGGTTGCTCACATTGAGCGTTATGACTTCTGTCTTCTTTAAATTGATGTTCAAGCCCACCTGCTGGCTAAACTTATTAAGTCTATCCGTTTTTTCCTGTATGTGTTGATGTGAATGTGCTACCAGTGCAATGTCATCTGCATATTCCAGATCTTCCAATGTAGAAAATGTAGTCCATCTTATTCCTCTTGGACTGCCCTCTGTTGTTTGGCGCATCACCCAGTCTATGACTGTTAAAAATAGAGTGGTTGATAAGGGGCATTCCTGTCGTACTCCTGTCTTCACCTCAAAGATTAGGTTGCTCTGCCCAACGCTACACGTAAAGTTGGCATAGAGGCTTTTTATGATTGACACTATGCAGCTTGGAATTCCATAAGCCTTTAGTATTTTCCATAAACTGTCCCTATGTATACTGTCAAAAGCCTTTTCAAAATCAACTAAATTAATGTACAGCTGTCTTTGCCATTCTGAACACTGCTCTATAATGTTACTGAGGGTAAATATATGATCTACACATCTTCTGTTCTTTTTTAATCCTGCTTGTTCTTTCCTCAGTTTGTGGTACTGCTTTTGAAATTCTCTGTATAATTATCCTGCTTAGTATTTTGCTGGGAACTGAGAGAAGAGTGATTCCTCTAAAATTATTGCAGTCTGCAAGATCTCCCTTCTTGGGCAATTTTGACAATTATTCCTTTGTTCCACTCCGTTGGTGCTGTCCCGGTTTTACAGACTTGTGCAAATAGTGGTTCTAATAGTTCTGCTGCTAGCTCAGGGTCTGTCTTAAATAGCTCTGCATTTAAGTTATCATGGCCAGGAGCTTTTCCATTCTTTAACCCTTTGATTGCTGTGAGATTTCTTCTTTTCGTGGAATGTCTGTATTTACATCTAGATCGTTTTCAGAAACAGGAACATTCAATTGTGTCTATGGTGGTTCCTTGTTCATTGTTTCTCTGAAGTGCTCCGCCCATCTTGTTTCCTGTCCCTCTGCTGTCGTGATGAGATTTCCTTGCTTATCTCTTACTAATGTAATATTGTTTGCACCCCGTTTTCCGTTCTTTTACAGTGAAGTCATTAAAAATCAATCATTATCCCCATGATGGTCAACTGTGTAATATCGGTTTTATCCGACAACATCAAACTGAAGTCAAAATCCGTAATAAAGTTGTATGCCTGCTATAAACTGTGTTTGCAAGTCACTTGAAATGATTTATGCTCTCATGGTAACTTTACTGTCTGATAACTGACCGTTTGTATTGCTGTCATAATCTCATGCGTTAGGGAAACTTTCAAAAAAGGCTATCTGCACCAGTAAGAAATCCCTCCTTCATTAATTCCCCATCTAGAAATGGTCTTTTCTTCTTTGCAAGCAAGTGAGAAATATTAGGAGAAACAGTGGAAGCTTATATAAACTTTGGTACCGATCTTATGAAACATGGCTGCTGGTCCCAGAATCTTGATTTCAATAATTTGTTTGTCTTAAATCAGATTTATGCGCATATTTGACATTTACAGAGCGATTTGCTTACAATTGACGCTCCTGATTATGCTTTTGGCACTGCAACACTCCTATCGCACATTAAGCAAACATATTTCCTGTTTATATCCAGAAAGGAAAGGACATCGTCGCATTCGGAACCGAAATTGTATGTCGTTGTCTCAGCTTGAATACTTATATTTGTATAGTGGTAAATAACTTAGAAACATTACATTGATGGGTATGAGCTAAATAATAGTGAAATGAAAAATGATGCAAGAAAACTTAAAAGTAGCATTAATACATAGCTTTCTAGAGTAGCAGCTTTTGTATATTACAACTTCCCGCGTCTATCGCGAACGTTCTTGTGATTTTATTTGGACCACTACATCAGCCGTTTAGTAGTGGGTAAACAAGAATGTATAACTAAGTAAGTTGTACCTAGCAGCTCTCATTGCACTGGGAAATATACGGAAATCATCGGAAGTTAAGTCCAACACAACCATAAGAATCTTCAACTCAAATGTCAAGTAAGTCCTATTGCATGTCTCTGAAACATTTTCTTCTTCTTTGATCCTTGGCCGCCGATTGTTAAGGTGGTCAATGGCCATCACGCCTAGTGGCGTCTTGTAGGGCAACAGCAAACTGCTTCCATTTTGCTCGGTTGGCGGTCATCCTTCGTACAGTGCCCCAACTCTGGTTCATTCTTTGCATCTCAGCCTCCACAGTTCTCCACCAAGTTGTTTTCGGTCGACCTCTCTTACGCTTTCCCTTAGGGAAAGTACAGTACATTGAAAACAAGAAAAACAACAAACAAGAAATTAAGAATTTCATAAATGATTATTTGCTTAGAACAGAAGGATTTAAATTTATAGGACAAGGTCACCAATGTGGAATCATGACGAGAACCAGACAAATGGTCCTGGAACAAGAGATGAGAAGAAGACGTTAGCAGTGGATAGGACACACAATGAGGAAACCTGTCTATAGCATTACCAGGCAGTGCTTGTTCTGGAATCTTCTGGGTAAACGAAGCAGAGATAGCACGAAAAACAAGCGGAGACGAAAATTGGAGAAAGAAATGTAACAGAAAGAAAAAAACAAACATCGAAATTTATGCTGTGTGCTTCCATCACTTCCCCAATTTTTTAAAACTGGCACAATCTGTTGGCATCTTCTCAAATTTCTTATACCGGTGTATAACATGTCTACAAGGAAAAGTCAGTGAAACATTCTATTTAAACCAAGGCTGTGGAATCGAAATAGGGATTCGGATTCGTGGATTCGGTCTTTATTTAGTGAAGTTGGTAAAAAATGTCCGGACTCCGATTCCGAATTTTATGCCATATGACTAGTAAAAGAACAGTAATCGGAATCAGAGTCGTAGTTGGACTTCTATTCTGGAGTCGGACAATTTTAGGCTGACTCCGCAACCTCAATTTAAACATTACAGCTTCCACGAGTTTAAACATTACAGCTTCGACGAGTTTAAACATTACAGCTTCAACGAGTTTAAACATTACATCGTCGACGAGTTTAAACATTACAGCGTCGACGAGTTTAAACATTACAGCTTCCACGAGTTAGACAAAATAGCCTTCATGGGAGAGTACAATAAATAAAAAAAATTTAAAAAACAGTTAGAAGTACAGTACAATAATACCTCATAAAACAATTTATAGATCTTAATTTAGTTGTTCATGTACTGTCTCGCTGATAAGAGTTAGCAAGCCATTTTCTTCTTGTTCCCTGTATGTAGGGCATAAATGTAAAAATGTTGTGGGAATTATGAAGGTGCTGTGTTACCAATAATTATTTGTGTCTGTATGTGTTATTATTACACGTGAAACTTGTACGTTTTGTCAAAAAATATGCAGTATTTTAAGTTTCTAGCAATACATGAAGTAAACAGGTAAAGGAAGTCCCAGTCAGATACTGCCATAGGAGAGTGAAGTGTTAGAGACGTCACTATACTAGTTCTAGAATCGAGTGGTGGGGTGACCAGTTCTCTTACTCGGTCCTTTTCTTTCCCAAACGCAAGTGCAAAGTCAGGTACCCATTTACAGCTGGGTATACTAAAGCGTGTCGATACCGTGATTCTAACCCGGCGCCTTTGCCGCGAGAGACCAGCACTCTAACCACTCTGCCAATCGAACGCTCATTATATCACATATTTTCAAAATGGTTTTAAGAAAAGCTAACAAGATTTGAACTTCAAAATATATTTCCTTAAACATTTCGGACTCAAAAAAAAAAAATTATTTAATTTATCTGAGACAGACATCACATAATTTTCATGAACTAATTATATATATCTCTGTGACAAATGAAAATAGAAGCTACCCTTTAATCTCACCGGGGGCCCTCAAATTTTGTTGAAATCTATCGCCAACGTGGGTCCCACGTGGAATTCCCACGCGTGCTAATTAGTATGCAATAAGTTATCATGCTAGCAGCCACGACATTCGCCCTTTGTCTTATTTTAGTTTAGCCACGCCTACTGTCTTCTCTCTCGAGCTATTAAAATAAAGCTATCTTTGGATCTCTTACTGTCATCCCTTCAAGGAGGCGTGCCAGAGGCGGCAGGCGGTCAGTTATCAACGTCTTTTGTAGTCACTAAAAGTGAACAGAGTTTTTAACATCTCTGGTTAACACGTGAACGCGAACAGTCTACGCGGGTTAGAAATCTCCGCAGGACGAAGAGGAACGGAGGAGTCTGACGGTAAAAAGTTGTGAAAAAGAGCTTTGATTCGCGGCCCAAACGCTAAAAGTTCCCGAGAATCAGGAGAGACGAGAAATCTGACACGGAGCTAACGATTTCCACAAATCTAATATATAATGAAACATCCTAAAATTCAGGCTGTCAGTTGCTATCAAGAACTCTAGAATAGTCTAGCGCGCTTTTGGAGTCTTATTTTATTGGATTCCATATACAAATAACGTGGAGAAATATTCTTAGTTTCTTGATTTGCGGTAAAATATTGTTAGCATTTAAGCGTTTTAAATTACCAAAATATCAAAAATGCAGATGTGTTACTTTAAAGATATAGATGTGTACTACTCATGATTATTTTGATAAGTTTAAAATTCTATTTTTAATGATTTAAAAAAAAAACTATATTTGTGTGAAAAAATATTTTAAAAAATTTTTTTTTTTAATTATAAAAGAAAATTACCAAAATATAAAAAATGCAGATGCGTTACTTTAAAGATATAGATGTGTACTACATGCATGCCAAATTTGAGACTCTTCTGTTAGATAGTTTTAGAGAGAAATCGTGCATTTTCAGCACAAATTTGAAAATCATAGCAAGGGGGTAGTGCCGACAATATGCTTTTTGATACATCAAATGCATTTTTTATGTTATAAAACCTTGCTCAATCGATTCCTCGATGATTATTTAATAAAATAAGCTCAAAGTTAAAAAAATCGATATTTTGTACGTAAAATCCAGTTTTCATTGTAGTGGAGCCCCTTAAGTTCATTATATTTCACTGGATTTTAGTGTTAATTTAAACCTATTAAATAAACATATAGCAAAGTTCTCCAGATGTAAATCGAAAATGTAACTACCCGTTATTTCCCGAGTAATAGATGCATAAAATAATTATAAGCCGCTAGGAGATCGAAATTGTTTAATAACAATTTATTTCTATTTCATCTTGTGTAAATCTTAAGTAATTAAATGTTCATAGCTAGTGTTAAAAGCGAGATATTAGCTAGACACTCGTGTAGTTCTTTTTAATATAAATAATTAAATACCGGAGTGATTTTACAGGTCTTACCTAAACGCGGGTGTTAGAATATAATTATAGTCGGACTACCTGTTATCTATATTCTCTTTTATATAGGTGACTGTAGTAAAATCTGCGAGATAATCGCTCATTTCAGTAAGATTTTAGTCCTATGATAATAAATAACCCAGCCCGATTGTGTCTGACTATGAGCATCTCACACGCCAGCATCGCGCTGAATTTTGTGCCATAGTAATGCTTAGAAACGATCCCGCCTTATAAACCTACTCGCTTTCCTTGTGACGTACAATTAACATTTTTAACATTTTGCCCGATCTGATAGAGACTGCGGCAAGACTTATAATTAACGATCTTCCAGAAATGTGCCGCCAAGTTACTGTCTGAATTAACGTAATACTTTAACTTTAACGCCTCTAATAGTAGTAATCCTTACATTTTTTGGTAGTGTAACACGAGACAACAGTAATAATTAACGCCAATTCTAACACCCGCCGCGAAAAACCCCACTTCGCTTGACACGCGGTGGGATTGGCCCGATGATATATACACACAGACAGTTTAAATTCTCGCCGAGTAATGTATTTCTGACGTCACTCAAACAAGTTAGTTATTTGAATAAAAATGCTAGAGAGAGATGAGAGGGGGAAGATGGCCGACTTGTGTAAAATTTATATTTGACGATTGACAGTGACAAAATTGAAAATCTAAACCATACTGAAACTGACCATAAAAATCATACGGTAGTATAGCTTAGAGTCCCCTGAGCAAAAATGTGTTTTAAAAAATATGGTAGTCCAAGTATTAGCCAAGTTATTGAGATAATACTATATGTCTAATAACACTAAGACGGACAGACTGTGGTTCCTGCTTGATTTTTTCATAACGTTAGTGGGGACGCCAGCTTAGAAAGAGGCATTGGAGTAAATTCAAATTCTATTAGTTGGTATAGGAGTGAAAGGGTAGAGATAGGAAAAATGTAACTAAAAACGAAACATCTTTTTCTATTGGGCATAACTAACGCAGACTGACCAATCGACTACCAGACACAGAGTTAGTTTGGAATTTTGTTTTTGTTTTTCAAAAACTACATTTAAATTCTGGTAGTCGCAAGTTTTCCATTGGCCAGTACCAATAGATATTAGCAAAAAGCTTTCAATGCTCATCGCCAGTTGACAAAAACCTTTTTCTATCAAATACGATGAGATCAGCTGTGTTAATTTATAAAATAAAGAATTAATTCACAGCCTGGGCAGGGCAGAGAAAAACTGAGGCCATTCTTTGCAAGTCAGCGTTATTTGTTATATATTTCTTGAAATTGTGGTAAGAATGCTTTATGTATTAATATGTTTATTCCAACTGCCAAAGTTAGATACTGCTATTGGGAAAAGTGAAGGACATGCCGGGAGCAGACATTGTTGAGTCCTCACATTGAACTGTATCTAACTGTTGTATATTGTCATGATTTTGTTTTAATATTATTGTATTAGAATATGTTAGTAAGCCTCCGTGTTCCATGAACACTGTTCAACATGCCTGGAGCGTTTATAATTAAAAAAAAGAAGAGCAAATCATACAAAAGGAAATGTGGTTACTCCACGTTATTGTATTGAGGAAAACTATGTAAAAGTAGAGTGGCGTATCTGCCATAGAGACCTGAGGTGCGGTCACAGCAAGGTGTGAGTCATATAAAATTAGGGGCGAGTGCACCTGTATGCACGCGAGGCTGACCCCATACTACCATATGTAAATAAGAAAAATAAAGTGTGATCAGATATAAAAAGGCCAGGGTGTCTTTTTATTGCAGAGGTTTTATTTCCTGTTACCAGCCGGTGACAGGAAACCTGATGAGTGAGTGTAACGCCAACAAGTCTCCGGTAAAATGTTTATGCTGTCAGCAGATAGCTGGAGGAGCTTGTGCGTGTTGAGATATCTATATTTTCTACAACGACATACTGAATTATCCTTCTACAAAGAATCCCAGGTGATGTGTTAGCATCTGGGTATATCTGACACTTCAGTTACAATAAACTTTGGTATTTCCAATCATACCCAGGATTTTATGGGGCGTGATGAAACTACAGCCCCTCCTAACAAATGACAAACACTATTAGATAATAAAGTTGTAATCTGTGAATACACCAACAGGAGAGATAGAGTGACTTTATACTTATTGGACAAAGTGTCCACACATTTTAGTTAATCCTTTTTATGTAAACTATCTTTTCCTCATTTTCAAAGACCTGTCCAAAAGAGATGGCGGGACAGGCAGATTAAATTGTAAAAAGAAAATATTCAATTTTAAAGAAAAAACTTAACCACTGTTTTATTCAATTCCTTATAGTGAGTTAAAGTGTTTTGTGTTTATGTACCATCATTTTCATTTCTCCCCTAGACATTAGGTACATCATACACCAGACACTAGAGCCAAAATAGTGACCGTATGAGATCTAGGGAGGTAGCGTTAGGTTCCCTGCAAATACATCATTATCATCTATTAGAGTCAGGGGCCTACATGTGCTTGACCTCACACGGTTAACACAGACACAGATTTCTTTCCTTTTAAGTATAACATCATAACCTCCCCAGCAAATTAAACTTGCTACAGTGACCATACCTTTGCGATCCAGCGGTTCTTATAGAGATGCATGGTCAGATGGCTTATGGCGTCCCAATTATATATTCCTAAACATACAAACATTGACAGAAGAAAAAATCTGATGTTGGAGACCCTTATAGGTCCACCTTCTCAATCCATGATAGCGGTTAAATAACCAGAACACTTCAATGTTAAATTGTTTTAAATGTTAAACTGGAACGGGACTATGCCAGAAGTTTTTTTTTTTGTCATCTTATACATATACATTTTCCTGCCCTGATGAGGCAGAACGTACAGCACTAATTTTATTTAACCAAACCCATATGACAGTAAAGTTTTCCTACCACCAAATTCTACAGAGAGCATTCACGGGTCATACCCGGCTATTTCCTTCCGAGAACAGCCTGAGAGTAACATTCTGCTGTTTGATAATATTTTCACATTCACTACGACAGAAACCTAGAAAAAACTTATCGCAACCAAATACCTGCAGTACGGAGAGGAATACCCAGGAACAATATATAATCAACGCACCAATTCAGCGAATCTCCGAGAAAAAATAGCAGTTCCCTAGACGGAGTTTTCTGGGGCTGAACTGGACAAACAACAGGACATACAATAGTCTTAAATACACTGTGTTTGATTAATTCCATAGAATGTATGCAGCGTCGGCAGAGGGGTAAGCATAATTGTAGTGAGCTCACTGTATGTATGTAGAGAGTGAAACGGAACGAAAGAATTTATTTTCTTAAGTTACTACTAATATAACATCTTCTCTTTTATCTATCTCTCACTAAGTCTGAAGGCCCACGGGAAAGTTTAAATTAAGGACATATTCTTTATCCGTCCTGACTACTCCCCACTCCCATTAGCAATCATTGATCTGATCTTTTGGGTAAATTACCTCTGTTGGGATCTTCCCTAGTTTTTCTATAGTCAGAGGGAGGGTTTATGAGAGTATATTTTCTTTCTCTTATGTAACTATAGTTCACTGATGTAATGATAACTATGTATTGATTTTGTGATCTATTTTCTAACGATATAATAAACTTAACAAACCTTAAGCTATTGGTGTTGGTCAAAACCTCTCTGCCATTTATATGTGACCCATAGTTTATCTGTTTTCTACGTATGTACGTATTTATGTCACAAAATTGTTTGTGTGTGCGTACGTGAGGGTAGTGTAATTTGAATCAGTATCAAGAGAGAAAGTGCGTCTCCATTAAAGTGTGTCGTACTAGATACGCTGGATTGAGAGCAATTACTCAATCCAAGACCGTATTTTCTCTTACACCAGTTCTCCTCGTAAACAGGACTATTTCTCACACCTTCCTCTCACATAGCTCTCACTATATCACCGCTGCTCGGACGGACCATAAATATCTTAGGCCTGTCTATAAAAATTACGACAATGTCAAGAGATAAACTTCTTCGTTCGCTCTCAAATAACCATATCTATCTCTCTTATAAAGTTGTGCGGAGATATGACAAACAGACTTAGCGTCCCACAGATGTGCCAACAGCAGCGAACGTGTACCGTGAAAATAACAATGGGACTAACAGATTATTTGGTATTGTATGCATTTACGACGCATACGTTTAATACTTTCTGTCGAATAAGCTGGAATTCCCACGATAACATTTCCAGAGCAGAGCATTTCTCAGATCATCATGGGATGTTCCTCAAGACAAGTATTCCAACCCCGCTAACCTCCTGACAATCCTCAGGGGTGAACTCCCTAGAAGTCTTTGAATTGCTGAAAATTGAGAGATGAATGACATGAAAAGGTCCATGGCTTGTTACACTTGGAAAAAAGTACTTAAAAGTTATCTTCGTGTCGTGATTCGGAGAAATTTCTGTCACGTTTAGAAGAGTGGTCTGCCTTGTCTTGCTCTCTAATTTTTGTCTACACCCACTTTTCTGTCTTATAGCTCCAAATAGCGCTATTTCTGGCATTGGTCGTGTCAATCTTACGTTAGACAGGCTAATTCCACCCCTTTACACGTGGACATCGGCATCTAGCTAAAGGGTCTTTTATTCTGCCTTTCTAGTAGATGACGGCTAGTTCCCCGTATTCTTTGATTTACAGAGAATCATTGACACGGGGGAAAACTTATACCCTTTTATTTGTGCCGCCCTCGTCTCGTCTCGCGAACACCGGTGGCTCGTAGAACCTCCAGCGCGGCGGCAGATTACGTCCTTTTCCTGTATCTTGAGTCGCCCGGGGAGTCTCTTCTCTAGGTCTGAATTTGTTTCATCTAGTGCACGTGAAAAAGCCACCTGCAGACTTTATCTGGCTATTTAAGCAAGAGGTATCTATCACTCAGTACCACTGTCTCAAGAAAATTCTGCCACTGGACAAAGTGATATTCTGCGCCAGAGCTAATAACTGTTGTTAGTGCAAGAATTATTCTGTCTTCGAGCCTTGGTCAGCATTTGTTTTATGCTTCCTGATGTGATTTCCTGCTGTCAGGGGATTACTATTGTCCACATAATAATTATTACCAGTCAGTCTACGTCAAACTGCCACCTCGACACCTACGGGCTGTTACCTTTACCATCCAGTCAGTTTCGGCAAAACTGTCCGACTCATTGATAGCCGGTTACCGCTGAGTATACGGACATAACGTCCGATGGGAGTAGTCAGTTGCCAGTACTCGACACCTGTTTTATAGTTCAAGTCTTCATTATCCAGTATGAGAGGTGCCTCAGCGCGTCTACTGGATACTCGCTCGCCAGCAAAAGTCTTTTTGGATAGATTTGGATCAGTGGATGCAAGTATTTCTGCACTCGTTTTAAACTCTTCCACCTGCTAGTGTGGCCTCCCGCCACCGGAAATTGTGAATGCAAAAGATTTATTACGACACGTTACAGAGCGAGCCTATCTCCATAGCCGGGAATTTTCAACCTAGGTGGAACGGTGTAGTGGTTTTTCTTCTAGCAGAGAAAGTAACTTATTTACCAGGATTGTTACAATAAATAGTGGCCGTTTCTTCGCTAAACTGAGTGCCAAACCCATTTAGTTAGATTTTCTTGGAAGTGAGAAAGTGTACGGGTGTTGGTAGTTTGGAGTGAGGCGTTTTGCCAGAGAGATTGAGTGGTCTTGTGTTATTTTTCTGTGGTTGTGATATTGATACATTAACTAACCCGTCAGAGCTAGTGAAGGCATTACTTATTTTTTTATTCAATGTTGTGGTTTCTTTAATAAATATATTTATATGTACTAAGCAGTCAAAATTCACTCTATTCTATTCTAACTGTCACTTAATGTTTGCTTTAATAGTCCTTACTGTAGTAGATTATTCTATTTAGCATTGGAGGACGGACGAGGGTACGACATCTTAAACAGAGTCCGAGTATGGCTGGGAAGTAGACCCAAGATATTTGATTATATCTCTCTTCTCTCCAGAATCCTACCTTTCTCCATATTTTCATTAGTGACTTTAATTTTCTCTCCACATTACTCATTCATATTCTGTCTAAACTCAGACATTCTCTATTTCCATACTCGCGACACTTCACTTCGCAGTGTTAGGTACATATTTGAGATAGCACGATTTAGTTCTTCAATTAAAGCTCAGTAGCTTCAGAACATTTTAGCGAGAATGCGACACAAAACTTCTAGTACCTACCTGCGCCATAAAGACAATAACCTGAAAGGCAGACCAACTTATAAATGAGATGTCAGGTCGCAGGTTTGCTTCTTTCTAAAAAATTACTTACTTACTTATGCATTCCTCTTCCTCCTTGGGTTTAGAGGTTAATCAGAGAAATCTTATCAGCTGTCTTCCTTTTGGCCTGGTTCAATTTCAGTCCTCGGTCCTTTAGAGAGTGTTTGATGTTGTCCTCCCAACGAATTTTTGTGTCGTCCTAAAGATATGGATCCTTGGCTCTTAGTTTCTCATGTTTGTCCTGGTAGCCGGTCTTCTCCCATTCTGCAGACATGGCCGAACCATCGCGACTGGGATAGTTCCATTTGTAATTGCTATTCTTTAATAGGCGACTCACGTGACACATATAACTCAATTAAAATAAGTTGGCGAGGAGAGCTGGAACATATCACTACTTCGGGACGTTGACCATTGGTCTTTATTGCGGGTGAATGTCATCAATATGGCATCCAAAACTCAGAGTGTTTATCCAAAGATAAAGTGACAAAGGTCAAGAGGTTGTGTGCAAGATGTGATGAGCACATTCTGGAACAACGATTAAACACCTTTAGTTTATACATCAAACAAATGGAACAGTTGATAAGATGGACCAGAAAAAGTCCGCCTACAGAATAACTGAAAACACTTATAAACAGAAAATTTCTTTTCAAAACCACATAACCACTTGGTTATTTTTTATTTTTCAGTTTTAAAAGATGCACTGTTGAGGTTCTAATGACAACCTGCTGTGAAGAGAAAGTTTAAAAACAGCCTGTACAGTGAAATCGTGTTATAAAGATATAAGAAACAGTTTTAAAAATCACCATCTGGGCATCTTGAGAATGGCTTGACACAGATGTACAGTACGCGGAAACAGAAGGCTGTACAAAGTGCTGATTTCCTAGTCACAAAGAATAAGCATAGTGACTTCGTGAGTAATTTTTTATTTGCCATGTTTTCACCCAAGAAGACATTTAGGACTATATAACATAGTGTTAATTTTTAGTTGTACTTTTGATTTAACCCTTATCTGATGACCGCGTCTGTGTTAAATAACTTACATTAAAAAAAAATTGCATTTTAAGATAATCCTTGTTTGTATTTTCTTTTTTAAATTCATTCTGCTGGCGTGGTGTACTATACCTGGGACGTATTCACACACAACCTATTAACCGCTGGCGTCCCGCATGTGGGACGTTTCTTATATGTAAATTCAAAAACTTTTAACAAACCAGTTAAAAATGAATTATTTTCTTTCCTTATATGCCAGGGGGAGCCGCGGTAGCACAGTGGTTAGTGCACTTGCTTCCTAGTTCAGTGGTCCATGGTTCGATCCCCAGTTGAGGTGGGATTTTTGTAGACAAACGGCTCCTGGGTCGACCCAGCCCCAATTGGGTACCAGAGCAACTCTTGGAAGGTTAAGGCGGCCGGCGTGATGCTGACCCCATCACCCCTAGTGTGCCGACGGTCGAGAACATATGGGCCTAACACCATATTCCCAATATGCCTCAAAGGGCGTGTAAACGAGATCCTCCCTTTTTATATGCCAGGAGTTACAAAAATTTTGGAAAAAAAGATACAACAAAAATTTCGCTGGAAGCAGGAAATGGGTTAATTAATTAAGTTATTGTAGCGTTTCTTTTAGCAAGTTTACATTAGCTGATGTGAGTGCTCACAGACAATGCTTCCCTAATTCTAATGTACAGAAACCTCATTTTTGTAGGTTCGCTGGCCCAAAGAGTTTTAATGACAAGATTACACAAAAAACGAGCGCCGTTTTCAATTGTGTTCAGACACCTTTATCTATATTGGAATCTGTCAATTTACAATAATAAAATAAAAAATAAAAAAAAAACCGCAATTTGGAATACTAATCACCGAGGGCTAAAATTCATCTTCAGACAATATTTATGTGTTGCGATTGTCGCATGTTTGTCACTCCTGCTCCATAGTAGTGATCAAACAATAGCCAAACTTAGAGTATACTGATGTGGGTATTCCAATGTATCAACCTTCGCTCAAGATTATTCTTGGCAGAGGTATAAATAGAAGAATGACGTTTCAACTTCAGGAAGCCTCACAGGAATTTTAAGAAATGAAGCATAACAACTGATATCTTCTAAGCTGTTATGAACTTTTTATCTTCCCATCCCGTCTGTGACGAAAAAGAAATTTGCTCGTATTTATTTTTTATTTTTTGGAACCCCCAAACTAAAATGATTCTGTAAAATATTACTGTAATAGCTTTGAATATGTGTTACTCTGGCCCGAAATGGGAGCAAAAAATATTAACACTGTTTCTTACCAAGCAATTCGTTGAAAGCGACTAAGGAGGGTTGGGCATGAGGCTGGTTACATCATCCTTAAACAAATTTAAACCACAAAACTTTCAACAGACATGGACAAGTCTTACTTATTTACTTAGTCGTTCCCCTTCTACCGTGAGGTGTAGAGGTTTGGAAGAGAGAGCGCCAGACTATCCTATCGGCTGTCTTCCTCCTGGCCTGGTTTCATTCTAGTCCTCGGTCCTTCAAAGATTGTCTGATGTTGTCCTCCCAGCGGACTCTGGGTCGTCCTGGGGGTCTGGATCCCTGGCTCTTTGTTTCCCATGCTTGTCGTGGTAGCCGATCTTCTCCCAGTCTGCAGACATGGCCAAACCATCTTAGTTGGGACTGTTCTACTTGGGTCTGCAGGGGGTGGGATTTTAGGCCTTGACGTATCGTCTGGTTGCGGACCATGTCTCTTCTTGTTACTTCAACCACCTTCCTCAGATACCACATTTCTGAGATTTGGATCTGGCTTTTGTGGGTTGTAGTCATTGCCCATGACTCGCATCCATATGTCAGGACTGGGACATAAGTGGAGCGGTATACAGCCATCTTCGTTTTCTTACCAACCTCTCTCTTGCTGAGGAATCCTCGATTTATGGCCTGAAAAAGTCTCCCAGCTGCTGCTTTTCGAGTGGCCAACTCTTCTTTGATGCCTCCCTTTCGGTCTATAATGGCTCCGAGATATTTAAAGTGATCGACCTGCTCCAGGACCTGTTCTCCCAGCTTAAGCTGATGTCTTCTTTCTTCTCGTGATATCACCATGGATTTTGTTTTAGAGCTGCTTATGACCATCCCTCTCTTCTCCAGCTCTTCCTTCCAAACTTGCAGGTTGGATTGGAGATGTCCCTCTAGTTTAGCAATCAGGGCAACACCATCAGCAAATGCCAGCTCTGAAATACATACCTGTCTCATCTTCCAGTACCCCATTGAATACTTTCTTGTTCTCTCTTTACATGCCTTGATAACATCGTCCATGAGGAGTATGAAAAGATAAGGTGACAGGATATCACCTTGTCTTTACACCAGTGGTGGTCCTGAACTCTTCTGACTTATGGTTTGCTGTCCTCACATAATGTCTGCAAGACTTATAGAAGCTCTGTAAAGCATGAATCAGAGGTGCTGGAATGTTCTTCCTTGCCAAACAGTCCCAAAGTTTGCTCCAAGGAACCCTGTCAAACGCCTTTTCCAGATCTATGAAACAAAGATGGATCTCTTATACTCAAGAGCCTTTTCACTCTGCTGTCTGAGTGTGAAGATTAGGTCTTGAGTACTTCGGTTTGCTCGGAATCCGCACTGGATCTCATCCAATTGTGATTCAGCTAGGCGTCGGAGTCTCTGCTCTAGGATTCTAGAGTAGATTTTACCAGGGACACTGAGAAGGGATATGCCTCTGTGGTTTCCACATTGTCGATTGTCACTTGTTTTTAAAATTGGTGTTATGATGGCAATCTCCCAATCCTTTGGTATGGTCTTGTTGCACCACGCTGCCTGTAGGACCCTTAAGAGTAATAGGTCACCTGATGCTCCTATGTCTTTAACCATTTCTGGTGTTATACCATCATGCCCTGCTGCTTTGCCCATCTTGATTTTCTCTAGTGCTGCCTTCAGTTCTTCCATCTTTATGTCATCTTCGTCACCATTGGTTTCCTCTTCTGTGCTAGTGGTTATCATTTCTGATGCTTGACCTTACTCACCATCAAGGAGTTCTGAGAAATATTCTTTCCATTACTTCCTTCGGGGCAGTAAGCAATTTGCCTTGCTTGTCCTTTATAAATTTGAGAGGACATTGTTTTTCCTTCCTCGTGTTCTTTAGGGTCTTATAGAACAATTTCTTGCGCATCTTTTTCTAGCTTTTCTCCAAATTCTTCCCAGGACTTCTGTTTTGCTGCTAGCATCTTGTTCTTTGCTTCTGTTCTAAGTATCACATATTCTCTATATTTCTCTATTTGTCCTGTTGTGTTTTTAGCTCCTAAGTATTGTTTCCATGCCATTTTCTTCTCTTTTATTTTCTCTTTGACTTCCTCTGTCCACCAAGGTGTGCTCTTTCTCTTGTTCCCAAGTCGGACTTCACCACATGCTTCTGCAGCAGCTATCTTTATGATGTCCTTGAATTTAAGCCAAAGGGATTCCAAGTCATCAGGTTGTTCTTCTGTGTTTCTCACCGCTGTAGCAATGAGCCCCTGATATCTGGTCTTAATTTATGGCTCTCTCAGCTTGTAGGTCTTAATGCTCATTTCTCCCGTTCGTTTACTTGGTTTCTTGCGTGATGTTGGGCAGTTCCTATGCTGAGCAACTCTTTCAGTTGTTCTTTTGATTGTAAGCAGCATGGACAAGTCAATTAAGGAAAATAAAACTTAGCCATCGAAGACAGGGGAAGGTGTTCTCGCAGAAGAATCACTTTGGAAACCAAAAGGCACATGGAGAGGAGAGCTAGATACAGAGGTGAAAATGATGAGGAGAACGTGGAAAGAACTTGAGATGATGGCACGTGACAGAAGAACTTGGCATGTGTTTGTTGAAGGCCTATGCTCCTTGGGGAGCGGAGGGTTATGAAGAAGCTCTGGATGATTATGTCTTACGGGAGCAATTCACTCAATAATGATTAAATCAACTATCAGTATGTATTTACAGATAACATTTAATACGAGAATAGTTAACAAAGTTAAAATAGGTTTTATATGAAACAATGAAGCACTGATGTTTTCCTCACTGGTAGTGACTTTAAGGTGGCTATCGTTAAAAACAGTTCTTTTGCTGGGCCTGACAGCGATACTTAACTAGCCAGGTGTTGGTGATGATTTGTTGTTGGTGTTGGGTTCTCACTGTTGGTTTCCAAGGGTGTTGTATTAATGTGAGTTAACCCAGTGAGTCGGATGAAAGTGCGTTTAGACAGTAGAAAAATTGCATTATACATACACATAAACTTTTTAAAGTGTAATACGTTGTTACATATAATACATATAATAAATATGTACACCAATGTCATCAGCATCCACTCCCTGCTCCACATGGACCTTGAGGTTACCTCTGCTTTCGAGTTCCATGTGAGGAAACCCGCAGGAAGCAGTCACCAGCTCTTGCAGCTGTGGTTTATGAATCCAATCATTTTATATGCTGAGTTAGCCAGCCTCGTATGAACCTGTACATCCACAATCAATTTACACATGTTAAATGCAAAAATATAAAATGATTAAGTGTACATACAACTTACTCCGATTACGGGGAATGAATTTACTGACATCCTGCATAGGAAAACTTCCGAATGGTGTCGGGCCATTGATTTTAAGAAGGTCGTCTTACATGTGGTCGGGATATTACTTTTATTATAATCCCACTGTTATTCGGTATGTAGGTTCCTAGGACTCGTAGTTTCCAGTAAAATAATCGAGCTATCTTTCTGTCTAATATCAGAAGATCTTCTAATGCTTGGTCGCGTCTTTATGTTGGAATCCTGTTTCTATTCGTTATTCTGGCTGTCTGAAATGTCTTCTTCTTGACGAGATGGAGATGCAGTGAAGTAGTCCCAAAATTTTGCAGATTAAAAGCGACATTTTCGCTTGTACAAGTTGTAGTTTGTACATTTCGCACCACCATGTGGTTTGTTGGAAAAAGGCTTCAATCAGTAGTATTTTTAAGCACTTCCATGCCAATCCAACACCGAATTAGGGTCTGATATCGGTAGGGGTCTATTTTTCCTCACTACCCTCATCTGTAGAACATTCTGCATGACACACTAGATAATTTCTTTACATGTCATTTGTCAAACTCCATCTGCCTTTTTTTCATGACCATATAAGGTCTAGCTTCTGTCATGTTTACAAACTCACTACTTCACAGATCTAGCATCATAATTTCCTCCCAGATGTTATTTCTTCGTAATAATTGATTACAACCAATTTCATCTGCTGGAAGTATTACATCACTGTCCGCGTTTTAATATTTAGCGGAATTGCCATTTCATACATTCCAGTGAGATCTGCCATGTATTTTATCATGTCATGTTTGCGAGCTCTCACATTTTTCAGGCGGGGATCGGGTAGTGTTTATCGTCTGCAGACAGAAAGTCTGGGTTAACAATATGAGTGTCGCTCAGTGTAGACTCTTACTCCGTCTGAAGCTAGCGATAACCTAAAAGTCAATGTGGCAAGTTCGCTCAGCACAAAAAGAATTCAGTGTGTTTTCAAAATTAGGTCGAGTGATCAGGTAAAATTACGGGAGTGACACAAGATGAAAAGAAAATCTTGAACAAAGAAAGCTAAAACAACGTCATGGTACGGGAGAGAAAAAGGAAAAGGAAGGGCACAGAAAAGTTAAAGCATGCCACAAGAAAATGTAACGATCGAAAATTGACTAGTTACAGCTACGCAGAAATATTGAATAAACAACGGACGGAGAAGACCCGGATCTTGAAGTGTCCATCATATAAATAAAAATGAGCATATTTCAGCCAGGCGCTGTCATTTTCCCGGACGTGTTCTGACACTCTGTGGAACGTCCGCTTGTAATGGTTGCATTTCTAGCGCTTGAAAACTGAAAGTCTTCCTATTGTTGCACTCGGTTTTTTGTTCAAATCTTTACAAAGCTTTCACGTTTTGTTCTTACCTTTTTCGGGAAACGTTTTTTTCTTTCCAAAGAGGTGACCATCTGCTAATTTCCTTACGAGTACAACATATTACAAAAACAACATCCAGAAAGCTACATACTTGCATAAATGGGTGCATGCGCAGAATCAAAGGTTTGAGGTGGTATGACAAAATCACTAATGTGGAACTGATGACAAGAACCAGACAAGCGCCAGTGGAGCAAGAGGTGAGAAGAAGCTGGTGATGGATACGACACTTATTGCGGAAACCTGTTGAAAGCATTATCAGGCAGTCCTTGTTCTGGGATCCCCAGTGCAAGAGGGGTAAAGGAAGAAGAACACACGTAGAAGATAACTGGAGGAAAGAGATGACGGGGATGAAGAAGACTCGGAAAGACCTGGATCTGATGGCACGGGCCAGGAAGACGGCGTACATTTGTTCAAGGCCTATGCTTTTTTTGGAGTTGAAAAATGAGGATTGAATGAATGTATCTGTCACGGATTGCCTCCCCTGCTTTGCAGTAGTGGTCCAACAGTGACCAACACTCAAGATCATCTAATATTGGCTTCCAAGGTATCTACCTGCGCGCAAGATTACTCTTGGCAGAGATGTAGATAGAAGATTAGTGCCACTTCTACCTTAAGGGAACCTTCACAAGATATTCCCAGAAGTCAAGAACAAAAGCTGCTTAGGGCTGAACAATTTGTTAACTTATTATCTGGTCCGTCGCCTTTTGTGAAGGGTTTAAGCAAGGGTTTAGCCCGTTCAAGCCCCCAGTTCATGTAATCCAACGAAATTCCTTTCATAAGGTATAGCTCTGTTTAGTGTAAATATATGTTATATGTCTAAGTATTTATATATAGATTAACTATTCTGGCTCATACGTTTGCTTTCATACATTGAACTTTATCAACTATTATTGTTTAGTTTTAAAACAACAGGTAACAAATTTAATAGTGAAATAATCTTTAACAGGTTAAAATAAATATGGAAAGATTAGTGAATTTTGATAGTTATAAAGTTCTCATCATTGAGACGTAGGTGGAAATTTAATATACTTAAAGTTTAACTGAAATGTTCTTTTTGCTGGTGCCTTTTAATTAGCACTTAGCTTGTATGAGTGAGTCCTGCAGCTGTGGTTCATCAATTCTGTGATGACGAAAGACTTCTCCACACTCTCTTCCACTGTAGGCGGTTATGGCGGACGCTTTTCTCTCCCACTAGCTGCGTTAGTACCACAAATCGTCTGATGGCTTGTAACTACGAACTTTAGACAAATAGAAAGAAACAAATGCCTGCTGAGTGCATTTGTTCGCCGCAAACTAACAGGCCTATTGTCATGCGCTCCACCCACCAATGTTAACCTCTAAGAAGAATTAAATTCCCGAGCACACAGGGTAACTCAGGGAATATGATGACAATTCACCCATATCCTTCTGGGTGTTAACTACGAAATTGCGTCTGGAGTGCGTAAATAATGATTTGACTGAATTACAATTAAAACAGGTACATAAATCTCACATGATAAAATGTTACACTTTAGGCACATGTGAGGTAATCATCACTCATTACTCATCACTACTCCTGTAGGAGTCTGGGGTCGCTCTGTTGTCGGGTTTCAAGCAGAAACAATCACCAGCTCTTGCAGTAGTGGTTCATGTATATACTATTTTTATATGTTGAGGTTGCCAGCCTCATATATAACCACTTCGTAAGAAACCAGTAGAATTTACATTAGTAAATAAATTGTTTACACTTACCCCAAAATTTTGGGAATACACAGTTTCCTTGCACAGATTTAGACTGGACACAGCTCTGTATTAGAAGCTTCGAAATCATTTAGGTCTGGAAATTAGAGTTAATTCCTCTGACGGCGGGTGTTCTGCAAAATCCTGGCCTGGGAAAACGTTTGTTTAATTCCTCTATGACTTGGTCTGGGAAATTAGAGTTAATTCCTCTGACGGCGGATGTTCTGCGAAGGCCTGGGAAAACTTGTGTTTAATTCCTCTATGACTTGGTCTGGGAAATTAGAGTTAATTCCTCTGACGGCGGATGTTCTGCGAAGGCCTGGGAAAACTTGTGTTTAATTCCTCTATGACTTGTGATCAAATTCGTAAGTTTCCAGTCTTGTACTAAAATTGAAGTTTTACTTGTACATTCCAAAGTTGCCCAATACTCGATCTGTTACTTATAGTTGTGGAATTTCTAAGTCCAATGTCTCCATTTTCTTTCTGGCTTTTATGAGTCGCTGATATGACTTGCGCGCTGCAGTCTCTCTGTGTTTCTGAGTTCACTAGATTATATCTCTCATTCTCAGTTCAATTCACAGATGGTGTTTCCGCCGAATGTTCCAATAGAATGCATTGTTTATTCCGGCATCTCAAATCAAACTAATCAAATCTCTCTAGCACTGTTTGGGTGGGGAAATTTTAAATAACCCCTCGCGTTTTTTAAATATTAATTTTAATATCCACGCGTAACCTCTTTATAATAAGACGAAATATTGTTCCGGCTGCACCTATCTGCCTCCCACAATATTATGACCTTGTTTTCGTGGCGTAATGTCATCCGCCAAGATGTCTACCCCGACAGGTTATCCAATTATCGTCTTTATCTGCTTGCCTCCGCCAGACAGATGTCTGGTCAGACAATGTTGTCTTCTTTCATCGTACGCACAACACAAGCTTGTGTCAACACGAACAGCAGTTTTTCACTGGGGTCAAATGTTGGACCGACATGTTTCCAAAGGTGGTCAGACGGATTCAAAGAGATAAGCGGATGACCGGTCTGATGACTGGGTATTGTTACTATAATACCACAGTTCACCTAGGCGGAATGTAAATACGTCTAAGGAGTGGTAAACAAGATAAAGATAGTCCTATAGCAAATACTTCCATAGGGGAGTGGAGTGTTAGATACTTTCCCCTACTAGATTCAGCATAGAAAGTAAAACTGGTGCACAAAATATGCCACATAATAATGAATGAAAAGGCAAAAATTATGCCAAATAAAAGGGATGAGTGAAAGAAAGAGAAAAATGAAGAAAGAAGTGATACTGACGGAGTGGACGTGAGATCGCACAACCGTATCGTCACAGTATCAACAACATATAACACACACACCACACACAATTACATATTCATACAACACCATACATATCCCACACATACCAAATTCACACCATATCACACTACATACACACACATAACATCCAACACTATCCTATCTATTGCTAGTGCAAGAGGTCATCAAGAGCAGAACAACTGCAAAGAAATTTACAAAATAAAAAAGAACAGTCACAGCAGCGAAACACGATTCACAATCTAAACCTTCTCGTGTGTTCCAGACTAATTACACTAGTCAACAAATTTTCAAAAGTTATTTGTACCAGAAATTAAATATATCATTTCTTATTGATTTTGACATGCTGATTTCAAATATCATAATGAAATTCCCCAATTGGCTCTGGTTTTTAAAAAAATGATGAATTTACATTACAGTAATACAAATAATGTATGCTTATTTAATTCTCTGGGGTGAACAGCTTGTCTTTCTACTTTAGCATTATAAAAATTGTGGTTACATACTCAATTAATTTATATTTCAACATAAAATGATAGAAAAAATAAAAACATTAATTAAAGTTCACATATCATGTTTTAAAAAGGCACAATTGAACCCATTCCATCATTATTCAGTCGCTGTTCGAGCTCTCTTTGCTTGCTTCTTGTAGTCAATCGAAGGTGTCTCTTGTCACAGTCCAACAGTAATCAGCAAGCATTGAAGGGCTCCAATTGCCTTGATACCATGTCTCCATAGCAGCAATGTCCTGATGAAATCGTTCACCATGCTCATCACTGACTGCTCCACAGTTTGACGTAAAGAAATCCAGATGAGAATCCAGAAAATGAATTTTCAAAGACATGTTGCAGCCAAGACTCTTATACTTCAGAAGGAGATTTTCTACAATTTTATTGTAATTATCAGATCTGTTGTTTCCAAGAAAATTGTCCACCACTGACTTAAATGCTATCCACGCTGCTTTTTCCTTGCCATGCAACACGCAAAGAAACTCGTCATCATGAAAAAGTTTTCGAATTTGCGGACCAACAAATACTCCCTCTTATTTTAGCTTCACTCAGTCTTGGAAATTTTCTGATGAGGTATTTGAAAGCCTCATCTGTTTTCTCCATTGCTTTGACAAAGTTTTTCATGAGACCCAGCTTAATGTGCAAGGGTGGCAACAAAATCTTGCTGGTGTCGACAAGTGCTGGGTTCTCAACGTTCTTACTGCCAGGCTGCAATGACTGCCAGATTGGCCAATATCTTCCGATGTAATGGTCACTTCGTGCACGGCTATCCCACTCACAGAGAAAGCAACAGTACTTGGTGTATCCACCCTGTAGTCCAAGCAAAAGAATGACCACTTTTAAGTCACAGCAAAGTGACCAATGATGATGATCGTAGTTTATACACTTCAAAAGCTGCTTAATGTTTTCATAAGTTTCTTTCATATGAACTGCGTGACCAACTGGAATTGACGCTAACACATTACCATTATTCAACAAAACAGCTTTAAGATTCGTCTTGGATGAATCAATGAAAAGCCTCCACTCTTCCGGTATGAAATTGATTTTGAGGGCTGCCATTAAACCAGAAATGTTGTGGCATGTAGAAAGGTCACCCTCTTTGAAAAAGAATGTAATAAGCAGCTTCTGGCGGTTCCTATACACAGAAATTGTAACATCTTCTGCCAGGAGATTCCACTGTTGCAATCTGGAACCCAAAAGCTCCGCCTTGTTCAGTAAATTCAGATCTCTTACAAGATCATTCAGTTCACCTTGTGGTTTAGTGGATGTCTTCTTCTTCTTCTTCCATCCTTAGCCACCAACCGGCAAAGCAGTGTGTGGCCAGTACGCCTAGTGGCGTCTTAGGGCAACAACAAATTGATCAATCTATTGCTGTTTCGACCACGCCTAGTGGCGTCTTTGTGGAACAAAAACAGACCAAACAATCTATCATTGTTTCCGTAATCAGATTGGTTGGCAAGCAGGTGATCGGCCCACTGTGTTTAGTGGATGTAGTTTGCTCAAAATCTGGGTCGCTTGAGGTTGATGGTTCAGGACCACCAATGTCCTCTTCTTCATCAGTGGAAGCAGCTGAAAATGATTCTGGCACTTTGGGAACTGGTAGGTCATCGCCATGTGGTACCGGACGTATTGCAGAGGGGATGGTTGGATATTCCAGAGTCCATTTTTTCTTCTTTGATATGCCTTTCCCAATTGGATGGACCATGCACTAACTAATGGCACAATTTTATCAGAGATAAGATATTTATACACAAAGGTGATGTAATCATAGGTAGGATTGCATCATCAACTTCTAATTACCTTTTTATTGGTCATTAGAAAAAAATTATGCAATCGCCCACAACAGTTGCGTCAAATATATAAATTGACCGTAATTAAATAAACTAGTAGCCTATATCTTGAAAACTAGAGCCAATCAACATTTTTTAATGTCATTTTCGTTTTCAGCACACCAAAATTAGTTAAGATCAGCTATTTTCATTTCTGGTACATTTTGGTTGTTGACTAGTGTTATTAAAGAAATGTATGAAGTCGGTCGTTAGTTCATTGACTTAATTGTTGTCACTAACACGGTGATTTCATTTTAACAGAAGTACATGAATGAAAACTAGAAAATTCAACTTGCCTTTTGAAGCCCAAGACAGGAAGATGGTGACAAAGAAAAATTTGAGGTTAATTGGAGCTGTAAATTTGTCATCTTGGGTCAGCAGACTCAACACAAATGTTTTGGCGGGTGGGCTTGTGATCATGTGCATGAAGGATGAAACGTGAATAATTAAAAAGAAAAAAAAAACTGCTTTTAAGCGATCAAAAAGAAGCAAACAAGAGCTTCACACTGAATGAAAAGAAGTATACTAACCTGGTATAAAATCTTTGGCTTGAGGTCTATTGAAAATGTGTTTGGATTTAAGATCTGACCAGACCAGAATAGGTGTTACAGAACTTGTTCAAAAAAAATATCATAGATTTTCTTCCTACAAGATAAGCCATTGTCACAAGAGGAGATGATTTTGTTTTCTGAGCTAAGCAGCATGAATGATAATGGGATAATACATTTTTACGATTATAAGCATAATTGTGACAAGATGGATTTGGGGCGACCCCTTCTTGATCTCTCTTTCACTCCGGCAGTACTCATTTTAAATTGTTGTACTAAATAATTGCTTGCTTTTCCATGGTCAGCACTTTTTTCTTTCCCTGTTATGTAGCAGATATATGATATTGTCAGAACATTTGACACTCCTTGTTGGTGATAATAATTACACATTTGCTAGGCGCGGCACAGCTTTGCTAAGATTAGCGCAAGGAAACCCATATTGGTCTGCTTAGTTTTCGCATAGAGTTGTGTGCTCAAGCGACAGATAACGAGATTACTCAGACATAAATGACATAATCGTTTCCTGTCCGACTCTCATGAAGACATTACTTTATATTAGAGTAATATGTTGCTACATCTGAAACACAATGTCGAATGAGTTTACAGATGTGTTAGTGAGTTTGTACACCAGGCATCGGATGTTTTATTGCCATATATGGGAGACGTGACTGTGATAAAATGAGTAATAAATTGGAGACATTAGGACTGAACTTTCACTCCTCCTAATTTCTTTCTGAAGTTTGGCACGCCCTTTTGACTTCTTTTCGTTCTCCTACATTTACAGCGGGGTAACTAGTCCGTCACTCAGCAATCGGGCAGGGTCATTCCCCTTGTTTCCTTGTTGTTCGTAAGAGATAATGGACGCGTCCCTGCCTCTTGAGAGCGGGTGGCGGTGTTTTTTTCCTTTGAGCTCTTTTGACCAACAGACAGAAGCCCGACACTCGCGCTCTGTAATTGTGCGGCAAAAGTCCCTGGTTCTTTTACACGAAGGAAAGGACGTCGCCTTTAATGTGTCCACGGCTACAACCCGGTTACGCCATACAATGCGCGCTCTCTCTCTCAAAGACTTCCCGTGTGTTTGATGCCAGGGAATTTCTGGGACTCGCTGTGAGTAACAATCTTCGTCAGGTTGTGCAAATTCTTTTGTAGCGAGTCGCCAGGGAGAATTCTCTGGGTAACAGTTACGAGTTGTTTTCTGCACTCTGTACGCAGATATTCATGCACGCGCTGAACACCTGTGGTCTATTCTCTTATATATATATATATATAGTCTATGTCTGCTTCTAATTGCTTCAGTCCAAAGATTTTATGTCGTTAGAGGATAGAGACATAGCGCCAGCTAAGTTGGCATAACTTATTAGAGTAGAAAATTCTGACAGTCTCGCACGACTCCGACAGCGGTCTGATTATGGACTTACCTTCCTACCTTCCTGGAAAGGTCGAATATATCAGCGGTCTCTTTATTTCGGTGTGTCCCCAACGAACGGCAGTGGGTATCTGCCCGACTCCTTAGTGTGGGTCCAATCAGGGTAATTTCCCAGGCTGGGAATATCATTAAAACGTCACTTCGCTTCGTAAGTGGAGAGCCCATGCTCCACTGGCGTTAGCTGCACAGCGTCACGTCCCGCGCTGCCTCAGGAGCAGCGGGCTAGAGCATTTCGCAAAGTCATTACTTCCAACACCTGTAGCAAAACGTGAGCGCATCAGCATTTTCAATTAGTGCCTGGATTTACGGCACCATTGCATTTTTTTCGAGGACTTAGCAAAGTCCTTGGAATTTCGTTTTCGGAGTTACAGAGGAAGGGTGTTTTATTGTGTGGGTTTTGACGGATAATCAGCATCTAAGGGCGAAGGATATAGTTAGCATCTCGCCGCCTGCTATCCTGCCAATACTTGTAATTCCAGCGGATTATTATATGCAATTGGGCCAAAGAAAAAGGACTAAGTGAAGAGTGCACTCATAAATTGTTTGGGAAGAGGGAGTGTGTAATAACGGTGGAACAATATCATTAAGTGGAATTTATTAGCTGTGGTTGACAAAGAGAAGTCAGCAGCTTAATTTTTTTGGGAGGGTGGGGACTTCGTTCTTTCAGGGGGTCTCTGCTGGAGACAGTATTAACACATCCACTCGATATCTCGGGAAATACACCTGGATGAACTATTATCATTATTTTACGACTTCTAGCTTTGATTTTATTTGACATTGATACATGCATTTAGCTGTTGTAAATGTTGTGATTGATAGTTTTTTTTTTCCTTTCCCACAGTTGTGTTCGTTGTTAATAAATTATACCATTAATTAGTGGATTGGACTCTATCTGTCGATCTGTACTTGCACTTGTCGGGAAATCACATTTGTGTATTAAACCTTACTCATAGTAGAGAGAAAGGCAGGGTGACTTAGTTTGCAACAAAGTCATTGAGTGGTCGGAGGGAGAGTCAGTATTTGTTCTCTACTCCTGATAACTATAAGTCACTCTATCCACCTTCAACACCATTTCTCATCTATCTTCTCAGTCGTCACTCAGACCTTACGTCTTGTCTCATACGTCACTCAGTCTTTTGTCTAGTCTTAGGCAGACTCAATTAAAAGCCACTCGTGACAGTGGCCTTTTCGTCACGCGCAAAATTATTTCATGTCGGAATATTTTGAAATTACCCCAACCAACAAGCATGTTTGAAATGATTGCAGCCCTAAGTAGCTTCATACCAAACAGATGCGGGGGTAGGACAGGCAATATAACCGGGCCTTTTTCGCAGTTTCAATTCACTGTAAGAAATCGCTTGCCAAAAACGACACAACCAGACCTTGACAGAAGTTAGAATTCAGAATTTCATCTTATCAGACCGGACACCTTTTATTGGAGTATTAAAAATGGCATAAAACAGCCCAGGAAAACTCTATCTTAACAAGGAAACCGGGACTGAGGAAACTGAATACACGGAGTCATAGAGGGAATTATCTTATAAAAGTAACGACCCCAAGAACACGTGGAAAATTGTATCTGCTAGTGCCTTTACTTTATTCATCTAAGCAAAACGTCTGTGACCCAGGATTGTCGTAAGTTATGCATTTTATATTTTTTTTATTATTAACATGTGAACTTATATGTATATATTGCCATGTGAATATTAATATGTGAAAATCGCTAGTGGATGTCCAAGTCATTTGAGGCTGGTAACCTCAGCGTATTTTAATGATGATTTCATGAACCACCACTGCAAGGGCTGGTGGCTGCTTATTGCTAGTTTCGTAAAGAGAACTAAAAGCCTAAGTACCCCCAAGTTCCATATGGAGCAGGGAGGGAAAGATAAAAGAAATCATGTACATTCTAAGTACAATATTTACATTTTCAAACCAGTGTAAATGTCTATGTAAACATATTCACTTTAAAAAAAATTAAAGGTTCAAACTTCTCAACCAGCGAAGATATAAATGAAAACATATTCAATTTATATTGTGAACACTTTTCAGTCAGTGGAGATGTAAATGTAAACATATTCTATCTATACAATTAACCTTTTCATTTAAATGTAAAATAAAGATAAAACTATTCAATTTAAATGTAAAGAAAGTTTTCTCTCGGGGGATTAAGTTTAATTCTCATCGAGGGTAAAGTCTGAGTAGATGGGATTGTGGAATAGGAGAAAGGGGACACATAAGTATGTGTCAGGAAACGCAATACTCAGGAGAGCGTTTCGTTTCTATTCTTTTACTATAGTTGTTGTTGGTGGCACCAGTCGAGGTTACTATCTCTTGAACTAGAAGGAAAAAGTGGCCTGATCTTTAAGACAAGGGACCAATTTTGTAGACACTCCCTGACACTTCTGGGAACGTGCAACGCCCTACATCCTTGACCAGCGACGAGCGTTATCAGTGATCAGTCTACCGAGAACCAACCCATCAGCGGGAGAAGAATCTACCAGTGAAATCTATAAGTGAAACCTATAAGCTACATGTGAACTCCTTTGTAAACTTTTATCCCATCACAACAGTGATGGTTCTTTTAAACCCTTGTTAAAAAATCATTGTTACAACTTTATGATTATTAAATTTATTTGTAATTATGCAAATTTAACTTCGATTTAATCATTTTAAATGTACTGCATGTTTGTCTCGGTCAGTTTACTAAATACACTCTAAACAGAGCTATACTATAATAATAAGATTTCCACTAAGTAAATCAGGGTGGGGGCTTGACGAGCTAAAATTAATAATTGCTTAATCCTTCACAAACGTTGTCGGCAGATCATAGAGGTAACGTGCTCAGCCAATGCAGCATTGTTCTAGATTTTCTGAATATGATGTGGACACACCCTTGAGATAGAAGCATCATTATCCTTCTATCTACCACTCTGCCAAGAGTAATCTTGTGCGAAGGTAAACACTTTTGAAGGCCCATTGTCGATATTCCTGAGTTTTGGCCACTGTTGGACCACTACTGCAAAGCAGGGGAAGCAATCCGTGGCTATAAGAAAATCATTCGAATTTGTTGGTCTAAAACCACCGTCAGCCAGGAACTGCTTACACGGTACAGTCAAAAAGATCTGCACACAATCAATGCGAGCAGACGCTGGAACTGTGTTGACCCCAACACCATCATAAGAACATTTTTGCCATGGACACCAGAAGGACGGCAAAACAAATGCAGACCAAAAACAGTCAGGCGGAGAACTGTGAAGGCCGAGAATCAAAGCATGGATCAGAGTTGGGCCACAGAACAAAAGGTGGCCACCGACCAAACAAAGTGGAAACAGTTTGTTGCTGCCCTACAAGACGCCACCAGGCATGATGTTCACTGACTGCTTTGTCAGTCATGGGTTAAGGATCCGAGAAGAAGAAGAAGTCGATTGTAATGTTGTTCCCAGAGAGCTTTTGTCAAGGAGTGTTTTGGGGTTAAGGTGTGTATATATATATATATATATATATATATATATATATATATATATATATATATATATATATATATATATATATATATATATATATATATATATATATATAATTAAGTTGGCTATATATATATATATATATATAGTTGTTGATTATTGGAACCTCCATAGGGAGCGTTGTTATATTGCGTAGTTGTGAGTTGATTGAAAAGTCAGAGTAACTGTAAAGTGTTTTATTGTGGTTCAAAAGCAAGTTTGAGTTCTCATGAGTCAGAGTTTGTTGTGAGTGTACCCAGTGTTGTGAGTTCTTGTTACTTGTGAGTGGATAACCGTGAACTTGGAAAGGGTCATTTGGGGCGAGAAAAGAATGCGTGAGCTGTACGATGCACTTGGATGTGGGTTTTCAGACTGGCATGATGATTGTTGGTAGTTCCTGTGGTGTTGTTTTGCTCAGGTAGTTGTGTCAATGCTGTCCCGATTATGAGACATTATTTTGATGAGTTTTAGTTGATATATACTACTTCCAGTCCAGGTTTTGTTTGGTAATGTAATGTATGACTTTATGATAGTGGATCACTGCCCCCTGTGTCCGTGTAATGTGGATATATTATACAGTATTGAAGACTGGAAAGATGGAGTTGTGTAAATTATTTCAAATCCATGTGAAATGTTTGGTCGATGCGTCTACTCACTGTAGTAGTATTTGTCAACTCTAGACAACACAGCCAAAATCAAGGCCCTTTCTGGCATATGATCGTAGAACTGGGTCTAGACAGCTATTATTATCAATACTAGCAACAACCCGCCAAAATTGGCAGGTTTTTAATTATAGTGTGTTGTTTCTATTACACGTATTACATTGCTGCTTCTTCTATAGTCTCGCTTGCTCAATGTGAATGACGCGATCGTCTCTTCCTTTTAGCCATCTTATCATTTTGATCCATAAATCTCACGGCGGGAATTATGGTATTGAATATAATAGTGCCGGCTGGCACTGTTAATCATGTCTCTGCAATTCCTGTGGACTTTGGGTGTCTTGAATTTTCAATTTTGGTGTTTTAATTTTATAACAGCAATGGGAAACTCGAATTTTGTATTTTGTTTTTTTTTAGTAAAGTACCTTTAAAGTTGGCTAATTTCTATCACACTACAGAATTGCAGCGTGCTATACTAACTAATACAGTTATTTTATCAGTTCATAGCAATTTCAAAACATCCAAAGATCAAAATAATTGTAAAGAAACAGTTGATAAATTCATAATTTGTGCTACAAGTCCTCAACCCCTTATCGGAAAACATTTAGGGCTAGATGGGTTTAGAGATTCGAAATATATTTGCAATCACAGCAAACACATTAATATTTCTTAAATTCATGTTTGTATTAAAATTAATTATATTTATTTATTATTATCTAACCTTGAAACCGTAATAGTTGCCTAATTAATAACATTACTTTTAACACCAAACCTTTTATTTTACTTCAGGAGAGTCACAAGTGCACACTTATCTATAAACAGTAATTAATATTTGAAGATGTCACCAATTCATCGTCGTTATATGGAACTTAACATAGAATTGTCTGGGTATTTGTATTACAATAGCTCATCTTTAATAGAACGTATCTTGTCTTTGCAACTACCGTCTCACACCCGCTTTGATCATGCTGTGCGCACGAATGACGCTGCACACACACACACACACACACACACACACACACACACACACACACACACAATAAAAATAAATAGATTAAAAAAGTTCGGTTTTCAGAGCTTTCACATTTCTAAATTTCAGATTGAAAAGATTGAAGACCTGTAATACTGTAATATCAGTGCCAGACCAGGTCAGAGTACAAGAAGCATGAGACAGAATTCACCACGTGTCACTAAACATCAAAGAATAGCGGCCCATAGAGTAAGGTGATCATTGCTATCTCTTCCAATCTATAAATGTGTTTTTTACGGGTTATAAAAAATGCAACTACGGCATAGAAATTAAGTTCCCCTGAGAGCTAATAAAAGTTATAACAACGATTGGGATTTTCGCTGGATGAACATACAGTTTCAGCCTCACTCGCAAATGCAAAGTAACGTTTTGTTAGAAAGAACATGACAAATCAGAAAGAATTTTAAAAAAATAGAAAGTACGAAAGAAGGAAACAAAGAAAAAGAAAGAAATACAGACAGAAAGGTAGGCGGAAAGAAGTACAGACAGAGCGATAGATAGTCGCGATAGACAGATAGATGGATAGACAAACAGACAGATAGATGGACAGATGTATAGACAGATGGACAGACAGAGAGAGCAAATGATAGATAGGTAGTCAGAGAGAGAGAATGATTGATAGATAGATAGATAGATAGATAGATAGATAGATAGATAGATAGATAGATAGATAGATAGATAGATAGATAGATAGATAGATAGATAGATAGATAGGTAGGTAGGTAGGTAGATAGATAGATAGATAGATAGATAGATAGATAGAACGAACGAACGAACGAACGAACTTTATTTTCAAAGGGTTGAGAATTGGGCACGCAGGCCCGTCTGACATTCTGCCCTTCCTTTCTCTCACCTTTCATACTGAATTCATTTATTCTCATATGCATTTTACATATCAAATTCAAGGAATTCAACGTTGTAAAGTAAAATAATAATATAGCACACTCATATTAACATTAATTACTTATAAGCATGACATAACATATGTTGAAAAGTACAAACATTATCAGAGATAGATAGATAGATAGATAGATAGATAGATAGATAGATAGATAGATAGATAGATAGATAGATAGATAGATAGATAGATAGATAGATAGATAGATAGATAGATAGATAGATAGATAGATAGATAGATAGATAGATAGATAGATAGATAGATAGATAGATAGATAGATAGATAGATAGATAGATAGATAGATAGATAGATAGATAGATAGATAGAACGAACGAACGAACTTTATTTTCAAAGGGTTTAGAATTGGTCACGCAGGCCCGTCTAACATTCTGCCCTTCCTTTCTCTCTTCTTCCATAGTTAATCTATTTATTCTCACACGTATCCTAAATGTTACTTAAATAATAAAATAACAAGAAAATACAATAAAATAAAATCCCAACATTGTAACAGTACAATAACAGTTACACAAATTTACAGATGCGTATCATAATTTATACTAAACAGGACAAAATTAACTTTAAAACCTACATATGATGTTATGTAATAATAATAATAATAATAATAATAGCCCCTTCAGTCATAACTGACTATGGGAATGCGCCCCTGAGGTGACAGCGTAATTATTTAAGAACATAACGAAATTAGGGTGGCATATAATCTGCACTCATGATGTATTTGAAAAGTCTGTGATTGAATGAATATGGACTAAGAGTATTTTTTAAGTCGTGTGGAAGAGTATTCCACAGATGAGCAGCAGAAAAAGCTAAACTTTTCTTGAATAAGTCGAGCCTAGGCTTGGGCATGTGTAATTTATTTAAGCGTTGACTGCGTCTTCCGCTGTATTTGAAAATAGGCCACAGATACGTTGGAGCATTCTGTGACAAGATTTTGTGAATAAATTTGGCTTTGTTGAAGAGAAGGCGCTTTCTTAGTGGTAATATGTTAAGATATGTATATGCGTCTACACACTGTGTGAGGTTTTTGTCTGAAATTAGGCGCACTGCACGTTTTTGTAATGAAAAGAGTCTTTTAGTGTTGGACATGGTGCAGCCATCCCAAATTGTGGAACAATAGTCTAGATGTGTTTGTATCTGGGATGTATAGAACATTTTTCGTGTCTCCTCATCTAGGAAATGTTTGATTTTAGCTAACTGGTAAACTTTTTGTGCCGTTTGTTTGGTCAGTGCTTGTACATGCGAATTCCAACTTAAATGTTGGTCAATTATGAGTCCTAGTGTTTTATATTCATTTACATTTTCAATTAAAGAGGTTCCAATGTAGAGCTGAAGTGTTGTTTTCGGCGAGTTTTGTAATTTTTGTCTAGTTGATATTATCATACATTTTGTTTTAGTGATATTTATTTGCATGCAGTTTTCATTGCTCCACTTAATAAGATTGTCTGTGTCGCTTTGTAATAATATTTCTAGCGTGTTGCAACTTTTATCACTAGTATAAATGGTACAGTCATCGGCAAATAGGTCGCAGGATGAGTGCTCGATGTGTAGTGGAAGGTCATTTATGTAAATGGAAAAAAGTAGAGGGCCGAGAATAGAACCCTGAGGAACACCAGTGTCAATAATAGTTGGGCTTGACAAGGAGTTATTGTACCACACTACTTGCTGTCTGTCGGACAGGAATGATTTAAGTAATGTCACTAGTTTAAAGTTAACTTTCATTGTTTCTAATTTTCTTATTAAAACAGCGTGATCTAACATATCAAATGCTTTCCTAAAGTCTACAAAGATTGCTCCACATATGTTATCGTTATTTATGTTTAGGTGCAAGTTGTCTATCATCTTAGTTAGAGCTGTGTGGCATGAATGCTTTTGTCGAAACCCTGACTGACTGTCAATTAGCAAGTCATTGCTAACTAGGTAATGTAGTGTTGCTTTATGTATGTGTTTTTCTAGTGGTTTAGAAAGCGATGATAAAAGAGAAATAGGTCTATAGTTACCAAGATTACTGTTATCTGTCGAGCCAGGTTTGAAGAGAGGATATACTTTGGCAATCTTAAAGGCTGAAGGAAAATAACTTTTAGCAATACATTGATTATATATAAAAGTTAGTGAATCACTAATAGCTGGTGCGGCGTAACGCAGTATTCGATTACTAATTCCGTCAAGCCCTGATGAGCTATTATCCTTAAGGCCAATAAGATAGTTATACACTTCATTAACTGTCATAAAAGGAATGTCGGGTGGAACTGAGTTTGTACATTTGTTTTTACAGAATGCTGAAAGTTTGTCTAAGTCACTACAGGAAGGTGGTATTGTGGATTTCAGACCGTTTATTTCTGCTTGAAAGTGATTGCTGAAGTCGGTGCAAGTAAATGAAGTGTTGGAAGAGAATGAGTCTGGTGCATTACGTTTTTTCGCTAAGGGGTTAATTGCCTTCCATATTTCCTTACTATCTGATTTGTTCTGAACTATATTTCTAAAACGATTTTTCTTTTCTTTCCGAATTAAATATTGAACTTTGTTCCTGTATACCCTGTATGTGTTGAGGTCCTTATTTTTGTGCGCTTGATCTCTCTGCCTCATAGCCTCCAACACTTCCTGCGTGATCCACGGAGATTTTGATTGTCGTTTGACGCGAATTTCCTTAGCTGGTACGTGCGTGTCAAAAACATTATAAAAAATTTTTGTCCAGTATTCAATAGCGTCATCCGGATCAGGAAGTTGGTAAACACGGGCGAGAGGTGCAGTTAGCAAGTCATTTAAAAATAATTCCTTACTGAAATGTTTGAAACTTCTAAATTTGATACTTACATGTTTATTTTTTGGAACTTTACATTTATTCTTTGACCATGTACAGCATACTGGATAGTGGTCACTCATTGCAATATTAGGGACAGAGCATTCTATGATGTTTTCTGGGCAAGTTACGTAGATGTGGTCGATTAGTGTGGTTGATGCTTGTGTTACTCTTGTAGGCTGGTTAACTATTTGTTTTAAGTTGTACGATAATATTATATTTTTCCATGTTAGATTTGAATTGTGTATATCGATGTTGAAATCACCAAGAAGAACAACCTCCTTGACTGTGGCAAATACATTGTCCATCATTATGGTGAAATCTTCGTAGCATATAGGTCCTGCACTAGGATTTCGATAAAGATATCCCACCAGAAATGGGCCCTGATTCGGTAGCTTTATTTCCAACCATACACATTCTATCTCTGCTGTCTCTAAGTCGTTTCTGCGGCGAAAATTAAGGGAAGTGGAAATATAAACTGTTATACCTGTCTCTTGTTTTTTGCTTGCGTCTCGCCGAATAGTTTTAAAACCATTTAACGCAATGTCATCGTCTGTTATTCTGTCATTTAGGCGACTTTCTGAAAGTCCAAAAATGTGAAAATTATTACTTAGAATGTATGTAAGTTCGGGGAGTTTACCTAGAAGATGGTAAATATTCAGATGACCAAGTCGTAGACCATCCTTGTGAAGCCACGGTACATAATTACCAGCCATGCTTGTATAGTAAAAAGAAAGATATATTTAAAAAAAAATATAATAAAAAAATACAAGTTAAAAAACAGTTAGGCTATGCACACAAAAAGCGCAAAATATTTTTACGAATTAATACTTCACCAAGGAAGTGGAATTCAAGAAATGAGAAATTGCAGAAAATACAATATTAAAATAATTAATACAACTAATAAAAAACAATTTCAACTGAGTATATGAAAATTGTCACAAAACAATCAGGCATACAACATATCACACCAGAACTGCTCAACACAACAAAGTGAAGTTAAACGAGAGATGGAAGAAATTAATAATAGTCACAAGTCAGACAAGTATACAACACTTCACACCTTAACACCGAAAATTCTAACAAATTGAAGCTACGCGTGATAATAAGAAATTTAAATTGTAACGAAATAAGTAATCAAAGAAAATTTTTTTTAGAGGATATTAACCGATAAACTATTAAAAGTTCTGATTATTACCGTTGTATTAAAAAATCAACAAATGTTCAAATGGAGTGAAGGCTGTAGTAACAGAGATTTAGTGAAGCAAAGTGTTTGTTCGTCAATAACTGACGTCTCTGCCGGGCATATAATAGGGATGACTTTGGGCAGACATCATTAATGCTTGTCTAAGTGACGCTGGGCTGAATTGCATCAGATAGACAAGTTCAGGGTTCCACTGAGGACGATAATAAGAACTAGGGGAGGAAGCATGGTGATCTCTGATTTCTTCCGTCCTTGTTGTAGTGTTGGTAGGAGTATTCTGCGCCTGGGACATTGGAATACTGTTGGTAGAGGTACCTGAGTGGGGCTGCTTTGTGACTAATGGGGGAAACATGGTATCATAAGATTCGGCTTCCTGATTGAAAGTGGCGTTGTGATAGCTGGAAGGCTGCCTGCTTGCAATAGGTGTGCTTCTTTGAGGGGTAGGTGGGGTTTGTGATGTGTTGTAATTATATGTTGATGTCTCAGTAGATTTCGTTGCATTCTGTATATGGGTTGAGCTGTCTTGTTGTGTCCTTTCTGGATATTTTATGTTTTTGGCCAGGATACTGCTTCCCAGTGTGGATGTGTGAATTTGATCTCTGTAGAGTCGTTTCTTAGGTGCTCCTGAGTTAGATGTAAAGAATGGAGTATTGTTGATGAAGCCAAGGCCGTTTTGTTTACAATAGTTCTGTAGTTTTGTGTTGTAAGTGTCCGCTGTGCGACGCTGAAACCCATAGCATGGTGGTATGATTGATGAAATAAAGATGGAGGCTTTGGGAAATTTTTGTTTTATTGTAGCCACCAATCCTGAGGGGTTTAGGCTCTGCTCATTCATGATATCATTAATTCCTACGTGTAGTGTTGTTTTTGTTATCTTGTGATTAATATCGAACTTATTAATTATGTCCAGTAGTCTTTTAATACCAGCCCCCGGCACTGTCATAACTGAAACGATGTCTTCTCTTGTAGTGGACATTCTTTCACAATAAATACCCTTCAAGAGGGAGTCACCAATTACAATATGTGTAACGTCACTACGTATTTCTTCACTTTGTTTTCTATTAGATTGATGCTGCTGCCTTTTGTGGTGTTCTTTTTGTGGACTGTTGTGATGGCTCTGAGATTTGTGAATTTGGTTTTCGGGCACTGGAACGTTGTCTGGTAGGGATGCTGATACCTGCTCATTTTCTGTTGAACAATCCTCAAGAACTTGAAATCTGTTGGTAATTTTGACTCCAATGGGATATGTTGTGTTTGTGAGTGTCTCTTCGTGTTTTTTTGTGTACAGTTTGGTGGTGACCTTTTTGCTGATTTGGCGTATTTTTATGTATGGATTCTTCGCAATCTTCTACTATTGTTTGAGGATGATCTGGTTGTCTTATCTTATAGAGTGAGAAGTCTCTCTGCAGTTTTTCGATGATGTCCTTCATGCTAGAATTGTCTTCCCTCAGAGATACTATCTCCCTTTTAAGAAGTTCGTTTTCGGCCTTGAGCGATGTCTGTATACTAGACATGAGATCACCAATTAAACTTCGTAGCGTGTCCTCCATATTTTGCATTAGCTCCTGGCAGCACGACACAGGTAACTTCGTGGTGTCTTCTTTTTGTTGCTCAAGAGATACAGTTTCAGCTTTTCGTATATTTTCATGGTCCATGGGGTATTCGATGGCCAACATAGGTTTAGAAATTGTAGGGGTGTCTGTTATTGTATCCAATACTGCAGAAGGTAGAATTTCTGATTCACTGTGAGACATTGGGTTGCAGCTGATGTTGAGAATGTCGTTGTCGGTAGTAAAGTCACTTATGCCTGGAATCATTGAGTCTACTGCCAAGTGGGGCATAGAAACAGCGGAGTCCATTTTAGTGTTTTCTAACTCAACATCAGTTACAATTTTTGCAGATTCTTTTAATTCTTCAAATTCTGTTTCTAGTCATGATTCGATAGCTGCGGCAGTCCCCTGGATCATAATTTTGTTCTTAGTGTGATAAAGGTGAATTTTGAGAAGTGGTGTTGTTATAACGTCTTCTACTAGTGCACCATTTATGTCTGTTCTTGACTCTACAAGTCCTGTTTCGTAGAATTTAATGACAATGAAACGAAATGCCTCGTACTGAAAGGTGTTCTGGAATGTTATAGTTACACATTTTCCATGACTTGATAGCTTCAAGGTTATACCGGACCCTGTTCTACAACCTTTAAGTTTTAGGTGAATAGCCCTCTCTTTGTTCAAAGCATAGTTCTTTATGGTCGTTGGTCTTAAACGAGCGTCCCTGGGGCCCACTGTTAGCTGCGAACTAACACCTTCTTCCAAGCATGACATTGTTACATTCCACCGGGCGTTTTGTTATCGGTGAGGAACATTGTATACCGGGAAAATTTTATGATGCTTGACAGCAACGCTTGACCAACAACTGACCTCTTGCTTTGGCGAAGGTCACATTCGGATGAGTCATGTAGTCATTGTTAAAAATATCCTCCAATAACATAGAGAAAAAACTGATACACATTTCAACGGTATTCTATAAAATGTTACACATTACATTAACACAATATCATGTTTAAAAATTTCACCGTCTAATAACCAATATACTGATATAAAAATCCACGGAATGTGACTTAAACTTCCTGCGTTAATGCTGCGAAATGTGAGAGCAGATCAAAAACACGTCCGTCCATGACGAAGGGAACAAGGTCGATTGATAGATAGATAGGTAGATAGATAGATACATAGATAAATAGATAGATAAATAGATAAATAGATATTTAGGTAGATAGATAGATAGATAGATAGATAGATAGATAGATAGATAGATAGATAGATAGATAGATAGAAAGATAGATAGATAGATAGATAGATAGATAGATAGATAGATAGATAGATAGATAGATAGATAGATAGATAGATAGATAGATAGATAGATAGATAGATAGATAGATAGATAGATAGATAGATAGATAGATAGATAGATAGATAGATAGATAGATAGATAGATAGATAGATAGATAGATAGATAGATAGATAGATAAAGCGAAGGAGGGAGACAAATGAAGGCGCACTAGAACGTACATATAATACAAAGCATGAATGATGTGCTCTCTGGCCATACTTTAGGATTCTCTCAAATTCGAAGAGCTAATGAAGTGAACAAGAAGGGGTGAAAAATAAAACATGCACAGAAAACAGGCGAAAGAAGAAAGCAATAAAAAATGTTAACCAACAATGGAGATTTTGTGTTCAATGAACAGAGAAATCTTGGAAGGGCGGTAGAATGGGAGAGATGGTGAGGATTGTGGATGTGGGGTGAGTGAATTGTTGAGTGAGCGAGATAGCGAGCGAGTGAGTGAGTGTGAGAGTGTTTCATCGTGTGAGTGGTTGAGTGAATGAGTGAATGCGTGATTGAGTGGGCGACTGACTGAGTAAATGAGGGAGTGAGCAAGCGATTGAGTGAGTGAGTGAGTTAGTGAGCAAGTGAGGGAGTGAATAAGTGAATGGGCGAGTGATTGAGTGAGTAAATGGGTGAGTGAGTTTGCGAGCGAGTGGATGAGTGATTGAGTTAGTGAATAAGTGAGTGAAAAAAGAAACCTAATGTACAAGATAAAATGCTAAATTTATTTGATCTGAGTTTTATTATAATGGAGGTCAATTATTTATCATCATCAAGATCATTCCCCTTTTTGATTCCTTCAGCGTGCCCTAACAAAGGTCAGAGTATTATTTATTGTTATTCACCACTCATTCCACTGGGTTTTGTCTGGTTCTTTCCATCAGTTCCACATCGATGCTCACATTTGAAATCTTTCCTTGCTTTGAAATCGTGTACATATACTTTCAGATCATCTCTCTATCTTTGTACGTCTTATCTCATTCCATTAGTTGCTTACCCGTTGACATTACTTTCACTATGTGGTGCGCTTTCTTCTCTTCATTTTCGGATAATTTAACTATTTCATTGCTATTCAGTTTCTCGGTAATCTCTTTTCCTGACAGTCCCTGGATGCCACCTAAACAGTTTTGTTTTTTAATTTCTTCTGCCACTTGTACTGTCCTCTCTTGTTAGTTTAATGATCGAACATTCCGGATGCCCAATTTGGAGGTTCTCATAGGTGCAAAAAGGTGAATCAGCAATCCAATCTCATTTCAGTTTTCTCTGTACAACTTCACTTTCCCACTTTCCCATTCCCACCTCATAAAGGCCAACACCTAGTATTGGATACATCTCTAACACTTCACTCTCTACGGCAGTGTCTGCTATGGGAACTATCTTTACCATTTTACTTGCTGAGTGACTTATTCATGCTGTTTAACTTTTAGTTCACCTATGAGAACCTCCACATTGGGCATCCAGAATGTTCGATCATTAAACTAACAAGGGAGCACAGTTCAAGTGGAAGAAGAAACATTTGCGGAACAGAGAAATCGCATATGGCCGACACCAGTACCATTCGTGGAAAAGCTCTACGGAGATGCAAATAGCCTCACGCTGACTACTGCTGTTTTTTTAAATATTCAAGTAGACATCTTAGAGTGTATGAAGAAGAAGCAGAAGAACTTTTAGTAGCTTTGAATTTGTACAGAACGAGATAGCCCAAACATAGTCCATCCCGTCATCAGTCGCGCTAATGACATACCTGGTAGGTAACGGTAGTACTTTCTTCGCCAACCTTTCGTGCCAAGGTAACAAATGATCGAACACAAGATTATGATCTGAATTTATGTGGAGACATTATTTTAAAAACTGTCCTTCAAAATGATGAATCACTGATGTACACAACAAAAAAACAACTTAGAAACAAATTGTTACTTGTCACTCGTTCTTACAGTGTTGTTTATGACTATTTTTCTACGTAGCTAATTTTTGTTTGCAAACCAATTTGTTTCTAAGTTTTTTATTTCTTTTAAATAAAATAATATGACTTTCAACCTTTGATGGGTTATAGATAGGATATGTAGTGTGGTTAATTCAAGATAATAATTCTGATTTCTGATATAAAAATATGGCGTCATCTGCATACTGCAATCAGTCCAAATAGAGTAAATCGGTCATTTAAGATTTTAACTTTATTTTATTTTGTTTTTGGAAATAAAAAGTAAACTTTATTAGTGAAATAACCGTAATCAGACGGTAGACAAAATTAAAGAGATTGATGAGAGGTCACAGCAAGTGGGTCTGAAAACACATAGGGAGAAAACAACGATTATGAGAATAAATGCAGGAAACGATAAAATATTGCACTTGAAAAAACACCACTACAAGATATAGAATAATACATTGGCAGCTATATAGACACTGTCAGAGGGACAGACAATGATATCAAAATAAGAATACAAAAAAAGGCTAGAGAAGCATTCACTGCATTGGGAAACATGTGGAGATCAAAAGAAATCAAGTCTAACTCAACAATCATAATCTCATAGTGTATGGCTCTGAAACACGGGGAACAAACAAAAAAAACCAACAACAACCAAAAGCTATAGACAAATGGGTGCTTGCGTAGAATTGAAGGGTTGAAGTGGTGTGACAAGACTTCCAATGTAGAGCTGATGACAAGAACCAGACAAGTGCCAGTGGAACAAGAGCTTAGAAGAAAACGCTGGGGATGGAATGAACACACACTGAGAAAACCTGTTGATAGCGTTAATGATATCAGGCGGTCCTAGTTCGGGAATCGACAGGTTAAGAGAGGTAGAGGAAGATTTTTAAAATAGATGGAAAAGAGAACTGGAGACAGAAATGACGTGTTAAATTTACACTCTCTTGCACCAGTAGTTTCTGTGGTAATTAGTGTTAGATGTTGAGGTTACCAGCCCCATGCACATCCTCATATTAGTCGGCTTCTACGACATGCCTGAGGATGCAGTTGTGTTATTCTTTCTTTGTATCTTCAACGTCCCCCGAGGAACTACACGGCGCCAAGACTTAATGTATAGACATGACATTTCTAAATAGACATGACATTTCTAAATAGACATGACATTTCTAAGACACATATGGATATCATTGTAGTGGAATTGATGGTATCGTATGATTGTGATATTACTTAATGTGATGCATGAGGTCAGCTGTGAAGGCTCCTGAGATAAATGTAGCTGTGAATTTTCAGAAGGCCCTTCTTGCTACCACTACGACCTCACACCTATCTTTTTTTTTAACTGATGAATGTGGCTACGTTAAAGTTCTAGGGTAATGATATGTAATGTGTTGTGGTAGTTTACATACACACACACAGATATTTACCAAGTCTAATAATATTAATAAAATGTTATGACACACTGAACTAACTCAAGCTGTGTAAAATTTTGGATAATAAATTTTCTTTAAGTTTATTTGTTCTGAACCAAGGTTTTATTTTGGTCAGAACATATGAAAGGTTTTGCAATTATTAATGAAATGCATGAATATATGGCATAATAAATGAAAGGTGTGTACATATGTATGTTACAAGACTAGTTAATATTACTACTGTTTATAGTTGTAATTTTTCTGGGAGAACGTTTAATGGATGTGCTGTTGGGGTAGCCTCATCACTCCCTGTCTATGGCGACTACACAGTGTCCATTTATTGATGATATTATAATTGGTGTGTTAGAAATTTAAGTTGGTGAGTATTCAGCAGTCCAGACGCTCACGTATCTTGAATGAGTAATCTGGTGCTGGAATCAGGTGGCCCCACCTCTCCGTGCTTGGGGGCAATATCAGGCTGCTCTGCCAAATATAAACTGCACGGGTCCACTCTTGTAATATTCAACACCTCATTTGACACCACATTGGTGCCAAATAAAAACTCACAGTTCTGCAATAAAGTATTGGTCATGTGTCAGAATTCCATCCTCTAAACCATTTCTGGACACAACACCACACACAACAACAACACCACATAGACGGGTCAGATCTCTTTGACCATACAACACATCTTACCAAGTTGGTTTCACATAGGATAAGTTCTCCCAGACTACATATTCTGAAATATGTTCATTAGCTTCCTGCCATAGAATAGGATAGGTGATATGTTCCACTGATCTCAACACTTGATCTGTCTTTCATAATCCTTGCTGGAGTTTATGTATTTTATTTGTCTCTAGACCCTGAACTGGGGCGGGGGGTCTAGAGCGAATCCTTACTTGTTGTAAGGGATAGATTTTGATATGGCAGTATCAAATCACTCGAAACATTAAACAAATATTAAAATATACAAAGAAATACTTTCAGTCTTACCAGAATTATGAATATAGAACACAGTTATCTGCTAGCAAAACTCAGCTGAGCTGCTGGCTTTAGTATGGCGTCCCTCTAAATATTTCAATTAGCTTCTGGGAATTACACCACTAAATAATTCACTGTGTCTACTAGGACAACTTATGACGAATGGCAAAAATGCGCGTCTGAGCGCCGATAATATATTCATCTATGGCCAATCACCGCCTTTTTTCCTTTTCAAATTCAAACCTCCTACCAAAAAGTCATTTCAGTCATACCTCAGTCAAGTATGCATTATTGTCTGTTGGTCCGTCTGTCTCTACTTGCGTTTCACAAAAAAAAAACACACTTGTTTTTTTAACCAACTCCGCCTTCCCCTACACAATTTTGCCTTTAAAGTTATTTTTAGCCACAGTTCACCATCCCATCCCGTCTCTTTCATTCCAACTAGATTTTAGCACTTGAGTCTCAAGGCTACAGTTTTTTGAAAATTAGGGACATTTTTTGTTTTAATGCAGATGCTCGCTGATATGAACAACACAGTCTTTTGTCAATATCTTTCTTATTATCTATCCGTCTGTATAAATGAAAGCATATTATTTCACTGCTCAAGATGGGCCATCCGGCCAGCTAGGTTTTATATTCCTAACATCATTATTAAGAAAAAGTTACTTTTCAAGGTTAGTTGGTTTTTCGAAATATTTCTAGCATCTTCTATACTGCGTTTGCCGCTGAATTCAAATAAACGGACTAAGTTATCGCAAAAACGTCCAAGAAATGACTGTTGCGTATAATTGCTAAGGTCCCTTTTGTCGATTTCTTTACCTTGTGTCAACTTGGGGACGTGACTTTTTCCTCCTTTCCCCACCAATTGCGTCTTTTAGCCTTGCTAGTTTCAAGCACGCGTTCAGTCAGATTTTTCCTTTTGATATCCGTTCTCATCCCGTTCCAAGGGTAATGTTTTGCCTTCACGTTTAACAATTTAATTTCCATGGCGGGTGATGACCCGCGGCGTGGGCGATCATGTATTCTAGTAGCTTACGCATTAGTTTTTATCCCTACGTTGTATCATTGGAGATATTTTAACGTTGTATCATGGTTAATTTTATGACACATCTCCCCACTTGAAAACATGCCTACGGCAAGTTCTAAAACCAGTGATACACATAGATAAAATCTCTCCTCACGCCTGCCATTACTCTAATTTTGATCACAGGGGTGCCGACTGAGGAAATCTGCACCGACATTCAATTTGCCTGGGATATATTGGATACTAAACTGATAAGGTTGAAGCAATAAAGACCACCTCAGCAATCTTGCGTTTTCATGCTTAGCCTGAGATAAGAATACGAGAGGCTGATGATCCGTCTCGACCACAAAAGTCCTACCATAAAGATAGATTTGAAACTTCTTTATTGCCCAGATTAACGCTAAACATTCTTTTTCGCTTGTGGAGTATCCTTGTTCCGCCTTATTCAATTTGCGGCTTGCATAAGCGACTGGTTTCAGTTCCCCATCAGGTGAAGATGATCTTTGCAACAAAGCCGCTCCGAGTCCTACATTACTTGCATCGGTTCTTAAGACAAAGTCCTGTGTCAAATCCGGCAGTTTGAGAATAGGCTTGCTAGTGAGTTTTTCCTTTAAGTCTTGGAACGCTAATTCACTTTGCGCAGTCCAATTAATTTTATCTGGAAGTCCCTTGCGAGTCAGATCAGTCAGAGGAGCACAAATAGAGTTAAAATCTTTGATATATTTTTGATAAAATCCGCATAACGACACGAATGATCGCACGTCCTTTTTTGTTTGTGGTCTAGAAGCAGTTTTTCCAAGTTCTTGGGATCAGGGGTCATGCTACCCTGATATACAGTGTGTCCCAAGAATTCCAACTCTTTGCATCCAATGCAACATTTTGTTGGCCTAGCAGTTAAGTTCGCCTCCCTAAGCCTATTAAATAACATTTCTAGAGCTTCAATGTGTTCTTCAAATGTCTATGTGGCGACTAGAATATTATCCATGACATTCGTGATACATGGGTTATTCAGGGGATCCAACAATTTGCGCATCATCTTTGAAAATACACTCGGAGCATTTTTCAGTCCGAATGGTAGCATGTTGAATTCATAATGTCCATCCGAAGTGCTAAAAGCCAAATAAGGTCTCACTTCAGGCTTCACTGGGATCTGGTAATAGCCTTTACTAAGATCCACCTTTGAAAAGTATTTTGCCTTGTTCAGTCTGGCAAATAACTGTTTTTTGTCTGGTAATGGATCCACTTGTCCTTCTGTGACAGCATTCAGTTTCCTGTAATCTATGCACAGTCTGTGTTCCCCAGACGGTTTTCTCAACAAAACGACACTAGAACTAAAAGGATGATTCACTGTGTGAAATAATCCCCTCCTTCAACAAATAATCTATTTCTTCCTTCAATGCCTTCTCCTTCGCAAACGGAATAGAATAGGCTCTCATACAGATTGGGTTTGAGTCTACCAGTTTCATGTCATACTGTAGCAAATTTGTATGGCCTGGTTTATCTGTTAATACATCTGTATGTTCCTCCAGAACCTGTTGAACTCTCTCCCTCTGGTTTTTAGTCAGGTGCTTACTGACTTTTACCTGTGCTGCTGTTTCACAAGGATGTAATGGGTATTCATGTGAGGTGAGTGGTTCCTTTTGCATTTGAGTTGCGATAGCTAAGGTCAGTAAGGGGGTGCTTTCCTGGAGTGGTCTGTCCAGATACTTCTTTAACAGGTTTACATGATAAACTTTCTCCTTCCCCTTTTTGTCAATTTTATAGTTTGTTCTAGACACCTTCTCTAGAACCGTATATGGACCTTGCCATCCAATTTGTAATTTATTCTGGCTACCGGGTTTTTTTTTTTTTTTTTTTTTTTTTTTTTTTTTTTTTTTTTTTTCGTATGCCCGTTAATACTCGAGGCGAAATCTCAGGTTATTATTAATGTCTAACCTGACATTGATTTTACGTGAGTATCCCTTTTCTTGTACAAAGACAGGTGTCCCTCGCCATTCAGGCAGATACTCGCCGATTTCGGAGGTACCCATTAGAGCTGGGTCGGCTCAGGAGCCGCCAATCCCTGGTCGACGACACTCCTTCAAATGTCATCGCCAGGTCTCGAGTTAATCCAGTCCAAATCCCGGTCGACGAAAAATCCTCAGATGCCGTCGCCCGGGTTTGATCCTGAATCACCCGGTCGCCAGAGCGGTGTGCTAACCACTACGCTAGCGCGGCTCCCTTGCCGGGTAGTAGAAGCAGCACCTTCTCTCCCACAGCTAGTTCTCTGTCCTTTGCCTTCCTATTAAAATATGCTGCATGTTTCTTCCTGGCTTGTTTCAAATTATCATTTGCCAGTTTCCATCCAGCTTTCAAACGAGTGGTCAGTTCGTTCACGTATTGATAAGATGAGGTAACAGTCTCTTCCGCCTTCTCATCTGTCCAGGTCCTTAATAGTGCTTCTATAGGACCTTTTATTGGCCTCCCAAATAGCAGAGTTGCGGGAGCCATCCCGGTTGAACTATGTGGTACCTCCCGATACGCAAACAATGCGGCGGGCAGGAATTGATCCCACAGATCCGGTTTTTCGTGTGCCAGCTTTCTCAGGATAGAAATGAGAGTCCCGTTGAACCTCTCTACCTGGCCGTTCCCTTGCGGATGGTACGGACTACAATGAAAGTGTCTGGCTTGAAATAGCTTAAAAACTTCTTCCATTAGTTTCCCCTTGAACTGAGAGCCATTATCCGTCAAGATTTGATGCGGGAATCCTAATCGGGTGAATATTGTAAGTAGTGCCTCTGCTACATGTTTTGAATCAATTGATGGCAGGGCTACCGCCTCTCCCCACATAGAACAAGTGTCCACCAGAGTAAGGATGTAACTGTTCCTCCTCTTGGTCCGAGTGAGAGGTCCCACTGCAACCCTCTGAAAAGGTGTTCCCACTATGGGCATTTCCCCTAGAGTTGCAGGAGCAGTCCAGTGCTTTGGAGCTACCCTTTGACATTCTGGGCAGGATTTGACATATCTTTTTATATCCTCCGTTATCCCTGGCCAGAAGTAATGACAAGCTATACGCTGTCCTGTGGCGCTGATCCTCATGTGACCACTTAAGGGAATCGCATGCCCGAGTTCCATCACTTTATCCCTATATGAAGTCGGAAGAACCAGCTGGTTGTGACCATTTGTTCCAGTTCCGGCCTTCCTGTATAATAGTTTATTCTTCATAAAATATTCCCCCTTGCTTGGAGGTGTGTGGCATTTGGGCAATTTTTTAAAACATGGCTTGAGTGTCCTATCCTCAGCCTGCGCCTTCCTCATCTCTGGATGAGCATTTATAGGTTCACCTTCTTCCTCCTTCTTCTGTGACCTGGTCTGCACTGTCGCCATGATCACAGGTCTCTAGGGATTCCCCAAGAAGACGTATCTACACCCCAATATCAGAGGGTAGATTGGTTCATCTATCACTGCTGCTCTGATTTCTCCTTCCACATAGCGAGTTTTCACCGTTATCCTTGCGATGGGAAGTGTCATGAGTGGTATGTCCTTAGTTGCCCCTTGTATTTCCACTGTTTTGGTGGTATACTGACTTGGGTCCACTAGGCTAGACTTCACAACTGAATCATAATCCAAACCTGTATCATAAAGGCATCTTATGGTGACCCCATTACAAATAACATCCTCACAAACTGGGGGGTGATAAGGTTCCTGCTGTCCCTTAGGATTAACCTTTAATCTTTGCGTCCCCGACTTCATTGCAGCAATGTTTGAAGGTTTCCTTCTACAAAATTCGGTGTTATGGTTATCTTTCTTGCACCATTTACACCATCTTTTTCCTTGGTTAAACGGTTTTCTTTCATTGGATTTTTGGTCATTGAACTGTGAGTTTCTGTCTCGGTAGTCATTTCTTGGCCGTTCAAAGTTTGTCCTACCTTTATTTCCCTGCTCTCTATTATCAAATTTATTAAATTGCTGTGGAGCTTTAAAATTGTCTATGTGCTTCTTTTTAGCACCACTTACCTCTGCTTGGGCTGCCTGATACCTCTCAGCGACATTTAAAACCTCCCCCAACTTCTCTGCACCTTGTTCCATGAGGAATTTTCTCATGTCTGGAGCCATGGACTCTCTCAATTGCTCAATCATGATCATCTCTTTAAGATCTTGGGTCTTCCCCAGAGCAGTCCATTTCTCCAAATAGGTTTCCAGTCTGTCAGAGAATTGGTGGTATGTCTCCCCAGACGACAGTTTGGCATTTCTAAATTTCTTACGATAAAATTCACCATTTTTTTGTACCTCAATAACAAAGCCTGCTTTAACATGTCATAATTGTCCTGGTCTTCTCTGTTCATTTTTGCGAAGACTTCGTAAGAAGTACCTCTCAGTCCCTGTGATAACTTTAAACTCCACCTCTCTCTCTCTCTAACCCATATGTAGTAGCTAATAACTCAAAACGTCCTAGGTACCCCTCTATGTCATCGTCTTTTTCCACAAAATGGTCTAAATGAAACCCCATAGCTGATGTTGAGGCTCCCAGACTAGCTGCAGCATCTGAGGCAAAAGGGCTGGCACCATTTTCAGGAGCCTGGCCTTGTAGCTCCAGCTCCCTTAGTCGTAATTCGTGCTCCCTTTGCAACCTTCTATCTTCTGCCTCCCTTTGCTGTCGTTTTTCTTCTGCCTCCAATGCTTTAGCCTCTTTTCCAGCCTCAATTTGTAACCTCTTCTCTTCAGCCAACCTTTCAGACTCTAATTTTCTTTCAGCCTCTTTTTCTAATCTTCTTTCTTCCCGTTCAATATACTTATCACATTCAGCCGTTACATATTGAATTAAAACCTGACCATCCATTCCCATATCCTTTGCCGTTAGCACAGCAGCTGATCTGAATTTGGCTAGCTCCGCCATACTTTTTAAACAAATCTAGCAATGAGCAAAGTAAACTTTCCAACCACTAAAGTAATTCTAATTACTCTAGTCTAAAATAATTCTAATTAATTAATTAATCAATTAACTACCACTGGCTGTGAAGATTCACCAACTTTTATTTTTAGGGACACTTTTAATTTTTATAATGTGTTCCCCTAATTTATTTCTCCCCCCAGGAGATCCCAATATTATTGATAGGCTAATTATCCCGGGACAAGAGACGCCAATATATGTAGTGGAATTGATGGTATTGTATGATTGTGATATTACTTAATGTGATGCATGAGGTCAGCTGTGAAGGCTCCTGAGATAAATGTAGCTGTGAATTTTCAGAAGGCCCTTCTTGCTACCACTACGACCTCACACCTATCTTTTTTTAACTGATGAATGTGGCTACGTTAAAGTTCTAGGGTAATGATATGTAATGTGTTGTGGTAGTTTACATACACACACACAGATATTTGCCAAGTCTAATAATATTAATAAAATGTTATGACACACTGAACTAACTCAAGCTGTGTAAAATTTTGGATAATAAATTTTCTTTAAGTTTATTTGTTCTAAACCAAGGTTTTATTTTGGTCAGAACATATGAAAGGTTTTGCAATTATTAATGAAATGCATGAATATATGGCATAATAAATGAAAGGTGTGTACATATGTATGTTACAAGACTAGTTAATATTACTACTGTTTATAGTTGTAATTTTTCTGGGAGAACGTTTAATGGATGTGCTGTTGGGGTGGCCTCATCACTCCCTGTCTATGGCGACTACACAGTGTCCATTTATTGATGATATTATAATTGGTGTGTTAGAAATTTAAGTTGGTGAGTATTCAGCAGTCCAGACGCTCACGTATCTTGAATGAGTAATCTGGTGCTGGAATCAGGTGGCCCCACCTCTCCGTGCTTGGGGGCAATATCAGGCTGCTCTGCCAAATATAAACTGCACGGGTCCACTCTTGTAATATTCAACACCTCATTTGACACCACATTGGTGCCAAATAAAAACTCACAGTTCTGCAATAAAGTATTGGTCATGTGTCAGAATTCCATCCTCTAAACCATTTCTGGACACAACACCACACACAACAACAACACCACATAGATGGGTCAGATCTCTTTGACCATACAACACATCTTACCAAGTTGGTTTCACATAGGATAAGTTCTCCCAGACTACATATTCTGAAATATGTTCATTAGCTTCCTGCCATAGAATAGGATAGGTGATATGTTCCACTGATCTCAACACTTGATCTGTCTTTCCTAATCCTTGCTGGAGTTTATGTATTTTATTTGTCTCTAGACCCTGAACTGGGGCGGGGGGTCTAGAGCGAATCCTTACTTGTTGTAAGGGATAGATTTTGATATGGCAGTATCAAATCACTCGAAACATTAAACAAATATTAAAATATACAAAGAAATACTTTCAGTCTTACCAGAATTATGAATATAGAACACAGTTATCTGCTAGCAAAACTCAGCTGAGCTGCTGGCTTTAGTATGGCGTCCCTCTAAATATTTCAGTTAGCTTCTGGGAATTACACCACTAAATAATTCACTGTGTCTACTAGGACAACTTATGACGAATGGCAAAAATGCGCGTCTGAGCGCCGATAATATATTCATCTATGGCCAATCACCGCCTTTTTTCCTTTTCAAATTCAAACCTCCTACCAAAAAGTCATTTCAGTCATACCTCAGTCAAGTATGCATTATTGTCTGTTGGTCCGTCTGTCTCTACTTGCGTTTCACACAAAAAAAAACACACTTGTTTTTTTAACCAACTCCGCCTTCCCCTACACAATTTTGCCTTTAAAGTTTTTTTAGCCACAGTTCACCATCCCATCCCGTCTCTTTCATTCCAACTAGATTTTAGCACTTGAGTCTCAAGGCTACAGTTTTTTGAAAATTAGGGACATTTTTTGTTTTAATGCAGATGCTCGCTGATATGAACAACACAGTCTTTTGTCAATATCTTTCTTATTATCTATCCGTCTGTATAAATGAAAGCATATTATTTCACTGCTCAAGATGGGTCATCCGGCCAGCTAGGTTTTATATTCCTAACATCATTATTAAGAAAAAGTTACTTTTCAAGGTTAGTTGGTTTTTCGAAATATTTCTAGCATCTTCTATACTGCGTTTGCCGCTGAATTCAAATAAACGGACTAAGTTATCGCAAAAACGTCCAAGAAATGACTGTTGCGTATAATAGCTAAGGTCCCTTTTGTCGATTTCTTTACCTTGTGTCAACTTGGGGACGTGACTTTTTCCTCCTTTCCCCACCAATTGCGTCTTTTAGCCTTGCTAGTTTCAAGCACGCGTTCAGTCAGATTTTTCCTTTTGATCTCCGTTCTCATCCCGTTCCAAGGGTAATGTTTTGCCTTCACGTTTAACAATTTAATTTCCATGGCGGGTGATGACCCGCGGCGTGGGCGATCATGTATTCTAGTAGCTTACGCATTAGTTTTTATCCCTACGTTGTATCATTGGAGATATTTTAACGTTGTATCATGGTTAATTTTATGACAATCATGTTTGCATTTATTTCAAGAAGTACGGTAATGGAAGGAAATGACCGTCAGCCAGCAACTCAAATTGAAAAACAATGTTCTTCTCGCCAGCTAGCGATGAAATCGTGCAGTTGTAAATCAAAAGTTGTTATCCAGGTTATGGCTTCCACTTAGAGAGCGCATGAATCTGAGTCATCAGAATGAAATGTAAATTACTGGACTTGTTTCAAAAACCTCGCTGAGTATGGTGATTATCTCAAAAGCCAGTTCCAGAAGTAGCGACCACGTGGTTCAGTTAATGCAAATTATTATCTCATTAAACATTACCATTAGTTTTAGTTCTTGTTAAAATCTATCTTCTAAATTGCTTTGCCGAAGTAGTGAGAAGCCGTCAGTACCGTTCAATAATAGTCTAATCTAGACTTTCTTAACCTGTCGTCCATGGACCTTATGGTCCATGAAAGAACTCTTGGGAGCCCATATTGTTACGGTTATATTTATAATATAAATGTTGTTACGTTATCTAAAATTTAAAATTCTTCATTATGCTTAAACATTTTTTTTTTCAAGAAGGTGCCCATAATCTTACTCGGATAGTCAAAGAAGCCCATGGCACAATAATAAAAAAAATTAAACAAATGTTAAGAAACCCTGGTTTAATCAGATTAACTTATGTTATAAATATAACCTTAACAAAATTTATGTTCTAAATATACCCGTAACAACATTTATGTTATAAATATAACCGTAACAACATTTATGTAATAAATATAACCGTAACAAAACTAACACATAACAATATAATTTAAGAACATTGCATAAAGAAGGGAAACAGGACAATTTAATTTTAGAGCGACAAATATGAAATTAGATGCACTGGCTTTGGCAGACAAAAGACAGACATTCGCTGAACACATAGATACTGAACAATATATACCTTCTTCAATTGTTCAACGTCTCTGAGTCCACTCTTTTTTAAATGATTCTTGAGTAGTGCCCAAACGTTTTCAATTGGGTTTAGATCGGGACTGTTGCTGGGCCATTTCAGCACTATCACATTCTTCTCTTGCAGCCATGCTTTGGGGGTATGAGCTGTATGATTTGGGTCATTGTCATGTTGAAATGTGCACTCATCGGGGTACATGACCTGCATAAATGGCAGAAGGTGTCCCTCTAGTATGTCGATGTACCTTTCTTTCGTGAGAATTCCTGTGAAAATACACAGTGGGGTGGCACCTCTTGCTGACACCCCTCCCCAAAGATGGAATTTCTAGGTATGTTTCGGTCGCTGGTACACAGGCGTTACAGAGCCTTTCGTCCAAATATTTATTTGAACAGGATAAGACCAAACAGAACATTCATCCGAAAAAATCACATTGTCCCATGACAAATTTTAGTGTTCGTGGCACCAGTTCAAGCGCATCTGTTTGTGAGTCTCTGTGAGCAATGGTGACGAAATTACCCGCTTTTTTGTGTAATTCATCCTGTGTAGCTCCCGGTTGACAATAGCATTAGATACCTCTGGGCTTCCCAACTCGATCATGCGCTGCCGTATGTTTTCTACACTCTTCATTAGCCCAGCCCGAATGATTTGGGCGAGACACCGATGGTCCTTTGTGACCAAAATTCTTGGCCCTCCACTACCTTCTTTTCGCTCGATTCCATTACCTGCTTTTAATTTACTCACAACTCTGTAGACAGTCCGCTCAGGAATGTTCAAGGTTTTAGAAATGTTGGAACATGTTTGATTTCCTTCATTCCAAAGCTGTGAAATTAACATACACTTTGACTTTGTATCCATTTTCTGCCACTAGCATTAGAAATTGTCGTCTGCTCTATTATCAAGGGACGTTACTCTACGCTAATTTTTTTTTTACTTTTGGTAGTGTTTGCTCACTTCAGTGGAGTGCAAATTTGGGGCAGAACATGCATATTTAATTAGATTTCAGCTTATTTAGCTGAGCAATATGACTGCCATTTTTTTTTGCAAAGTACTGTATATATATATATATATATATACACATATACATATATATATATATATATATATATATATATATATATATATATATATATATATATATATATATATATATATATATATATATATATATATATATATAATATATATATATATATATATATAATCACTGCGGAAGAGACCAGTTGGAACGTGAAGTTGAAATCGTCATAAGTAGAGTGCTGAAAAAATAGGTACGCTAATAGTGGACACGTAATGATAGAGTTTTTGTAGATATTGGACATGTAGTTATATAATAATAATAATAGTTGCCCATCGCAAGCGAAGATGGCGACAGCTTCAGACTTGAGTTGTGATACATCTGTGCCGTGATCTCTTGTGGCTAATTAGTCCTATTTTGGCCCTACAGGCCCTGCCACATACGGGGCACACATGGTTAGAGTCGATAGTAGTGTTGCTGTGCATTCTGACCTTTCTTGCAGCACGCTTGCCTTCTGCCTTATCAGCTAAATTCTTTTCTGCAATGCGAGCGCCTTGAGTAATGTTTGTCCGCCAGGCACAGAAATCCTGTGCGATAGTCTCCCAGGAGGAGACATCAATTTTGAAGCTGCTCAACGATGCTTTCAGTGTGTCTTTGAAGAGTTTCTTTTGTCCCCCTACAGTTCGTTTACCCATGGAGAGTTCGCTGTACATCAACTGCTTTGGGAGGCGTTTTTCGGGCATGCGAACAACATGTCCGACCCATCTAATTTGGGCCCTCTGCAGCAATGTGTAGATGCTTGAGATATGTGCTCTGTTGAGGACCTCAGAATTAGATACTCTATCATGCCACTTGATCCTGAGAATCCTGCGAAGACAACTCATGTAGAAATGATTAAGCTTCTTGGCGTGTCTGCTATACACTGTCCATGTTTCACAGGCATACAGGAGGGTAGTGAGCACTATTGCATGATATACTTTTATCTTGGTGGCGACACTAATTCCCTATCGATCCCAGACATTTACTCTTAGTCTTCCGAAAGCTGCACTTGCCTTTGCAATTCTGTTGTTGACCACGGAGTCGATATTCGCATCTTTGGTAAGGGTACTGCCTAGATAAGTGAAGCTGTCCACCATTTGGAGACGTTGGTTCTTTACTGTGATATTTGGTTCACAGTAAGGTTTCCCAGGAGCAGGTTGCAACATTACTTCAGATTTCTTCGTATTGATGGTAAGACCAAAGTCATCATACGCTACATAGTTATATAATTTGTACAGACAGTGGACACATAATTATAGACGTTTTTGAGGATATTGGACAAATAATGGTAGAATGTATTAGGATACCGGTCACATCCAGGGCCGGATCAAGCTAGTACGGGGCCTGTAGCATATGTTAAGAAAGGGGCCCTATATTTTAAAAAAACCAATAAAACAACACAAATATATTTGAACACATACATTTTTAATTTGCATAGTAATTATCATTATCAAAAGTAACAACACAGTCAACATTATTGTTTAAATATTAGTGTTTCTACATTTAGCATGAGCAAATTTGTTGATGATATACGATGTATCAATTTCACGCAGAAGTTTATGTTCAATGCTCATTAGTCTGAGATTGTTCAATCTCTTTTTGACCCATGGTGCTCCTTAGTTCATTTTTAGTAAGTTTCAGTTTTGAAAATGATCGTTCTCCACTGCAGTTGGTTACCATTAGTGACAAATATATGCGCAAGGCGATTTCTACATTTGGAAAACAAGACTCCAAAGAATTGTCAATTATCAAACGGTAAAACTGTTACTCTACAAGGTCTAGAGTAGTGCAAATATGAGAAGCAAGATCAGTTTTCAACAGTTCTGTAAACTGCACAAGTTCTTCACAAAGACTTTCTTCCAGATCTTCCGGATATGATTTAATAAGATTCGATGATCTCGTTACCACCTCTTCAGGTGTAAACGACTGTAACTGACGAAGGAATCCAAATACAACTTTGATGAACATTCTGAACTCATATGCTTGCATGGGAAACAGAATAGGCGCCCTTTAGTTTCTGAATAGCATAACCATTTTCTTGCATGTTGCTTGTTTGTAAGTTTATGAATATATGTAAAATAAGATTTCTGACAGTATCGAGTTTTCTTTTCAGTGTCATACAATCGCACGGATGAAGAGAAGGCACTATCAATATGTTGACATTTTTCACTTCCCTTGGATATCCAATATTCACGCTCACAGTCATCTATATTGTTCAGTCAGTCACCAATATCGTTAGAGTACTTCTTCGTCTCACTTATTCTTTCACATTCAGACTCAGCGTATACTGGGTTTTGCTGTATGTTTTCTGCTGCACAGCCTGCACTAGTACTAGTTGTTCCTGTACTTCCAGCTTCAGCGGTTAGAGTACCACCACCATGAACACCAAAATATTATGTCAGCTTACGTGTTTTTGATATCACAAGTTGATCTCTTCTTTCTTTTTCTTCCTTTGCTTTACGTTTTTCACTTCCAGAAGCATAATTACGTCCAAAATCTCTGTGTCTACTGCTCATTTTTTGAGTTTTCTAACCTTACAAATCAAGAAATTTTAATCAAGATCGAAAGAGAGTGCGAGCACGCCGTATACCTCAATTAAAACAGGAAGTTTCCGTTTCCTAAATTCTAGTTTTTATTGTTAATGCAAATTCATTTCACAAAGAACGAAACAAAATTAGAGGGGCAGTCGCCTAGAGCCAAAAAAGTGGCTTCCGTCCAAACGTGACCAAATTTTCAACTCCACTTAAATGGCTTCCGTCCGCAAACAGTTAAGATAAAAATAATGAAGAGTCACACTAAGTCACCCTCTTATGCTCTTTCTCTCACACTTTCGTGACACCAAATGAAAAGCCGCTAAAGATGACATAAATCATAAGATCATTGGTTTAACGCTCGTATTAGAAGATGACCAAAAAATTATGTACATATTTATTGGCGCGGGGCCCCTAAAAGCGCGGGGCCCGTAGCATATGCTACTTTTGCTACTACGTTAATCAGGCTCTGGTCACATCCCAACTAACATAATTACCGATGTATGTTACGTCGGTCGGTCTCACTCAAAATAGTAACTCGCGCCAGAAGAAAAAGTGCGCAACGCACGGTGTGTAACTTGCGCGGTGTGGGTGTTATATAAAACAAATACTTTGGTTTTATTTTTTTATATTTTATTTTTTAAATTCTTTCACGAAATTAGTAGCGCTCGACAAAGAAAAAGTGCGTAAAAATTGGTGTGCATGAGCCCTCACCCGATGTACAAATCTCGAAAACTTGAAAGTTTTTGTTAAAACCACTTTTTACACTGGACAACAAATATTGACTTTTTGTGTGTATCTGAGATTAAACCAAGTTATCTTTATTTTGTTTGGGCTGCTGAATATGAAAATGGCCGTTAAAAACACCAGATTAGCTCTAGTTTTTTAAATATCTATAAAACAAGTTTTACACATTTGCATATACTCTATCATGCCACTGGATAATAATGCTCATAGCGGAAATTATTCACAGTGACGCCTTTGTGCCTGCCACTTGTAATGAGTTTCTGAAGCATCTCTCACAAGGGTCCAACAATAGTCTGCTAGCATTGCTGCATTCCATTTCGCTTGGTACCTTTTTTCGAGGGTAGTAATGTCCTGATGAAATCGTACCTTATGCTCGTTACTGACAGCACCGCAGTTAGCTGGGAAGAAATCCAGATGTGAGTGTAAAAAGTGTAATTTCAAAGACATGTTGCACCCTAGTCTCTCGTAGCGCTGCAAGAGGGTTTCTACAAGCTCCTGGTACGAGCTAATTGTCAGCCTTATTGTTTCCTAGAAAGTTTGTGGCCACTTGCTGGAAAGCATTCCAAGCTAACTTTTCATCACCTGTGAGGATATCATCAAAACGCTGATCTAGGAAGAGCTGACGTATCTGTGGACCGACAAATACACCTTCCTTGATTTTGGCCTCACTAAGTCTTGGAAATTTATCACGAAGGTATAAAAATCCTGCCCTACTTTGATCCACGGCCTTCACAAAATTCTTCATTAGTCCAAGTTTGATGTGGAGAGGAGGGAGCAAGATCTTGTGGGATCCTACAAGTGATTCGTTAAGTACATTCTTTTTTCCCGGTTCAAGTGATTGTCGTTGGGGCCAATCCTTTTTCTTGTAGTGGGAAGTCCTGGCACGGCTGTCCCACAGACAGAGGAAACAGCAAAACGTTGTGTAACCCTGTTGTAGCCCCATCAAGATGGCAATGACCTTCAGGTCACCACAAATCTGCCACTTATACTTCTCATAGTTGATGGCGTGTAACAGTTGTTTCATGTTGTTGAACATTTCTTTCATGTGGACTGCATACCCAAGTGGAACAGATGGTAAAACGTTACCATTATGGAGCAGCACAGCTTTTAAGCTCAACTTGGGCAAATCAATGAACAGCCTCCAATCGTCGTCTTTGTAGCTGATGTGTGATGCTGCCATCAGATCCACTATATCAACGCAAGCAATGAGGTTATCTGTCATTTTGAAATATTGAAACAGATCTTTTTGCCGAGCACGAAACACAGACACATGCACATTCTCTTCTAAAAGATTCCATTGCTGCAGTCTGGACCCCAACAGCTCTGCTTTATTTTTTGGCAATTCCAGATCTCTCACTAGATCATTCAATTCACTCTGGGTAATTTTATGTGGCTGCGCAGACTCTTCAATAGGCACGAAATCAGGATCTCTTGATGTAGATGCTTTCACAGGTGACGGATGTCCACTGGCCTTATTATCTTCTTCATCATCCAGAGTATAAGATTCTGGTGGGTCCGGAACAGGATTCCTTCCCCGTGAGGCACTGGCCGCATAGCAGAGGGAATATTCGGAAAGGTCACAAGCCGCTTTTTCTTCTTAGAAATACCATGTCCAATTGGAGAAGTCATGCAAAAGTAACAATCATTAAGATGATTTGTCGGTTCCCTCCACACCATTGGAACTGCAAAACGCATCGATCGTCCTTTTCGGTTCAACCAGCAGCGCAGATTCGTTGCACAGGATGACAACATATGTGTGGGGCCCAATACCGGTCCTGGTCACCGATCTCACAACCAAAATAAAGGCTGCAAGCTTTCTTTATCATCGGTGTAATGGGTCGCCTTTGTGATAGATAGCAAAGTTATTTGTCCACAAATATAGCAAAGATAATCCGCACTGTTTACACATTCACGAGGCATCTTGAACGACACGTCTGCCCTCACAGAATCTACAACACAAATGATGACAAGGAGGAAATGTGATTTAAATGACTGCTACAGACTGCGTCATCCAATTGGCGCTCAAGGCTATCCGTCTCGTGGAGTATCACGCGCCAGGGCTATAGAAAAGATAAGGCCTAGGTCATTCGCGTCGGGAAGGTGAAGCCACAAGCCTACTGAAACCCCCCCCCCCCCCCCCCGGATCTTGAAAACTAGAGCTAATTCGCGATTTTTAAGTTCATATTCGTGATCAGCATGTCCAAATTAGTTAAACATAGCTACTTATGTCTGGGATACATTTTAGCTGTTGTCCAGTGTTATCAGGGAACACTCTTTGAAAACAATCCACGCACTTTCACACGAAATGTTGTCATCAAAGAACTTTTAAATTGAATCTAAAATAACATAATTCTCGCCGTGTGTACGTTGGTCACAGCTGAGGAATGCAACCGTGTTGAAAAATTGTATTGTTTCCATTATATATACTCTCCCGAAGATAGTTACAAACAACAAAGAAAAGCGTTCAAATGACGGTGTTCATGAACATTTTGATTACACTGTATAATGTACAGATACCAAAAACACTCTAAGAATGTACTTCTATCTGCTCATCTGGGAACGGAAACAGCACTCTATAATTAAAAACCCGTCATGTTTGACGGGTTATTGCTAGTAATGGTATAATTTATACGTGTAATGGACATATTATGATAGAATGTATACTGATAGTAGACATATAATGTTAGAATGTATGCAAATAGTGGGCACATGACAGAATGTAAGAGGATAGTGGACACTTAACAATAGAATTTATATCTGCTGATCACCTACATCAAAGATGGCCAACATATGAGGAACAGAGAAAGTGCATACAGCCATCACCCGTGTCATTCCTATAAAGGCTCTACAGTGGTGTCTACAGCCTCAGACTGACCCCTGCTTTCTTTGAACATATTCAAGTTGACGTTTGCGGGTGAACGAAGAAGAAGAATAATATCGATAGTGAACATATAATGATAGCTTTCTTATGGACAATTGATACATAATAATATAATGATGTTAGTGGATTTGAGAAGAAAACTATTTGACTTCGCAATCTTACAAACACATTCACCAACCAAAGAATACAGTGAAGGGAAAATACAGGAATACTACGAAGAGCTACAACACACAATTAAGCCAGTAAAATCTACTTACATACTATCTACATATAGTTATGGGAGACACGAATGCAACATTTAAACAAAAAACCTTAAACCGAAGATGTTAGAAGAATGTACTGAAATATTCACAGAGGGGAAAAAAAAGCAAAGGTGACAGACCTCAACGATTCTTGGTAGAAAACTATTGTGATATATTTAACACATTTTAAAACAAGGTATGAGGAAATCAGATTAGCCAGGGGAAAAACAATCAGATTGATTCATCATTTTTATGAACAATTTTTAAAATAATGTCTCCACATAAATTCAGATCATAATCTTGTGTTCGATCATTTGTTACCTTGGCACGAAAGGTTGGCAAATAAAAGTACTACCGTTACCTACCAGGTATGTTGTTAGGGCGACTGATGACGGGATGGACTATGTCTGGGCTATCTCGTTCTGTACAAATTCAAAGCTGCAAAAATTGTTCTTCTTCTTACACTCTCATACGTCTACTTGAACGTTTTCAAAGAACCATTAGTCAGCGTTGTCGTGAGAAATTCTAATCCACATATATAAATTAAAAAGTAAATGTAAAGCCTAACAAATAAATTCTATAAAAGGAAGAAGAATGGTAAAGAACAGTGCTGTCACAATGACAGTACTCGAAATCCCCTTTGTTTTATGCTTCGTCTGCAAATTGTAACGTTTCCACGTTAAATATAAGCCACTGCATAATACAAGCGTTTCCACAACACATTAAAACGGGTATTGCATTTCTAAGAAAAAACATTGAGAGGCACACTGCGTATGACCTAAATTAATTACACTACGAATGGACAGATGGATGTAGGATGGAAAGAAGGGAGGGCTGAAAATCAGGAACGCATGCAACACTAAACACGCGTCTCGCTATTAATGCCACCCCCAACAAGCGTAACGCGATATACAATTACTACTATCACGCGTGTAAGGCCACATGCACTAACTTTTTTTTCAGACGGACAGTGATAAAAACACTACCCTTCCCAGAGTTAGGTTTTAAAAAACCTGGAAAACGCTTATTAGGAAAGATGACATTAGATGGATTTACGTTTGAAAACATGACAGTACCCAGACACCACATGGGGATTGAAGTGAACAGGAGGTGGTAGAAAATGCACATTTTGAACGCAGCCACCTAGCTCCCTTAGATTGAGATATTTGGATTCCTTAGGGCTTGCTGACACAGAATATGATAAGTGTTACGCAAATAGTCCAGGAATTAATAAATTATAGGCAAAAGAAAATAATGAGGGTGTCAGACAACCTAAAAACTCGGAGTCGCTCAGTGGCAGAATTTTAAACCACCATTGTACGGAAATAGGCCACAAGTTACATTTGAATTGATTGGATGGAATGATATGTAAGGCTAAACACGATTAGTCGGACTATAAATGCTATCTTTTGTTGTCAAGGGAGACGGAAGTAAGAGTACTTTTTTTCAAACGATGGGGTAGAAATGGCCTGATTGGTTAGGTCTGTTAATATAGTTAATTGATAGCGTTAGTTCGAGACCACTAGTTCAAATAAGCTTGATAAAGCAACAGTGCGTTGAAGCCAGCTCATATTTTTGCTAAATAAAAGCCTGGAACATAAGCAGATGGGAATTTGTGCCAGTATTTGTGCCTACATTCAGTGCTAGTCAACGTATCTGTGTTTATTTCCTTGAATTTTGGGACTGTGGTCCTAGTTATTGAAGCCGCACCTGGTCTGAGCGTTTGCTGAATCCAGAGGCTACAACATACTCTTTGGTCCCTGTAGTAACCAGTGAGGTGTCTTCAGAACCAGTGAAGAAGTCTAGCAGAGGAGTCTTTGCCTGCCGCCATCACGAAAGTTAAGCCCACTGTGGCCAACAGAGCTCAACACTATGTACCCCTCGTAAATGACACTAACTTAATTAAAGAGGGGCAATTAATTGTTTTAATGTTCGGAACTGAGACCATCTCCAATACTAGTTCCAAACATACACAAGCACATGCAGTCATGATGTCTAATAAGAATCTATCTTGAAGAACAAAACCAGTATTACCTCATATTACCACATCACAACTCACACACATAGATTACTAATATTGTATGTCAATGCAAAGACCACATTTATATCTGTGTACATAATATTTGTAATTACATGTTATAATATTGCCTGGTTCACTGTGTAGTTGAATCAGGATCACTATTGTAGAAAAAATCAATACATCTGTATATATCTGAAATTTATCATTGAATCTTTTAAGATAGTCTTCTAGAGTGTTGACTGTTTGTGAGTGTCACAGTATTGTCAAGTATGGTGGAATAATTAAATTGTTTATCTGTTTGTTGTTGTGGTGACTTACACTTCATCATTTGCATAACCCTAGACATATAACGTTGCCAACACAATATTCCAGAATAATTCTGACTGAGATATAAATATGTGGCAGTAAGTAAGGTTATCTGTAAAACACTACACATATTAGATACAGATACCTTCACAGCTGATCTCAGTCAGTACACTAAGTCCCTATAAATATTTATATCATCCCACTTTACCACAAGCGTGAGGCTATTTTCATCAACATAGAGCTTTTCCACGAATGGTACTGGTGTCGGCCATATGCGATTTCTCTGTTCCGCAAATGTTTCTTCTGCCACTTGAACTGTGCTCCCTTGTTAGTTTAATGATCGAACATTCTGGATGCCCAATGTGGAGGTTCTCACAGGTGAACTAAAAGTTAAACAGCATGAATAAGTCACCCAAAGCGAGTAAAATGGTAAAGGTAGTTCCCATAGAAGACACCACAGTAAGAGAGTAAAGTGTTATCCATGCTCTTATTGCTGGGTCCTCAGCAAAAAGTTTCCCATTTTGTTTTCCGCATGTTGAAATAGGGTATGTTTGTTTCAACTGAATGTTACTGCCCAGTTTTTCCTGATATTTGTTTGCGAGTTTCCCTTGCAACTTCCTGGATAGTCGCTTTTGGCTAAATGAGTGTTTCCTTGTATCCAGCTTATGGGGTTCAGCCTGTAATCTAGACTGTATAGGATGTTTCTTGTCCCCTCTCGAGCCAATATCGAGAGTACCCATGGTTGCTGGTGGATATGTAGACCTTTTGAGATGACTATTCCGTCGACTCTCTGAATCTACATTAGTGCACTCTGGGCAGGAATTTTTATACCAGTTAACGTCCTCAGTAATACCTGGCCAGTAGTAATGGGTGGCTATCCTTTGTTTTGTGGCACAATTACCCAGGTGTTCACTCAAGGTAGCAATGTGCCCCCATTCCATAACCTTTTTTCTATAGGTGGATAGCACAACAATTTGTCCATGACTTTTTGTCCCTCTGCCAGCTTTCCTGTACAAGAGTCCATATTCTATATAGAAAGCTCCTTTTCTTGGAGGTTTATGTGCTTTTGGCAGTTCGCCAAAGCAAGGCTTCAACGTGCTATCTGCTGCACGAGACTTTTTCTTCTCAGTCGAATGAATTTTTAACACAGTGTCGCTCTCTATGCTCTTGGAGTCGGACCGGGTCTGGACTGCTGCCACAACCACAGGTTTTACAGGGTCTCCTAAAAAACATATCTACGCCCCAACATCAAGGGGTAGAGGGGATCATCTAGTTTGGCTGCATTTATTTCCCCTCCCACATAACGACAACTGACTTGAATCTTCGCTATAGGCAAAGTTAGGGGTAACGCTACTTTGAGTGGCCCTTGAATATCCACTGTTTCTGTGGTGATTTGTTCAGGGCACACCAGAGATGCACAAACGACAGCGTCATGTGACAAACCTGTCGTACATCCTTGTGACTTGTTTGCCATCCACTGTCTCCTGTATAGGTAGGTGATGGAAGTTATTCTGACTCACCATCAGTTCCTTCTTATCAGCAGTCTTCACGTGTAAACATGCAGCATGATGAAGAGGATTTTTCCTCCCACTCACGAATATATTGTGGTTGTTCATTTTGCAGAACTTACGCCACTTTTCTTCATTTCTTGAAGGTTTTCTTTCATATCCTAGAGGGTTCTTGTCTTTGTAGTTAAATCTTGGCGTGTTCTTGTAGGCATGTTCCTGGTTTAAACAATGTGCCTTATATCTTGGGTTAGGTTTTCGAAATTGATCCTGAGCAGTTTCCTCTTCTTCACCTTTGGATGCATTTTCATACTCCAGTGAAGATTCTGTCCTTTTCTATTTAGCTCCGTGCACTTCGGCTTGAGCTGCCTTATATCTCTCAGCACATTTTAAAATGTCTTCCGGCCTCTCTGCTCCTTGTTCCATAAGAAACTTCCTCATTTCTTGAGGCATGGAATCTTTCACTTGTTCCATCATAATCATTTCTTTCAGATCCTCAAAGGTTTTCTGAAATTTTCCCAAGCTACTACATTTCACCAGATAAGTTTCTAGTCTAGCTGAGAACTTGTTATAAGTTTCTCCAGGTGGAGAGCTTTGCTGTTCTGAATTTCTTCATTAACGCCTCTGAGTTTTTTCATAACGAACACGTAATGCTTGCTTCAGGGCTTCATAATCTTCATGCTCTTGCTTAGGGAGTTTCAAGAATACATCATAAGCAATACCTCTCAATCCTTGAGATAACTTCAGACTCCACTTTTTCTTTTCTAAGCCATAAGTAGAGGCAAGTCTTTCATACCTGTCTAGGTATGCTTCTATAGCATCCTCTTTCTCCACAAATGGGTCCAGGTTGACATTCATGGCTCAATTTGAGGTGCTTTGGCTGGAGTTACCATCAGACTGAGGTGAACTACTACCAATAGTGTTAGCTGCAGCCTGAAGTTCAAGCTGTCTTATTCTCAGCTCATGGCCTCTCCCAGCTAGTATCCTTCTTTCTTCCCTTCAGCCTCAGTTGCCAACCTCCTTTCTTCACTCTCAGCTGCAACCTCCTTTCTTCAGCCTCTGCTGCCAACATTAGCCTCTTCTCTCTCAGCTTCTAATTTCTTGGATTGAGTCTCATCTTCCAACATTAACCTCTTTTCTTCTCTCCCAGCTTCTAATCTTTTGGCTTCCCTCTCAGCTTCTAATCTTTTGGCTTCTCTCTCAGCTTCTGCTTTCAACTTACTTTCCTCTCTATCCATATGTTTGTCCTCTTCAGTTGTGACACATTGAATGAGAGCATCACCCGTCAAGCCTAACTTATTTCCCATCTGCATAATCGCAGTTCTAAATTTCTCCAAGTCAGATATTGTTTAAGTTGAGTAGGGTATATAACTTTACTACAACTTAATTAACTATACTCAGTCTTAATTAACAAGAGCAGTACAAGATATACACAGCCCTGTGAGAGTCAACTATTTACTAAGTACTACTTTGGTACTTTCCGAAGAAAAAATCCTATTCTTGAACTTTTCAAAAAATAATTTATTTCCTTTTCCAAGTATTTGTGGCTCAAGATAGAATAGTAGAGAGTGTGGATTAGGATTTACAAGAATATCTCGGACGAGCCACCTGTGTAGCGAAAGTTTTTATAAGTAATGATGTTATTAGTATCTCTCAGGTAAAGAAGTCAGTAAGAAAGAGTATAGTTATCTGCTTCCACCTGTGAAATTTTCATCTAATAGTTATTATCATGACACTTCTATTGTTCTTTAGCTCTTTTCATATGAGTCTCACAGTTGTTGTATCATATGAACTGTTAGTTTACTCAGCGTGTGTATATGGTACAGCATTTCTGGTCTATACTTGTGGTATATGCAGCAGTTGTCTTTGGACCATGCATGCACTGGACTAACCCACTCCTGAGAGAGTCAGTGCGTGAACAGAATCACAACAAGGTGCTCCTTAATGTAGCAATGAGTCACACGAGTGGATTCAAATTCGGGTTCCTGCTGTCTAACCAAAACAGTAACCCTCTTAGGATGGTTCAGAAGTTCAACTTTGACTGAGGAATTGGTGGAGATATGTATACGGCCCGATATACAGATGGAACAATAGCTTTCTTGGCACGCTGCTCTCACTCCTCCAGCAGTCCGTCAGTCTTCTGATTTGTATTTTGCGCACTGCACGTGTTGAAAAAACATCCTTTCCTTTTATAGGTACAGCGCGGATGTCTGAGAGAATACGATACCAACTACCGGATGAAAATTTGCTTTTATCGCTGATATGGGGAATCTGTGCTTAGCCTGGTCCATACCCTGTGCTCGTTCTGTTAATCCAGATCATGGATTGCTGTCATCTCTATCTCCTTTAATCTGCACGATCGTTAGCTTCATATATATATATATATATATATATATATATATATATATATATATATATATATATATATATATATATATATATATATATATATATATATATATATGTCATGGCGCTTTTTCGCAGTGCATCTGAAAAATCAGATTGGTCACATTGCAGTTGGCAACACTGATATAACTACCCGCAAGTCATGTGATTAGCGGAAGCGGGAATTTTTAGGCGCCAAGAAAAGATTTGTCTTCTAGTCGTGTCCGAGTGAGGACGTACTTTTCCCCTTGCCAGCATTCTTGCTGAGAAGTGAGCCATGAGATGTGTATTCTAGGTTTTTGCCTTCTTGCGGATTAAGTTTGTGTAATGCTAGTGTTGGTTGCATTATCTAGTGGAATTTTCTACATACCGCAGAGTACAAGGTGGCTATGATTAGAGTACTTTCATTGTCATAGATTTTGGCCGCTATGTGAGCGGTAATCACTAAAGTGCTTGTACAGGGTCGTCATACTGTGTGATATGAGGCTAACAGTTAAATTTAGTGAGGCAAGTTTTCTCTGGCATCGATATGTGTATTTCATACGTTTTGTTAGCCGTGTGAGGCTTTATTGTGCGTGCGTAAACCATTAAAGGGAAGTATCTGTAGAAAGTGTTAATCTTTCTTTGTCAGCCATTATATGTTGTGGTCATGCTCCTAGCGAGCGAGCCTTCAATTATTACTATTGTGTGATGATAAATCCACTATATATTTGGTTTTGACAACTGGGGGGCATCGTCTAAACAGTGCTCTAACAACTGGGTGGTTCTGTCCCAGTCTTGGAGGCCATGGGGCCTGGATTTTCATTATAAGGCTAGACGTTATGCACACAGATTTATAGAAGGTAATAGTAGCAGTGTGTTTACGCTGTCAGGTTACAGAAATCACGATAGTGAGTTATTTTGGTTTTCCAGTGTTCACACAGTGTGTTGTGTTGTGGTAGCTATAGTGCAGTGAGCTGTTACGGTCGGGTGACCTCGCTAACGGTAGTCGACCTAGTTAGGAAACAGGTCACAGCGTCACAGTAAAAATTGGTATTTTCAGTTCTGTGAATATTTTACAGTCAGTGTGTCCGACACTGTGTTGCAAGTGAATTTTGGTGCTAGGCTGGCATATAGTGTTGGTAGATGTGTCAAAAGTATTAGAATAAAGGGGCAGCTAGCTTCTGGCAGTACAGTTTGAGGTATTGAAAGGTATACTTTGTGGTTTAGTGATATTGATCCAGTTGGAGCAGAGGAGATTAAGGTGTCATTACGGTTTGGTATAGATTGGCCCAAGTGACTAATGGTGTCAGGCGGGATATAGTTACTCGGAGCAAGCAAGAGGACATGCACACCACCATAGCTGGCAGACGCTGGAGCTGGGTTGGCCATATCCTCAGAAGAGACCCTGATGCCATCACAAAAACAGCTATGCTTTGGACCCCTGAAGGAAAATGAAAGAGAGGCTTACCAAAAACAACCTGGTGGAGGACTGTGGAGGCAGAGATGCAAAGAATGAACCAGAGTTGGGGCACTGTACGATCGAGCAAAGTGGAATCAATTTGTTGTTGCCCTACAAGACGCCACTAGGCGTGATGGCCACTGACTGCTTTGACGGTCGGTGGCTAAGAATCAAATAAGAAGAAAGATAGATTGGCCCAAGTGACTAATGGTGTCAGGCGGGATATAGTTTGTCAAGTTTGGTATAGTTTAGCCCAAGTGACACACTGTGTCAGGAGGGAAGATAGATCGTCTAGTATTGATGGTATAGGAGTTTGAATAGTGTTGGCGACATCCTAGGGTGTGTGGAACTCCTCGTATCTGGGCAATGGTCCGGATCTATGCAACCAGAGTAGTTTGGTCCTTGACCTCATCGTTCTGGTAGCCTACCTGCAGTAGTACCAGTGCTCATACTGCGCTACATACCTTGAAACATTATCTTCCGGAGATATTGCCAACTTCTGTGGTTTTCAAGCCTTACTGATGTGCCTAGCCAGTGGGTGCCTAACAACGCCTCTGTCGTGACCTTACTTCACTGATGTGCCTGTCCAGTGGGTGCCTACCAACGCCTCTATCGTGACCTTACTTCACTGATGTGCCTGTCCAGTGGGTGCCTACCAACGCCTCTGTCGTGACCTTACTTCACTGATGTGCCTGTCCAGTGGGTGCCTACCAACGCCTCTATCGTGACCTTACTTCACTGATGTGCCTGTCCAGTGGGTGCCTACCAACGCCTCTGTCGTGACCCTGGAAATACTCTGTGCTGTAGTCTGTTAGATTTCTCAAGTGTCGAACTGTAAAGTGAACTTTGTGTGGACACTTGCATATCATAGTGCCAAAAGACATTAACGTGATGTTCTGGCACATAGACTTGTGAAGCCGGTTGGTTAGCTGAACTTTCGTGGGAATATAAAGTTGTTATTCTTACTGCAGACAGTTCATAGGGGATACTGAGAAGAACTTTGTTGAACTTTTCAAGCGTGGTGACTCGTTTGTGTTGTCTTCATCTTCATCATCGGTGCTGAGGAGCTACTTGGACAAGCGTCACGGGATCATCAGTTAAGTGTTTTTTTTTTTGTAAATCTTTGGATGATTTGTTATATTTATGTTTTTCTTGTTTTTCCACTAAATTCTGTTTTCTTCCTTTAAAATTTTATTTTCTGTCTATCCACCTGATTCTACTGATCGGTCAGTCTGGTTCTCTAGAGTAGTGGGACAGGTGTGTCGGAGTCGTGTTAGGTTAGCAACAAGCTTTGCTCTGTTTCTACGTCTGTTTCTTGGGGTGCTTAGTGGTTTGTTGTTGTTTTTCTTTCCTTTGGTTTTTGTGCGAGTTTTTTTCTCGCTTTCATTTGTGGTAGAAATTCCTTTTAGGGCGTGGCTGTGTAGTTTTGTGGATTTTGCCAATTGTAAACTTTCTGGTATTAGGTACAATATTGAGAGTACAAATATTGTCACAGTACAACACCAAGGGGTGTGTTAGTAAGATACTGTGGTGAAAAACTGTGATATTTTTCAATTTTGTGGCGGGTCCACAACCTTACAGTTTTGAGGTGGCATAGCACCAAGAGGTATTAACAGCTGATGAAATACAACCTTCGACTATAGTAAAAGTCTTGACAGTTGTACCACAGAGATTAAGTGGTCGGAAGGACCAAGATCTAGTGAGTAGGGAGACAGTAAATAACAGTTGAAGTGGATTATGTTTATGCATTGAGAGGTGAAGTGGGTGATGAGATTTATACATTGAAAGTTGAAGGAGATTATTTTTATGCATTGAGAGGTGAAGTAGATTATATTCATTCATTTAGAGGTGAAGTGGATCTTATATACATGCATCTGTTTGTACTTTGAGAAGTATATTGCTATTTGTATATCATTACTGCGTATTTCGTAAGCAGAGAGTTATCTGTTGATATAAGTGAGGTGTCTATGGTACAGACGATTGAGTAGGTGCATAGTCAGAATCAATAGCAAAAGAAATAGATTCATAGATACTATTCAGTAGGGTGAATATACATCATGGACTTAGAGAGTTTCATTCGGATAGGCATCCAATGTGGGTACACTGGCAAAGAACTAAATGATTATGCCAAGGCCGAATGCTATTCAGAGGAAAATCAAAAAGCTTTGGAGAAGAAACAGAAGAAGGAAGAGAAGGAAAAGACTGAAAAACAGAAGCGGGAAAGAGATGCACGCGCTGAAGAGTTGGAGCTCAAAAGGAGAGAGTTTGAGTTACAAGAAAAGAAGTTGGAAAGAGAATTACAAGAAAAGAAGATGAAAGAGGACAGAGAGTTCGAATTACAAGAAAAGAAGATAAAAGAAGATAGAGAATTTGAAGAAAAGAAGATGAAGGAAGAGTTAGAATTAGAGAAGGAGAGGATGAGATTAGCTCTAGAGGAAAAAAGACTAGAAGCTGATAAGGAAATACAATTAAAGAAATTAGAAGTGGGTGCGAGTGGTCAGAACTCAACTCCGAGGGAGTCTCATCGTCCCTTTAGGCTGCATCTGCCGAATTTTAATGATAAAATTGACAGTTTAGATTTTCTCCTCGAGATGTTCGAGGCCGAATGCGTGGCCTGGAAGGCTGACAGAGATCAATGGGCATCTATGTTATCCACGTTGCTAGTAGGGCCTGCGATTGAGACTTTTTATAGCCTCCTGCTAGAAGAGAGGGCAGATTACGACAAGGTGAAGGAACGGTTACTCCGGAAGTTCCGTTTGACGGCTGACGGGTACCGGACGCGTTTTAGAAACGCGATGACCAAGGGCAGACCAAGACTTCGAGGACTTTATCTCGAAGATCAAACTTCTGTTCAATCGATGGATTGAGATGGAGGTGATTATAAAGGACTATAATGGCTTGCTAGTTTTGATGCTACGGGACAAAGTGCTGTCCTCGTGTTCAACTGAGTTGGTGGCGTTTTTCCAAGAGCGCCAGCCAAAATACATTGATTCAATGTCCCAATTGGGGCACCATTATGTCCTGGCCCATCCGGGCAAACCCATCCCAAATTCGGGCCTGTCAAATGCCTTAATTGCTGGTGTCGGCAAGGCACAACGCCAGCCATGGCAGAATCAGTCAGGCGATTCAGACAGGGGCCAAGAGCAGAAGTACGATAGGCCCTCCAGTCCCTATCAGCCACGCAGAGGAAGTTACGGGAACTTCTGATCCCATCGGAGTGGCCGGTCGAACTGGCATAACCGTCAATTTAAAAGTGATAGCGACGGAGGAGAGCGCCAAACTCGAAAGCAGGTACGGTTTGAGGAGTCTCGCGACGAAGATCGGTTTTGGTATAAAACCAAACAGTCCAAGCAGAGGAGTGGGTCCTCAGAGAGTCGATCTTCCGACTCTAATGCGCGGTCTTCACCTGCTGAAAGCCCCAGCAAGAGTTCACGCGATGAGTCGAAAAGGGAGCGCATGTGTTCCAATTGTGGTGGCAATAATTATTATGCTGACAGGTGTCCTACCCCAATTGAACACGCGAATTCCGCGTTTGTGTTGGACACAGTCAACAGCGAGGACTGTGTGGGGTGTCGTCCTCTGTTCCATGCGTGTATATTCATATATATATATGTATGTGTGTGTTTGTGTGTATCTGGTTTTCCATAATTGGTCTGGTCTTTGATTTAATATCAAATTTTGAAGTCAATATACACAGCAATTTTTAATCATATTGGTATCTTTTCCTACCTTTTTCTCCAAAACGAAATAAGGTAACACGTTTTCCTTGGAGATGCATATGTTTTGTCTTTTCTTTCACAAAAAAGGAGACCAATATCATATCTTTCCGTCGTTCCGTGCTCTTGTAATCCATTCAAGGCTACGTTCTTCGATGCACCCTATCTCCATTTGTTTATTTCGCCATTATGAACCTGCTCGTCGCAAGCGAGCGTTCGCGGCTTCTGGTTGGCTGCTATCTTCGTCTTCCAAGAAATATCAAGGCATGCGTTTACGTCATACGAAAAAGTGTCAGCCTCCTGGAGTCTTGTGCAGAGATTTTAACCTACTCCACCTTGGTTGCAGCCTCTAACTTCACTCTTGTTTTTGCTGTCAGCTTGAGACGATTGTGAAAGTTACCCGTATGTTGAAAATAAATTACTAACCTGAATTCCAGAGCCTGTTGCGGTTGTTCCACAGCCAGCACGAAGCCTTTTCAGCAGATTCATCGAGTCTCTTAAGCGCCCTTGTTCTTCACTGGCCTTTCAAACCGAGCAGTTTCAGTAGATGTGATGATGAGGCAGCTATTAGATCTATTGCACCTACATCTACAGCCATGACCCTTGCAGTGAACCCGTCGTTTCTCAAGTCCGTGACCAGGTTATTATATTTGGCCACTTTGAATGAGTGTTGCTCGTCCAGTCTGGATTCAAATGGCACAGTCAACTCAATCATTATAATCTGGAGCAATGATGAGGAATGTAGCATTATTTCTGGTCGCCTTCGAGATCATCTAATCCTTCCCGAATATGTCCCTCGCCCAGGTAGATCTACTGCCATCTCCCATTCATTTGCAGTCAAGAATAGATGGTAAACTGCTACTATTCTTGATTTTGGGATGTGCTGACTTTCATGCTCTCGGGTAACTATAACCCATCAGAGATTGAACGAGATATTTCTCATCATCAAATAAAAAAAAATAAAAAATGACAGCAAAGAACCTAACAACGAAAATGCAACAAAGAGAAACAAATAACAAAAGAGAATAGCCTGATACAAATGTCAAGTCAAGTAGTCAAGTAGAGGGTTTGACTCCAAAAAACAGGAAGTGATGAGAGCCGATAGAAATGCCGGAAAATAAAAATACGAATATAAAAATAAGTAACGGAATTTAAAAACAAACAAAAGACAACAAGAAGAATAAAAGAAAGCCAGGAAGGAAAAATTATAACTCATTTTTTTTTTAAAAAGCGAAAAGTCGCATTAGATTGAACCAAAAAAAAAAAGTGATGCACATTCAACATAAGGAGAAATGCAATACATTAAAAACAATTTTTTTTTCAAAGACAACTTTCCCTACCAGTTTTACAGCGGGCTCACCTTAATTACTTACACATCTTGGTAAGGAATGAACAAAGATTGTACTATTATTTTTTTAACAGGGAGTAGAGTGTTTTTTCCAATTATCTCATGCCATGATAATTATGTAAATTCACAAATAAATAAATATTAATAAAAGACGTAATGTTTTGCTCCAGATCTACTGATGTGTCGAACACGTGCCGGGAAAAGGAAAACACAATTAACAAAGAACTTTATTCTGAACATGGTCGATCATGTGGATTGTGTTTACAAAGCAGTGTTTTCTCTTTTTATATTTAATTTGCTTTTCTGTAGTTTTGCTACTGAAAATAAAATTAAGTTTGGGTTTTTGAGGAAAACGCTCCCAATGACGACTCTGATTACTAATGAGAAATGAAATAAATTTGGAAACACTCCAAAAAGTAATTATTGCCACACACGCACAAACGTTTTTTCATACAGCAAGGGTAAATAGACATTTAAAAAAAAATGGTTAATTACTCGTAAAATGTTTTATGGGAAATTTAATTTCCATTTCACGACCGAAACTCTGCAGAATAAGAGTTCCCACTGGTCTGTCGGAAATTATGGTAGGTTGGGTGATCACTTGTGCGCGAAATCATGTGAAGTTTGTTATTGTGTTCACATGAGATTTCGAGAAAATTCGATTAAGCTGTCAGTTCTGAACTTGAAAATGTATCGAGATTAAACGATTGTTGAACTAACTCGCTGTACCTGAATTAAAATTGTTTCACGGTCATTACTTATTCATATCGAGCGAAGACAGTGGTCTTTGATGAAAAAAAGAAGGAATAGAACTTGTGCACCCTCAATCAATCAATCAATCAATACCCTTTAGCTCCCCAAGGAGCCTAGGCCTTCAACAAACACATGCCAAGTCTTCCTGTCCCGTGAAATCCGCTCAAGTTTTTTCCATGTTTTCCTCATCATTTTCACCTCTGTATCCAGTTCTCTTCTCCATGTGTTTTTGGTCTACCTTTGCCTCTCTTTCCCTGTGGATTCCAGAACAAGGACTGCCTTGTAATGCTATCAACAGGTTTCCTCAATGTGTCTCCTATCCCTCGCCAGCGTCTTCTTCTCAACTCTTGTTCCATTGGCACTTGTCTGGTTCTTGTCATCAGTTACACGTTTGTGATTTTGTCATACCATTTCAGTCCTTCTATTCTATGCAAGCACCAATTTATAAAAGTCTGCAGCTTTTTGGTTGTTGTTTTTGTTGCTCTCAATGTCTCAGAGCCATACAATAGGACTGACTTGACATTTGAGTTGAAGATTCTTATTTTCGTGTTGGACTTGATTTCTCTTGTTCTCCATATGTTTCACAATGCAATGAAAGCTCCTCTTGCTTTTGGTATTCTTATTTTGAAATCCCTTTCTGTCGCTCCAACTTTGTCTATTTTACTGCCAAGATATGTGTACGATTCTACATCTTTTAGTGGTGTTTCTTCAAGTTCAACCTTGTTATTATGACTTGCATTTATTCTCATAATCTTTGTCTTTTCCCTGTGTGTTTTCAGACCCACTTTCTGTGACCTCTCGTCGAGAATTTTCATTTTCTTTTGCATCTGATTATGGTTATGGGACAGAAGAGCCAAGTCATCTGCAAAATCCAGATCATCAAGCGGTTTAGTCAGATTTCACTGGATTCCATTTCTGTTGTGTGATGACTAAGATTTCAATACCCAATCTATTGCTAGTAAGATAAGAAATGGAGACAAGAGGCATCAATGTCTCACTCCCGTTCTAATCCTAAACGGTTCTGCAAGTTGTCCTCCATGAAGAACTCTGCATGTCATGTCTTCATAGGTCTTCTTTATTAAGTTAATATCTTCATGGGGACTCCAAAATGCCTCATCAATTTCCAAAGTTATTATCTGTCTACACTGTCAAATACCTTTTCATAGTCCACAAATCCGATGTATAGCGGTGAATTCCATTCCAGACCTTGTTCAGCTATTATTCTCAATGTGGCTATCTGGTCTGTACAGGATCTGTTTTGTCGAAAACCTGCTTGTTCATTTCTCAGTTACTTGTCTTTGGACTCTTTTAATCTCTCAAGGATGATTCTGTTTAATACTTTTCCTAGTAACATTATTCCTCTATAATTATGCACTCTTGTAAATTTCCCTTGTTAGGCAACTTGACCAGATAACCTTCCTTCCTGCTGTTATTTCCTCTCTCTCTCCCAGACTTTGCCAAGTAGTTTGTATAATAATTCTGTAGAGGTATCAAAGTCTGTTTTGATGGCCTCTGCTGTAATGCCATCTGGACCAGCTGCTTTTCAATCTTCCAGAAGCTTTATAGCTTTTTTATTTCTTCTCTACTTGGTCGTTCACATCTGATTTGTAGCTCCTCTTCTGCTGGCTCGATGTCTGGGGGATTTGTTGGAGCTGATCTATTGAGAAGTTCCTCAAAATTTTATGTCCATTTCTTCATTTGTTCTTGTATATTACTAAGCAATTTTTCATTCTTATCTTTTATGAGGCCATTTGCTTGCTTATATTTTCCTGTTAGCTTCTTTGTGTTGTTGTACAGGTCCCTCATATTTTCTTTGGCTGCAGCTTCCTCTGCTTTCCTTGCCAACTCTTCAATATATTTCCTCTTGTCTCTTTTGATGTTTCTTCTTACTTCTTTGTTTGCTTCTATGTACGCTTCATGAGCCTTTGCTTTGGAGCTTCTGGTTTTGCTTCTGTTTGTTAAGGGTTCTTTTCCATATCTGAATGATTGGGTTACTGTTACACTTCAATTCACGTATTATGTATTCATCTCTTCTACCATCTCGGTTTATATTTATGATGTAGCTTCAGATTCATTTGTGTGATTATTAGAATGTTCGTTTCAGTGTCTTTTCAATAAAACTTTGTATTCATATTATTTAGCTGTGTTTTATTTATTTATTCTTATTCTCAGCCTGTATATAAAATGTTATATTCTGAACTGACCTTGCAAGGTTAAATTAACAGTCACAGAACATCTTTGAACTTGAAGAACATTCCAGGCAACAAGTCGGTTTATAGACGACTGAACATATTTAATATAGGTTCTCATTTTCATCATGAATAAGTAACAAGTTATCACACTTTAAAGACACTTCTTAATCACAGTTCCAGTATAAACTAGAGTTAAATATTTCCAGACATCGTACGTCTGTCCTATAACCGTTTTCTTTATAGCGTTAATGTCAGCAACCAAATCTATTTAAATACGTATTTGGTATAACTATCACTTTTCTGATTATTAGTGATATAAAATAGTGATTCACACATCAAGTCTATGTCTATTATATTAATATACTTTTGGCATACATAGCCAGGCTCTAACTGCCATATATATCTATATATATATTCAATTGCGATCGTGTCCCACGATTTTTGCGTTTATACTTCGGACTCAATGGTCCTTACACATTTTAGCTTTATTGCTTTTCAAGCATTACATTCACGGTTATACGCTATTATACTTTTAAGTAAAAGGTAAAGGTAAAGGATCCCGTTACACGCCCATTGAGGCATATTGGGAATATGGTGTTAGGCCCATATTATCTTGACCGTCGGCACACGAGGGGTGATGTGGTCGGCATCACGCCGGCCGCCTTATCCTTCCCAGAGTATCTCTGGTACCCATTTGGGGCTGGGTCGACCCAGGAGCCGTTTGTGGCCTAAAAATTTTTCCGCCTCATCTGGGGATCGAACCATAGACCACTGCGCTAGGAAGCCAGTGCACTAACCACTATGCTACCGCGGCTCCGTTATACTTTTAAGTGGTTATACCATATATTACACATTCTGAATCAGTGGCCAAGCTACACATATTATACACTTTGAATAAGTGGCCATGCCACACTTATGTTAAACACTGCCGTTCGGCACCAAGGCCACACATAGACTGTCGTAGCTATGTTCAACGCGTCATGCATCGATATGTGCGATCTCTTTCAGTATTTATTCAGCTGAGGTGTTTCGTGGTGCAACCATCCGAATGGAGCTCCGACCCAGATGCTTGCAAAACCCGAAACAATCCTCAACACTGTTGAAATCTGCTTTCTTGTTTTTCCTGTCTTCTGTCTTTGTAATGGTTTCTGTTGTTGTCCATGCTTTGTGCTTATGTTCTCTTTTTCTCAGTACTTCTTCATATGTCTCGTTCTATATATTTTTCACTTGTTACCAGTGATCTTCCGTACCTGCTTCATCTTCCATCTGTTGGAGTAATTGGTATTTGTTGGATACTGTGATTGAAAAATTTTCTCTTATTTCCTGATATCTTAGATATCCCACATTATACTGTTGTCCATAACTATAAACTGTTGTAAATTTCTTGAGTTTTAATTTTGTTTTAGCCAACAGAAGATGATGGTCTGATACCACATCTGCTCCTCTACATACGTTTACACCATGCAGTGATGACCCAAAATTCTTACTTATGCATATGTGATCAATCTGATTCTCAGTTCTGTGGTCTGGTAATGTCCATGTTTGCTTTATGTATTCGTTTAAGTGGGAATAAGCTTCCTCCTATAGGTATTTGATTTGATGCACAGAAGTTAGCTAATAGTTCCCCATTCTCGTTCATCATACCTAATCCATGCTTTACCATGATTACTTCGAAGCCGCTGTGTTCTGTTTCTATTTTCCGTTTAGGTCCCCCATCAGAATTGTAATGTCCTTTCTTTTCTTTTTGTCCAAGACATTTTGTAGTCTGTAAAATTCTTCTTCCTCAGATTCTTCTTTATAATTTGTTAGTGTATAATGATGTTTATATTTACTTTCTTTTTTGCTGATTTAAACCTTGCTGTTATAATTCGGGGTCCCATTGCTTCCCATTCTATAAGTGCCTTCTGTGCTTCCCTAGTCAGCATTTGAGCCACCCCTTCACTGTGGTGGGCTCTTTCCTCCTCATGTCCTGAGGACAATACCATTTCTCCTATGATCAATCTGAGAATGATGATAGGAAACTCTTTACAGAGCGAGACAACAGGAGGCAATCTGATCATCAGAAGTGGTCCTCCGTCCGACAAGTGTTTCGGCCCACATAGCTCTGCCCTTCCACCGTGTCTCGCAGAAACCAAGAATATCAAACATGTAATTTAGCATTTCTGCTGCTACCTGTACAGTTTTTCCTTGTTCATATAGAGTGTGAACATTCCAGGTGCCAATCCTGGAGATTTTCATAGATGAAAAAAGGTTAGTCGGCAACCCAGACTCCCTTAGGCTTTCTCTGGTTTGCTTCAAGTGCCTTCTTTCCCGAAGACATTCTTCTGTCTTAGGCGGCTGATTTGATTTATATTCTGAATTTGACTTGTCCATGTTTGTTGAAGTTTTTTGGTAAAATGTTTTTTACGGGATGGGGTAACCAGCCCATGCCCAACCTTCCTTAATCGCTTTTTACGACATGCACTGTAGGGTACAGTGTTACTATTCTTTGCTCTCCTTTCGGGCCCCGGTAACACACGGGTTGTGCACCCTCAGAAGACTAATATAAGGTTGCGCATGAGGCCGTAACAATCATTGTGTAAACCAAATTGCTACAGAAACCACCGCTGCAAGAGCGTATAAATGCTTTGTGCAAGTGTGACGGAATTATTAGGTCGATCTCTTCTCCTCTCCGGCAGTAAACAGTTACATTTGTTGTGAGTACTGATTACGTGCAATTTCCGTTTTCGGGACATTTCTTTCTCTGCTATCAAGCAGATATTAGCTATTTTCTAATCAATAGTACACTCCCTTCGGTGATAATTCGTCATGTTGCTTTAAGCTTTTCGGCTTTCGTAAGATTAGGCACAGGTAAAAAAACCCAGATGGGCCGGTCAGTTTTAGTATGTTGACCAAGCGTTGTGTTTACCTAAGGTGTGCCGGGCGATAAATCATCCGCTGGCGGACAGATTACAGACACGCACTGGACAGTCGGAATGTTGTAATATAGTTTCGGCATAATTATTACGAAGATTGTACTTGAGATAAAAGTAAGACGTTATTTGTAATCACTGACGAGAATAGTACGGAAATCTCTCTTCCAAATTTTGGAAGACATAACCTTTGCATTAGCGCACAGAAATTTCCTAGTGGAAATATTTTGAATTACCCCAGTAAAACACATGATTTGAAACGATTGGAGGGCATTCTTATGTATTTATTCTAAAATACAAAGGAGGAACAAAATTCTAGGTTGGACCATACCTAAATCGTAACAAAGTATTGCGGGGGGAGCGAAGTGTAATATAACCTGACACTTTAGTCAATTTAGAACACTGAAAATTCACCTCGCACCAAGAAGACAACCAGACTTTGCCAGAGTTAAGAATAGCAGCAGATTTCATTTACCAGACCAGACCGTGTTTGAGCCTCTTGAGGACTTAAAAGCCCAGGAAAACTCTACCATTATTAGCATGGAAAACCAGAATCTGAGGAAACTGTAAAACAAAGTCAAAGTGGGAAGTTATTGCTAAAATAACAACACCCCAGACCACGTGTAAGAAGCATCGTCAAGCTGCCTTAAACTATTTCTCTGAGCCAGCAGTCTGTGAGCCTAAACATTGGCTTGATGGTACCAGATGAGGGCACTATCTCTGGAACAAGGGAGAGTAAAAGTGGCCTAAAGTCGATGCTAGACACCATCATCAGACGCGGGACCAGTTTGGTAGTTACTCCCTGACACTTCTTGGAACGTGCTACAACTTTCAATCTTGATCAGTGACGAGCGTGATCCAGTCATCTATCTGCAAAGACCAAAAAATCAGCTGGAGCAGAACCTCATTGGCAGCTAAGTAGAAACATAAAAGCTGCCAAGTGAATTCTTACCCAATACTCCATAACATAACTCGATGATGATAATTGTTTGTTAAAGAATTATTCACTTTTTATAACTGTTAAAACATAATTGGGGAGCCGCGGTAGCATAGTGGTTAGTGCACTGGCTTCCTAGCACAGTGGTCTATGGTTCGATCCACAGATGAGGCGGGAATTTTTTAGGCTACAAACGGCTCCTGGATCGACCCAGCCCCAAATGGGTACCAGAGCAACTCTGGGAAGGTTAAGGCGGCCGGCGTGATGCCGACCACATCAGCCCTCGTGTGCCGACGGTCAAGAAAATATGGGCCTAACACCATATTCCCAATATGCCTCAATGGGCGTGTAACGGGTTCCTTTTTTTTAAAACTAATTGATTATTAAATTTGTTACTTGTATAAAGACAAATCTAAAGTTGATTTAATCATTTTGAATGTTCTACATCCGTATGTCTCAGACAATTTCTTAAATACACTTAAATAGAGCTATACAATAATATTAAGAGGAATTTTGCTGAATTAACTCAGCTGGGGGCTTGAACGAGCTAACGAATTATACGTTACGCCTATCCTTCACAAAAGTTGACAGCAGATAATATAGTTAACATTTGCTCAGCCTCATGCAGCATTGTTCTCGCTTGTCTGAATATCTTGTGAACACTACCCTGAGGTAGAAGCATCATTATCCTTCTACCTACAACTCTGCCAAGAGTAATTTTGTGCGAAGGTCTACACGTTTGAAGACCCACATTAGTTACTGTTGAGTTTTGGCCATTGTTGGACCACTACTGCAGAGCTAAGGAGAGGCAACCCGTGACAGCAGGTTTTCTGCGAGGGGACAGCTGCAGCGATGGCTCCATACTCCATAGGGAGCGAAAAGGAAAATGATGATGATGATGATGAAGCAAATAACGCAGCTTAATTACTTATCGGTAAGGCTTTCTGTCCCTTTAATATACTCATGCACTGGTCAGTAAGTAAGGTAAAGGTAAAGGATCCCGTTACACGCCCATTGAGGCATATTGGGAATATGATGTTAGGTCCATCTTTTCTAGGCCATCGGCACACTAGGGTGATGTGGTCAGCATCACGGCGGCCACCTTAACCTTCCAAGAATTGCTCAACTGGGGATCGGACCATTAGTAAGTAATGTGTCTTTTTATTTTATTTTTTTTTTTTCAATGAAAACCGTATGTATTTCCGCGTACACAACTTACACACTTGAGCTGCTACAGGAGTTTGTTACACGGTTTCTTCTTGCTTTTTCTCTTCTGTTTTTTATTACATAAAAAGTTGGGCTGGGGATGATTTAACAAATATTAATAGATTATAAGAATTTATTTAATCGAAGATTCATCGACAAATTTCTATCAATTTGATGCATTTAAAAAATCATAAATCACTAAGGACTTTATTTATTTTACTTGTTATAAAGCAACATCATCCTGAAAATATAATGAAAATACTGAAAAGTTACAACCAAACAATTTATTATTATTAAACATACTTGCCAAATTCCAAATCCCAAACCTTTAACACAGCAAATGCTCTCACGTTTTAGCAACAAGAAGGAAAAAAAACATAAATATTGCTAAAAATGTAATAATCGATTAAAATTAGTTTTTATCAGTTAATGGGTTAAAAAATATTTTTAATCGATTAATGGATTAATTAATCGTTTTCCAACCCTAATAAAAATTGAATGTGTTAGATAAGGAGAAAAGGGGGTGATTATTTCTGGTATGCTGATAACAGAATAAAAGAAGATAAAGCAAAAGAAAGAAGTGAAAGAAATGTGTATATTGGGGAAACAGGATGAGAAAAGGCATCGTGTGGTTTTTGGTGGCCTCTGGGGAGACCAAGACAGAAGAGGACTGATGCTTGCTCATGTACGTCATAAGTGACGCCTTATGGAAGTCGGAGTGCCTAAGAGGTATAGTGTCCGCCTCGAAATCCTGAGGTACCAGGTTCAAATCCCAATTTATGGAATTTTTTTTTTTCTTCAGAACCTGTGGTCCTAATAATGTCATACTCAATTCTGGTCTCCTGGGTAGTGAGATCGGATGCCTAGCCTTCTCGGATAAGGGCGAAAAAATAGGAGGTCCCATTTGCAAGTTGCGCACGTTAAAAATCCCACGGCAGTTGAAAATGGTAAAGAGAAGGCCTTTAAAGGCCGCTGCCCTGGCAAAATTAAAAAATTAGAAACCTACTGTCATGAAATATTCTAATCCACATATATAAATTATTAGGTAAATATGAAGCCTAACAAATAAAATTAATAAAGAGAAGAGCAATGGTAAAATGACAGTGCTGTCACAAGGAATGTACTCGAAATCCCCCTTGTTTTCTGCTTCGTCTGCAAATTGTAACGCTTTCACGTTGATAGTAAAAGCTTACTGTATTATACCCGCTTTCTTCAATGAAACGTGTGCTGTATTTCTTGGAAAAACATTAAGAGGCAGACTGCGTAATGACCTAAATTTTAAATTCCATTCATGTCTTTTTCTACATTACGTTACCAAAACGAACGAACAGTTGGACTAAAGGATAGCGAGAAGGGAGAGGAAGCCGAACACTAAACACGCTTCGCGCGATACGCAAATGCTGCCATCACGCGTGTAAGTCTACATGCACTAATTTTTTTTTCAGACGGACAGTGATAAAATACACTACCCTTTCCCAGAGTTAGGTTTATAAATCATAACAGACTCTTATTAGAAAAGATAACAATAGATGGGTTTACGTTTGAACACATAACAGTACCCAGACAGCACATCTTCCAAACAGGAGGTAGAAGAAATTGCATATTTTGAACGCAGCCACGTAGCTCCTTTAAATTAGTATTTTTGGGTTCCTTAGGGCTTGCTGACAAATAATATGTAAAACGTTACGCAAATAGTCCAGGAATTAATAAATTATACCCAAAATAAAATATTGGGGGTGCCTGACAGCATAAAATCATTTCTGCTCATAAGATTTTTTTTTAACGTGTTTGAAAAAAATTTACGTTACAGAAATAGCCTACCATGTAAACTCCAAATTGATTGGAGCGCAACAAATGAAAGCCTAACCACGATTGGTCGGGCTATAAATACTATCTTGGTTGTTGGGGGAGACGGGAAAAGATAACATTTTTTCAAACACTTGTCGAAACGTGGCTCATTGGTCAGTCTCGCTGATATACACACTTGGGAGCGTTAGTTCGAGACCACTTGTTTAAAATAACTAGATAAAGCATCAGTGCGTTGAAGCCAGCTTATATTTGACTCAATAAAAGCCTGGAACATAGGCAGATGGAAGTTTGTGCCAGTTTGTGCCAGAATTCATTGCTAATCAACGTATCTGTGTTATTCGTATGAATTGTGGTAAGCTTGAACCATTTAATATCTTTTAATGAAAATTGAATGTGAATTGTTGATTTATGCCTGTATATATATGTGTAGTTCAGTGGCAAACGTGAGGTAAAGCCTAAAATGCTCCAGCCTGAACAGAGGGTGTCGGAGAGAAGTAAAACGGCATGGAATGGCCAAATAGTACACTGACACCTGGATGATTGATTAGACAGAAATAATGCTGGAAGTGCAGAGGCGTAGTGACCATTAAGGATGGTAATGCTGGTATAAAGTATTTCAGATGAAGCTGACTGTTGGCCTAACGCTCTGAACGCAATGTTTGTGCTGTATTGTGATCAGTGTAAAAGAGAATATAAATTAGTTATGAAGTAGAAGGTACATCCTTCTTGATTTCAGGGACAGTGGTCTTGATGGTACTGAGCAGCACCTGGTCAGAGATTTGCTGAATCCAGTGTCGGACAGCATACTCCTTGGTCCTTTTAGCTATCAGTGAGGTGTCTCCAGAGCCCAGAAGAGAATTCGAGCAGAGGAGTCCTCTCCTGCCGCCATCACTCAAGATAAGCAGAGTTGGCCAGCTGAGCTCAACATTATGCCCCCTCATCTTGAAATAACTTTATAAAAATACTATTCAGAGGGGAATTTACTTGTCTTAAAATCAGGAACTGTGAACATCTCCAATACTGGTCCCTAAAGACAAACTATTGAAGTCTTGATGACAAATACCAACAGAGCTTGAACAAAACAAAACCAGTATTACCTCATTTTACTACTACACAACTGACACACATAGAACATTTGTAATAATATATGTCACTACAATATTCATATTAAATACATTCTGTACATAACTTGGAATTTAAATTGATTGTGATTCCTGGTTCCCTTGTAGTTGAATCAGGACACATATTCATTCATGCTAGTAATGAATACATATTGTTATTTGAACCGTTACGAGTGACTTCTTTAAGCTATTCTCATAGAGTGTTATATGTATGTGAGTGTCACAGTGTTGTTAAGAGTAGTGGATTAAATTAAATTGTTTATCTGTCTGTTGTTGTGACTTACACTTCACCATACTCATACCCTAGACACATAACGTAGCATCACACTATTCCAGAATAATTCTGACTGAGATATATAGATATGTGGTAGCAAGTAAGGTTATCTATAATACACTACTCTTAATAGATATAGATACCTTCACAGCTGATCTCAGTCAGTACACTAAGTTTCCTATAAATATTTATAACATCCCACTTCACCACATATATTGGGGTCTCGCTCTTGGGATTTTGAATCTTTCCCTATTAAAAATATTGGGGGTAATTCACTTCAGGGAATATAAGAATTAAAAGGTATCCTTGGGTGGAATTAAATAAGGTTGAGCTCACGGTGCCTGTGTTGTCCATTAGATATATAGTTAGAAATTAAATTGTTGGTTAGACATTATATAAAGTTACCTGATAGACAATGGCGGACCTGGCCAAATTTCGATCTGCTGCGGTTCAGACTGCAAAAGAGTTAGGATTAGATGGGCAAGTTATGGTTGCCTATGTCACAACGGAATGTGACAAATTTATTGAACGCGAAGAAAGAAGATTAGAAAAGAGGCCGAAAGAAAGTTGGAGGCTGAGACTAAGAGGTTGCAGATTGAGGCTGACAAAGAGGCTAAAGCATTGGAAGCCGAGGAAAGAAGACAAGCTGCAGAAAGAGAAGAGAAGAGATTAGCTGCAGAGAGGGAAGCAGAAAAGGAGGAGAGAAGAGATTACAAAGGGAACATGAGTTACGACTAAGGGAGTTTGAGTTTCAAGGCCATGCTCCTGAAAATGGTGCCAGTCCCTTTGCCTCTGATGCTACGGTTACTCAGGGAGCCTCGACCTCAGCTATGAACTTTCATTTAGATCATTTTGTTGAGAAAGACGATGATATTGAGAGCTATATAAATAGGTACGAACTATTAGCTACCACGTATGGGTTAGAGAGAGAAAGGTGGAGCTTAAAGTTATCTCAGGGACTTCGTGGGGCAGCTTATGAAGTTTTTGCAAAAATGAGCAGAGGTGATCAGGAAAATTATGACATGCTAAAGCAGGCTCTTTTGTTAAGGTATGAAAAGAATGCAGAGTTTTACAGGAAAAAATTTAGGAATGCTAAACTACTGTCAGGTGAAACCTATCACCAGTTCTCTGCACGCATAGAGACATACTTGGAGAAATGGACTTCTCTGGGGAAAACCCAAGATCTTAAGGAAATGGTCCTTATAGAGCAACTAAGAGAGTCCATGGCTCCAGACCTGAGAAAGTTTCTCATGGAACAAGGTGCAGAGAGGCTGGGTGAGTTGCTAAATGTTGCTGAAAGGTATCAAGCAGCTCAAGCAGAGGTAACAGGTAATAAAAAGAAACAAGTGGATAACTTTAGGGCACCACAGAACTTTAATAAATTTGATCCTAAGGATCAAAATAAAGGTAAGCACCAATTTGATAGGCCACGGTATGAAAATAAAAATAAAGTCCCACAATTCGATGAAAGGAAATATGATGAAAGAAAATCTTTCAACCAAGGAAAAAGGTGGTGTAAAAATTGTAAGATGAACAATCATGACACTGACCATTGTAGAAGGAAACCTCCTCATTTTGCTGCTATGACATCGGGGAAAAAGGAAAAGAAGGGCAAACCTGAAGAATTACAGGAACCATACCACCCCCCAGTGTGTGAAGATGTCATTTGTAATGGTGTCACTATAAGATGTTTATATGATACCGGTTTAGATTACGATTCCGTTGTGAGTTCTCACCTGGTGCAGGCCGATCAATACACCACAGAAACAGTGGAGATTCAAACTGCAACCAAGGATGTAGCTACCATGACACTTCCCGTCGCCCGAATAAAAGTGAAAACGCGATATGTGGAAGGAATCATAAAAGCAGCAGTGATAAATGAGCCAATCTACCCTCTAATATTGGGGTGTAGATATGTCTTCTTGGGGAATCCCAAGAGACCTGTGATATTGGCAACAGTGCAGACCAGATCACAGACAAAGAAGGAGGAGGATAATCCAATAAATACTCACCCAGATGAGATGAGGAAGGCACAGGCTGAGGACAAAACACTCAAGCCATGTTTCAAGAAGTTGCCCAAATCTCATACACCTCCAGGCAAGGGAGAGTTTTATATGAAGAACAAATTGATATATAGGAAGGCTGGATCTGAATCCAATGGTCACGGACAGCTGGTCCTTCCCACTTCATATAGGACTAAAGTGTTGGAACTAGGGCATGCGATTCCCTTCAGTGGTCATATGGGAATCAGCGCAACAGGACAGCGAATAGCTTGTCACTATTTCTGGCCAGGAATAACTGAAGATATCAAACGATATGTAAAATCCTGTCCAGAGTGCCAACGAGTAGCACCTAAACATTGGACTGCACCAGCAACTCTGGGGGAAATGCCCATAGTGGGAACACCCTTTGAGAGAGTTGCCGTGGATCTTGTGGGACCTCTCACCCGAACCAAGAGAAGGAACAGCTACATTCTGACTCTGGTGGACACTTGTTCTATGTGGGGAGAGGCAGTAGCCCTGTCATCGATTGATTCAAAACATGTGGCAGAGGCATTGCTCACAATTTTCACAAGGTTAGGCTTTCCCAATCAAATCTTGACTGATAATGGCTCTCAGTTCAAGGGGAAACTAACTGAAGAAGTTTTCAGGATCTTCCAGGCCAAACACTTCCATTGTAGTGTGTATCATCCCCAAGGGAACGGCCAAGTGGAAAGATTTAACGGCACATTAATGTCGATCCTGAGAAAGTTGGCACACGAAAAACCAGATACATGGGACCAGTACCTGCACGCCGCCCTCTTTGCTTATCGGGAGGTACCCCATAGTTCAACCGGTATGGCCCCGGCAACATTATTGTTTGGAAGGCCAATAAAAGGTCCACTTGAAGCTTTGTTAAGAACGTGGACTGATGAAAAGGCAGAGGAAAACATTACATCTTCATACCAATATGTGAATGAGCTGACCACTCGGTTGAAAACTGGCTGGAAACTTGCCAATGAAAATTTGAAACAAGCCAGGAAGAAACATGCTGCCTATTATAACAGGAAGGCGAAAGACAGAAATTTGGCTGTGGGAGAGAAGGTACTGCTTCTTTTGCCCGGGAGTCAGAATAAGTTACAAATTGGATGGCAGGGTCCATATACAGTTCTAGAGAAGGTGTCTAGAACAAATTATAAGATAGATAAGAAGGGGAAAGAAAAAATCTATCATGTGAATCTCCTGAAGAAATATTTGGAAAGAGAACATCAGGAAGAGACACACTTGTTGACCTTGTCCATCGCCATGGAGATGAAAAAGGAACCACTTTCATCATTTGAATATCCATTACACCCCTGTGAGACAGCAGCACAGGTGAAAATCAGTACACATTTAACGAAAACTCAGAAAGAGAGAGTGCAACAGGTTCTAAAGAATCATGCAGAGGTGTTAACAGACCGACCAGGGCATACAAACCTATTGGAATATGATATGAAACTCATAGACTCCACACCTGTCTGTATGAAACCATATTCGATTCCGTTTGCTAAGGAAAAAGCTTTGAAGGAAGAGATAGACTATCTATTGAAGGAAGGAATTATTTCGCACAGTGAGTCTTCGTATAGTTCCGGTGTTGTACTCTTAAGGAAGCCCTCTGGAGAACATAGACTCTGTATAGATTACAGGAGACTGAATGCTATTACAGAAGGACAGGTGGATCCATTGCCGGATACAAATCAGCTGTTTGCCAGACTAAATAAAGCTAAATATTTCTCAAAAGTGGATCTGAGTAAAGGATACTATCAGATTCCAGTAAAGCCTGAGGTTAGACCATACCTAGCTTTTAGTACCTCAGAAGGACACTATGAGTTTAATAGATTGCCATTTGGATTGAAGAATGCGCCTAGTGTCTTCTCTAGAATGATGAGAAAATTATTGGATCCTCTGAATAATCCCTGTATAACAAATTTTATGGATGATATCCTTATAGCAACAGAAACATTTGAGGAACACATTGACTCTCTGAACATGCTGTTTGATCGACTTAGGGAGGCAAATTTAACAGCCCGTCCAACCAAATGTTGCGTTGGATGTAAAGAATTGGAATTTTTGGGACACACAGTTTATCAGGGAAACATGACCCCTGACCCAAAGAATTTAGAGAAACTACAGAAAGCCCCGAGACCACAAACCAAGAAGGACGTGAGATCCTTTGTCTCATTATGTGGTTTCTACCAGAAGTATATCAAAAACATTAATTCCATATGTGCACCTTTAACTGAATTGACACGTAAAGGACATCCAGATCGCATTACATGGACACCACAATGTGAAATGACTTACCAAGAATTGAAGGAAAAGCTCACAAGTAAACCCATTTTGAAATTACCTGACTTAAGTCAAGAATTCATAGTAAGGACGGATGCAAGTAATATTGGGTTAGGTGCAACTTTACTACAGAAATCAGATGCATTGGATGGGGAATTAAGCCCAGTGGCATATGCTAGCAGAAAGTTGAATAAAGCTGAAATCAACTACTCAACTAGCGAAAAAGAATGTCTTGCAGTAATATGGGCAATAAAGAAATTCAATATTTATCTATATGGGAAGGCATTTAAGTTGCAAACTGACCACAAACCTTTATCGTTTTTAGCACAGGCTAAGCATGAGAACTCTAGGTTACTCCGATGGTCTTTGCTTCTGGCTCCATATAATTTTAGCATTGAATATATATCTGGAAAAACCAATCTGGGAGCGGATTTTTTAAGCCGCCATCCGTGTGATGAGAATCACCGTAAACCCCAGAAATAATAATAAATTTCTCTATGTGTATATAGAATAAAGGACTGACATATAATGTCTGTTTTAAGAGGGGAGGTGTCATGAAATATTCTAATCCACATATATAAATTATTAGGTAAATATGAAGCCTAACAAATAAAATTAATAAAGAGAAGAGCAATGGTAAAATGACAGTGCTGTCACAAGGAATGTACTCGAAATCCCCCTTGTTTTCTGCTTCGTCTGCAAATTGTAACGCTTTCACGTTGATAGTAAAAGCTTACTGTATTATACCCGCTTTCTTCAATGAAACGTGTGCTGTATTTCTTGGAAAAACATTAAGAGGCAGACTGCGTAATGACCTAAATTTTAAATTCCATTCATGTCTTTTTCTACATTACGTTACCAAAACGAACGAACAGTTGGACTAAAGGATAGCGAGAAGGGAGAGGAAGCCGAACACTAAACACGCTTCGCGCGATACGCAAATGCTGCCATCACGCGTGTAAGTCTACATGCACTAATTTTTTTTCAGACGGACAGTGATAAAATACACTACCCTTTCCCAGAGTTAGGTTTATAAATCATAACAGACTCTTATTAGAAAAGATAACAATAGATGGGTTTACGTTTGAACACATAACAGTACCCAGACAGCACATCTTCCAAACAGGAGGTAGAAGAAATTGCATATTTTGAACGCAGCCACGTAGCTCCTTTAAATTAGTATTTTTGGGTTCCTTAGGGCTTGCTGACAAATAATATGTAAAACGTTACGCAAATAGTCCAGGAATTAATAAATTATACCCAAAATAAAATATTGGGGGTGCCTGACAGCATAAAATCATTTCTGCTCATAAGATTTTTTTTTAACGTGTTTGAAAAAAATTTACGTTACAGAAATAGCCTACCATGTAAACTCCAAATTGATTGGAGCGCAACAAATGAAAGCCTAACCACGATTGGTCGGGCTATAAATACTATCTTGGTTGTTGGGGGAGACGGGAAAAGATAACATTTTTTCAAACACTTGTCGAAACGTGGCTCATTGGTCAGTCTCGCTGATATACACACTTGGGAGCGTTAGTTCGAGACCACTTGTTTAAAATAACTAGATAAAGCATCAGTGCGTTGAAGCCAGCTTATATTTGACTCAATAAAAGCCTGGAACATAGGCAGATGGAAGTTTGTGCCAGTTTGTGCCAGAATTCATTGCTAATCAACGTATCTGTGTTATTCGTATGAATTGTGGTAAGCTTGAACCATTTAATATCTTTTAATGAAAATTGAATGTGAATTGTTGATTTATGCCTGTATATATATGTGTAGTTCAGTGGCAAACGTGAGGTAAAGCCTAAAATGCTCCAGCCTGAACAGAGGGTGTCGGAGAGAAGTAAAACGGCATGGAATGGCCAAATAGTACACTGACACCTGGATGATTGATTAGACAGAAATAATGCTGGAAGTGCAGAGGCGTAGTGACCATTAAGGATGGTAATGCTGGTATAAAGTATTTCAGATGAAGCTGACTGTTGGCCTAACGCTCTGAACGCAATGTTTGTGCTGTATTGTGATCAGTGTAAAAGAGAATATAAATTAGTTATGAAGTAGAAGGTACATCCTTCTTGATTTCAGGGACAGTGGTCTTGATGGTACTGAGCAGCACCTGGTCAGAGATTTGCTGAATCCAGTGTCGGACAGCATACTCCTTGGTCCTTTTAGCTATCAGTGAGGTGTCTCCAGAGCCCAGAAGAGAATTCGAGCAGAGGAGTCCTCTCCTGCCGCCATCACTCAAGATAAGCAGAGTTGGCCAGCTGAGCTCAACATTATGCCCCCTCATCTTGAAATAACTTTATAAAAATACTATTCAGAGGGGAATTTACTTGTCTTAAAATCAGGAACTGTGAACATCTCCAATACTGGTCCCTAAAGACAAACTATTGAAGTCTTGATGACAAATACCAACAGAGCTTGAACAAAACAAAACCAGTATTACCTCATTTTACTACTACACAACTGACACACATAGAACATTTGTAATAATATATGTCACTACAATATTCATATTAAATACATTCTGTACATAACTTGGAATTTAAATTGATTGTGATTCCTGGTTCCCTTGTAGTTGAATCAGGACACATATTCATTCATGCTAGTAATGAATACATATTGTTATTTGAACCGTTACGAGTGACTTCTTTAAGCTATTCTCATAGAGTGTTATATGTATGTGAGTGTCACAGTGTTGTTAAGAGTAGTGGATTAAATTAAATTGTTTATCTGTCTGTTGTTGTGACTTACACTTCACCATACTCATACCCTAGACACATAACGTAGCATCACACTATTCCAGAATAATTCTGACTGAGATATATAGATATGTGGTAGCAAGTAAGGTTATCTATAATACACTACTCTTAATAGATATAGATACCTTCACAGCTGATCTCAGTCAGTACACTAAGTTTCCTATAAATATTTATAACATCCCACTTCACCACACCTACCCACCACAAAAATATTTATTGAATGTATGATTCCTATATACACACATTGGGATTCTCGCCGGTGCTACGGAGTTCGTGCACTGTGCTGAGGTCCTCCTTGTGTGATCTAATGGAAGAGATCGTAGCACTGATGGAGGTGTACGTGTGCAATGAAGATAATACCAAAAACCAAACCAAACCAAAGTGACGTAAATAAATAAACAAACAACACACAAGTCTATGTTATCAGGCACTCAGTGAGACAGAAAGAAGTAGAAGACTAGACAACAGTAAATAAATAAACAAACAACACACAAGTCTATGTTATCAGGCACTCAGTGAGAAAGTAAATATAAAGCCTAACAAATAAAATTAATAAAGAGAAGAGCAATGGGAAAATGACAGTGCTGTCACAAAGAATGTACTCGAAATCCCCCTTGTTTTCTGCTTCGTCTGCAAATTGTAACGCTTTCACGTTGATAGTAAAGCTTACTGTATTATTACCCGCCTTCTTCAATGAAACGTGTGCTGTAATTCTTGGAAAAACATTGAGACGTACTGCGTAATGACCTAAATTAACCCTAACATTAATTATACTGCGTTACCAAAACGAACGAACAGATGGACTAAAGGGATAAAAAGAGAAGGGAGAGGCAGAAAGCCGAACACTAAACCCGCTTCGCGCGATACACAATTACCACCATCACGCGTGTAAGTCTACATGCACTAATTTTTTTTTCAGACGGACAGTGATAAAATACACTACCCTTTCCCAGAGTTAGGTTTATAAATCATAACAGACTCTTATTAGAAAAGACAACATTATATGGGTTTACGTTTGAACACATAACAGTACCCAGACAGCACATCTTCTAAACAGGAGATAGAAGAAATTGCATATTTTGAACGCAGCCACGTAGCTCCTTTAAATTAGTATTTTTGGGTTCCTTAGGGTTTGCTGACAAATAATATGTAAAACGTTACGCAAATAGTCCAGGAATTAATAAATTATACCCAAAATAAAATATTGGGGGTGCCTGACAGCATAAAATCATTTCTGCTCATAAAATTTTTTTTATAACGTGTTTGAAAAAACCTTACGTTACATAAATAGCCTACCATGTAAACTCCAAATTGATTGGAGCGCAACAAATGAAAGCCTAACCACGATTGGTCGGGCTATAAATACTATCTTGGTTGTTGGGGGAGACGGGAAAAGATAACATTTTTTCAAACACTTGTCGAAACGTGGCTCATTGGCCAGTCTCGCTGATATACACACTTGGGAGCGTTAGTTCGAGACCACTAATTCAAATAAGCTTGATAAAGCGACAGTACGTTGAAGCTAGCTCACATTTTTGCTAAAATAAAAGCCTGGAACATAGGCAGAACGGAATTTGTGCCAGTTTGTGCCAGAATTCATTGCTAATCAACGTATCTGTGTTTATTTCCATGAAATTGTGGTAAGCTTGAACCATTCAGTATCTTTTAATGAAAAATTGAATGTGAATTGTTGATTTTTGCCTGTATATATATGTGTAGTTCAGTGGCAAACGTGAGGTAAAGCCTATAATGCTCCAGCCTGAACAGAGGGTGTCGGAGAGAAGTAAAACGGCATGGAATGGCCAAATAGTACACTGACACCTGGATGATGGACTAGAAAGAAATAATGCTGGAAGTGCAGAGGCGTAGTAACCATTAAGAAGGGTAATACTGGAATAAAGTATTTCAAATGAAGCTGACTGTTGGCCTAACGCTCTGAACGCAATGTTTGTGCTGTATTGTGATCAGTGTAAAAGAGAATATAAATTAGTTATGAAGTAGAAGGTACATCCTTCTTGATTTCAGGGACAGTGGTCTTGATGGTAGTGAGCAGCATCTGGTCAGAGATTTGCTGAATCCAGAGTCGGACAGCATACTCCTTGGTCTTTTTAGCTATCAGTGAGGTGTCTCCTGAGCCCAGAGGAGAATTCGAGCAGAGGAGTCCTTTCCTGCCGCCATCACGCCAGATAAGCGAATTGGCCAGCTGAGCTCAACATTATGTCCCCTCATCTTGAAATAACTTTATAAAAATTAACATTAAGAGGGGAATTTACTTGTCTTAAAATCAGGAACTGTGAACATCTACAATAATGGTCCCTAAAGACAAACTATTGAAGTCATGATGACAAATACCAACAGAGCTTGAACAAAACAAAACCAGTATTACCTCATTTTACCACTACACAACTGACACACATAGAACATTTGTACTAATATATGTCACTACAATATTCAGATTAAATACATTCTGTACATAACTTGTAATTTAAATTGATTGTGATTCCTGGTTCCCTTGTAGTTGAATCAGGACACATATTCATTCATGCTAGTAATGAATACATATTGTTATTTGAACCGTTACGAGTGACTTCTTTAAGCTATTCTCATAGAGTGTTATATGTATGTGAGTGTCACAGTGTTGTTAAGAGTAGTGGATTAAATTAAATTGTTTATCTGTCTGTTGTTGTGACTTACACTTCACCATACACATACCCTAGACACATAACGTAGCATCACACTATTCCAGAATAATTCTGACTGAGATATATAGATATGTGGTAGCAAGTAAGGTTATCTATAATACATTACTCTTAATAGATATAGATACCTTCACAGCTGATCTCAGTCAGTACACTAAGTTCCCTATAAATATTTATAACATCCCACTTCACCACATATATTGGGGTCTCGCTCTTGGGATTTTGAATCTTTCACTATTAAAAATATTGGGGGTAATTCACTTCAGGGAATATAAGAATTAAAAGGTATCCTTGGGTGGAATTAAATAAGGTTGAGCTCACGGTGCCTGTGTTGTCCATTAGAGATTGAATTGTTGGTTAGACATTGTATAAATTTACATAATAGACAATGGCGGACCTGGCCAAATTTCGATCTGCTGCGGTTCAGACTGCAAAAGAGTTAGGATTAGATGGGCAAGTTATGGTTGCCTATGTCACAACGGAATGTGACAAATTTATTGAACGCGAAGAAAGAAGGTTTGAAGCCGAAAGAAAGTTAGAGGCTGACAGGGAAATTAAGAAGTTACAATTTGAAGCTGAGGCTGAGACTAAGAGGTTGCAAGCTGAGGCTGAGACTAAGAGGTTGCAGATTGAGGCTGAGACTAAGAAATTGGAGGGCTAAGAAATTGGAGGCAGAAAGAGAAGACAAACGATTGGCTGCAGAAAGGGAAGAGAAGAAATTGGCTGCAGAAAGGGAAGAGAGGAAATTAGCTGCAGAAAGGGAAGCAGAAGATAAAAGATTACAAAGGGAACATGAGTTACGACTAAGGGAGTTTGAGTTTCAAGGCCATGCTCCTGAAAATGGTGCCAGTCCCTTTGCCTCTGATGCTACGGTTACTCAAGGAGCCTCAATCTCAGCTATGAATTTTCATTTAGATCATTTTGTTGAGAAAGACGATGATATTGAGAGCTATATAAATAGGTACGAACTATTAGCTACCACGTATGGGTTAGAGAGAGAAAGGTGGAGCTTAAAGTTATCTCAGGGACTTCGTGGGGCAGCTTATGAAGTTTTTGCAAAAATGAGCAGAGGTGATCAGGAAAATTATGACATGCTAAAGCAGGCTCTTTTGTTAAGGTATGAAAAGAATGCAGAGTTTTACAGGAAAAAATTTAGGAATGCTAAACTACTGTCAGGTGAAACCTATCACCAGTTCTCTGCACGCATAGAGACATACTTGGAGAAATGGACTTCTCTGGGGAAAACCCAAGATCTTAAGGAAATGGTCCTTATAGAGCAACTAAGAGAGTCCATGGCTCCAGACCTGAGAAAGTTTCTCATGGAACAAGGTGCAGAGAGGCTGGGTGAGTTGCTAAATGTTGCTGAAAGGTATCAAGCAGCTCAAGCAGAGGTAACAGGTAATAAAAAGAAACAGGTGGACAACTTTAGGGCACCACAGAATTTTAATAAATTTGATCCTAAGGATCAAAATAAAGGTAAGCACCAATTTGATAGGCCACGGTATGAAAATAAAAATAAAGTCCCACAATTCGATGAAAGGAAATATGATGAAAGAAAATCTTTCAACCAAGGAAAAAGGTGGTGTAAAAATTGTAAGATGAACAATCATGACACTGACCATTGTAGAAGGAAACCTCCTCATTTTGCTGCTATGACATCGGGGAAAAGGAAAAGAAGGGCAAACCTGAAGAATTACAGGAACCATACCACCCCCCAGTGTGTGAAGATGTCATCTGTAATGGTGTCACTATAAGATGTTTATATGATACCGGTTTAGATTACGATTCCGTTGTGAGTTCTCACCTGGTGCAGGCCGATCAATACACCACAGAAACAGTGGAGATTCAAACTGCAACCAAGGATGTAGCTACCATGACACTTCCCGTCGCCCGAATAAAAGTGAAAACGCGATATGTGGAAGGAATCATAAAAGCAGCAGTGATAAATGAGCCAATCTACCCTCTAATATTGGGGTGTAGATATGTCTTCTTGGGGAATCCCAAGAGACCTGTGATATTGGCAACAGTGCAGACCAGATCACAGACAAAGAAGGAGGAGGATAATCCCATAAATACTCACCCAGATGAGATGAGGAAGGCACAGGCTGAGGACAAAACACTCAAGCCATGTTTCAAGAAGTTGCCCAAATCTCATACACCTCCAGGCAAGGGAGAGTTTTATATGAAGAACAAATTGATATATAGGAAGGCTGGATCTGAATCCAATGGTCACGGACAGCTGGTCCTTCCCACTTCATATAGGACTAAAGTGTTGGAACTAGGGCATGCGATTCCCTTCAGTGGTCATATGGGAATCAGCGCAACAGGACAGCGAATAGCTTGTCACTATTTCTGGCCAGGAATAACTGAAGATATCAAACGATATGTAAAATCCTGTCCAGAGTGCCAACGAGTAGCACCTAAACATTGGACTGCACCAGCAACTCTGGGGGAAATGCCCATAGTGGGAACACCCTTTGAGAGAGTTGCCGTGGATCTTGTGGGACCTCTCACCCGAACCAAGAGAAGGAACAGCTACATTCTGACTCTGGTGGACACTTGTTCTATGTGGGGAGAGGCAGTAGCCCTGTCATCGATTGATTCAAAACATGTGGCAGAGGCATTGCTCACAATTTTCACAAGGTTAGGCTTTCCCAATCAAATCTTGACTGATAATGGCTCTCAGTTCAAGGGGAAACTAACTGAAGAAGTTTTCAGGATCTTCCAGGCCAAACACTTCCATTGTAGTGTGTATCATCCCCAAGGGAACGGCCAAGTGGAAAGATTTAACGGCACATTAATGTCGATCCTGAGAAAGTTGGCACACGAAAAACCAGATACATGGGACCAGTACCTGCACGCCGCCCTCTTTGCTTATCGAGAGGTACCCCATAGTTCAACCGGTATGGCCCCGGCAACATTATTGTTTGGAAGGCCAATAAAAGGTCCACTCGAAGCTATGTTAAGAACGTGGACTGATGAAAAGGCAGAGGAAAACATTACATCTTCATACCAATATGTGAATGAGCTGACCACTCGGTTGAAAACTGGCTGGAAACTTGCCAATGAAAATTTGAAACAAGCCAGGAAGAAACATGCTGCCTATTATAACAGGAAGGCGAAAGACAGAAATTTGGCTGTGGGAGAGAAGGTACTGCTTCTTTTGCCCGGGAGTCAGAATAAGTTACAAATTGGATGGCAGGGTCCATATACAGTTCTAGAGAAGGTGTCTAGAACAAATTATAAGATAGATAAGAAGGGGAAAGAAAAAATCTATCATGTGAATCTCCTGAAGAAATATTTGGAAAGAGAACATCAGGAAGAGACACACTTGTTGACCTTGTCCATCGCCATGGAGATGAAAAAGGAACCACTTTCATCATTTGAATATCCATTACACCCCTGTGAGACAGCAGCACAGGTGAAAATCAGTACACATTTAACGAAAACTCAGAAAGAGAGAGTGCAACAGGTTCTGAATAATCATGCAGAGGTGTTAACAGACCGACCAGGGCATACAAACCTATTGGAATATGATATGAAACTCATAGACTCCACACCTGTCTGTATGAAACCATATTCGATTCCGTTTGCTAAGGAAAAAGCTTTGAAGGAAGAGATAGACTATCTGTTGAAGGAAGGAATTATTTCGCACAGTGAGTCTTCGTATAGTTCCGGTGTTGTACTCTTAAGGAAGCCCTCTGGAGAACATAGACTCTGTATAGATTACAGGAGACTGAATGCTATTACAGAAGGACAGGTGGATCCATTGCCGGATACAAATCAGCTGTTTGCCAGACTAAATAAAGCTAAATATTTCTCAAAAGTGGATCTGAGTAAAGGATACTATCAGATTCCAGTAAAGCCTGAGGTTAGACCATACCTAGCTTTTAGTACCTCAGAAGGACACTATGAGTTTAATAGATTGCCATTTGGATTGAAGAATGCGCCTAGTGTCTTCTCTAGAATGATGAGAAAATTATTGGATCCTCTGAATAATCCCTGTATAACAAATTTTATGGATGATATCCTTATAGCAACAGAAACATTTGAGGAACACATTGACTCTCTGAACATGCTGTTTGATCGACTTAGGGAGGCAAATTTAACAGCCCGACCAACCAAATGTTGCGTTGGATGTAAAGAATTGGAATTTTTGGGACACACAGTTTATCAGGCAAACATGACCCCTGACCCAAAGAATTTAGAGAAACTACAGAAAGCCCCGAGACCACAAACCAAGAAGGACGTGAGATCCTTTGTCTCATTATGTGGTTTCTACCAGAAGTATATCAAAAACTTTAATTCCATATGTGCACCTTTAACGGAATTGACACGTAAAGGACTTCCAGATCGCATTACATGGACACCACAATGTGAAATGACTTACCAAGAATTGAAGGAAAAGCTCACAAGTAAACCCATTTTGAAATTACCTGACTTAAGTCAAGAATTCATAGTAAGGACGGATGCAAGTAATATTGGGCTAGGTGCAACTTTACTACAGAAATCAGATGCATTGGATGGGGAATTAAGCCCAGTGGCATATGCTAGCAGAAAGTTGAATAAAGCTGAAATCAACTACTCAACTAGCGAAAAAGAATGTCTTGCAGTAATATGGGCAATAAAGAAATTCAATATTTATCTATATGGGAAGGCATTTAAGTTGCAAACTGACCACAAACCTTTATCGTTTTTAGCACAGGCTAAGCATGAGAACTCTAGGTTACTCCGATGGTCTTTGCTTCTGGCTCCATATAATTTTAGCATTGAATATATATCTGGAAAAACCAATCTGGGAGCGGATTTTTTAAGCCGCCATCCGTGTGATGAGAATCACCGTAAACCCCAGAAATAATAATAAATTTCTATATGTGTATATGGAATAAAGGACTGACATATAATGTCTGTTTTAAGAGGGGAGGTGTCATGGAATATCCTAATCCACATATATAAATTATTAGGTAAATATAAAGCCTAACAAATAAAATTAATAAAGAGAAGAGCAATAGGAAAATGACAGTGCTGTCACAAAGAATGTACTCGAAATCCCCCTTGTTTTCTGCTTCGTCTGCAAATTGTAACGCTTTCACGTTGATAGTAAAGCTTACTGTATTATTACCCGCCTTCTTCAATGAAACGTGTGCTGTAATTCTTGGAAAAACATTGAGACGTACTGCGTAATGACCTAAATTAACCCTAACATTAATTATACTGCGTTACCAAAACGAACGAACAGATGGACTAAAGGGATAAAAAGAGAAGGGAGAGGCAGAAAGCCGAACACTAAACCCGCTTCGCGCGATACACAATTACCACCATCACGCGTGTAAGTCTACATGCACTAATTTTTTTTTTTCAGACGGACAGTGATAAAATACACTACCCTTTCCCAGAGTTAGGTTTATAAATCATAACAGACTCTTATTAGAAAAGACAACATTATATGGGTTTACGTTTGAACACATAACAGTACCCAGACAGCACATCTTCTAAACAGGAGATAGAAGAAATTGCATATTTTGAACGCAGCCACGTAGCTCCTTTAAATTAGTATTTTTGGGTTCCTTAGGGTTTGCTGACAAATAATATGTAAAACGTTACGCAAATAGTCCAGGAATTAATAAATTATACCCAAAATAAAATATTGGGGGTGCCTGACAGCATAAAATCATTTCTGCTCATAAAATTTTTTTTATAACGTGTTTGAAAAAACCTTACGTTACATAAATAGCCTACCATGTAAACTCCAAATTGATTGGAGCGCAACAAATGAAAGCCTAACCACGATTGGTCGGGCTATAAATACTATCTTGGTTGTTGGGGGAGACGGGAAAAGATAACATTTTTTCAAACACTTGTCGAAACGTGGCTCATTGGCCAGTCTCGCTGATATACACACTTGGGAGCGTTAGTTCGAGACCACTAATTCAAATAAGCTTGATAAAGCGACAGTACGTTGAAGCTAGCTCACATTTTTGCTAAAATAAAAGCCTGGAACATAGGCAGAACGGAATTTGTGCCAGTTTGTGCCAGAATTCATTGCTAATCAACGTATCTGTGTTTATTTCCATGAAATTGTGGTAAGCTTGAACCATTCAGTATCTTTTAATGAAAAATTGAATGTGAATTGTTGATTTATGCCTGTATATATATGTGTAGTTCAGTGGCAAACGTGAGGTAAAGCCTATAATGCTCCAGCCTGAACAGAGGGTGTCGGAGAGAAGTAAAACGGCATGGAATGGCCAAATAGTACACTGACACCTGGATGATGGACTAGAAAGAAATAATGCTGGAAGTGCAGAGGCGTAGTAACCATTAAGAAGGGTAATACTGGAATAAAGTATTTCAAATGAAGCTGACTGTTGGCCTAACGCTCTGAACGCAATGTTTGTGCTGTATTGTGATCAGTGTAAAAGAGAATATAAATTAGTTATGAAGTAGAAGGTACATCCTTCTTGATTTCAGGGACAGTGGTCTTGATGGTAGTGAGCAGCATCTGGTCAGAGATTTGCTGAATCCAGAGTCGGACAGCATACTCCTTGGTCTTTTTAGCTATCAGTGAGGTGTCTCCTGAGCCCAGAGGAGAATTCGAGCAGAGGAGTCCTTTCCTGCCGCCATCACGCCAGATAAGCGAATTGGCCAGCTGAGCTCAACATTATGTCCCCTCATCTTGAAAAATAACTTTATAAAAATTAACATTAAGAGGGGAATTTACTTGTCTTAAAATCAGGAACTGTGAACATCTACAATAATGGTCCCTAAAGACAAACTATTGAAGTCATGATGACAAATACCAACAGAGCTTGAACAAAACAAAACCAGTATTACCTCATTTTACCACTACACAACTGACACACATAGAACATTTGTACTAATATATGTCACTACAATATTCAGATTAAATACATTCTGTACATAACTTGTAATTTAAATTGATTGTGATTCCTGGTTCCCTTGTAGTTGAATCAGGACACATATTCATTCATGCTAGTAATGAATACATATTGTTATTTGAACCGTTACGAGTGACTTCTTTAAGCTATTCTCATAGAGTGTTATATGTATGTGAGTGTCACAGTGTTGTTAAGAGTAGTGGATTAAATTAAATTGTTTATCTGTCTGTTGTTGTGACTTACACTTCACCATACACATACCCTAGACACATAACGTAGCATCACACTATTCCAGAATAATTCTGACTGAGATATATAGATATGTGGTAGCAAGTAAGGTTATCTATAATACATTACTCTTAATAGAAGGACGGAGATGCAAAAAATGAACCAAAGCTGGGGCACTGCACGAAGGATGGCCGCCGACCGAACAAAGTGGAAGCAGTTTTTTGCTGCCCTATGAGACACCACTAGGCGTGATGGCCACCGACTGCTTTGACAGTTGTCGGCTAAGGATCAAAGAAGAAGAATAGAACAAAGACAAGGAAATGACTATTGAGAAATGATGCACTGATAAGAGAAAGACTGTGGCAAAAAAACAACAAAAACCTACGAAGAAAATTAAAAGAAAGTAAAGAATAAAAAAATTAGTTGCCGACTTTCATAAAGGGGTGCTTGCACAGAACAGAAGGATTAGACTGATGTGACCATGTCACCAATGTGGAACTGGTGACACGAACCAGACAAGTGCCAGTGGAACAAGGGATGAGATGAAGATGCCAAAGCTGAATATGACACATACTGAAGACACCTGGTGATAGCATTACAATGAAGTGCTTATTCTGAAATCCCCAGGTTAAAAGAAATACAAGTTGACTGAAAAACACACGCAGAAGAGAACTGGAGACATTAATGACAATGATGAGGATGGCATGGCAAGATCTGGAGCTGATTGCGCGCGACAAGAGGACTTGGAATGTGTTTCTGAAGGTCTATGCTTCTTGTGGCGCTGAAGGGTGTTAATGAAAGAATAACGATTAGAATGAAGAATAACAAACAGAAGACTTCAATCAAAGATCCCCATATCTATGATTAGAATGAAGAATAACAAACAGAAGACTTCAATCAAAGATCCCCATATCTATGACGAGAAGAACAGTTTTGGGTAAGGCCAGACAAATATGATCACATCTGTTGTGACTTCTTTATGGTTCCTTATGGTTCTCTCTTCCTCTTACACTCTCTCTCTCTCTCTCTTTCTTCATCTCTCTCGCCATCTCTCACTTTCTCATAATACGCCCCTCTCGATAATCACTGACTGCCACATCAAGGAAAGCTGCTTAATTAGATCTGATAAATTCAGTTATAGTTTCCTGTCAAATCTTTGAGAATAATCGATAAAGTGATATTTACAGCTAGAAAATGTGGACAACTCTGAGAATACATCTTTTTAGACGGCATAAAGATCTGTGTACAAATACAAGACATGTTTCTTTGACAACAAACACATGTATTCTGGTCATGGTAAGCTGCAAGAAATAAATTATACACATAAATTGGTATCTTACTGGCACTTGTAAGGAATTAGGATGTAGAAAACTAGACAAGAGAAAAACAAAAATGTGATAGGCTTACAAGTGGCTCGAACCTAGGATCGTCCAAACGGCATCAGCGCATCGTCCTGGTTCGAGTCCATGGTAAGCTTGTTGTTTTTCTGTTCTCTAGTTTTTCTGTTCTCTAGTTTACCACTATACTGTTCTTGCCCTTTCTGCATCTAATATTATGCCTACTCGTCTTTCGTGTTGATTTCTCCACAATAAATGATTTTGTAATTGTCAGAATACATTTCACTTGTTCCGGTATATCGCATTTCACATAGCCCGAATACATTTACATTCATTCTTGTCTTTTCCGTGTTGATGTTGTCTAATTTCCCAGTCTGCATTAGTGTTCTGACATTCCAAGTTCCTATATTTGTCTTTAATTTCAATTGTGCTAACATTCGCTTATTGGCGATCGGGTATCACCTGTAGCACATGATGCTCCCTACCGGTCGAGATGATTCCTCTGGAATCCCCCTTAACGTCGTTGTCTTTTACTAGGAAGTTGTTTTGATTCATAATTGTACAATGGATAATACGACGGCAGTTTCCCGTTGCTTTCTGTCGGTTTGTGTACGGTTGTCTCCGCTAGCCTTTGATTAAAAAAGCCAAACCCACAAGGCAGTGGGGAGGGAAGAGGTTAAAGCGCCTCCGTCTCGCTGGTTGTCACATCATAAAGCTTCAGAGGTGATTTGATACAGACAGCTGTCCCTGGCAACTGTCCCACCTCGCCCTCAGTGACAACCACCTGTTTTAATTCACGGCTGATTATTCAGTATTCACAGCTAACCTCTATATCTAGAGGCCATTCAACCATTCACCACCTGGTTGACGCGCCTGGTAGGAGAACAGTAAAGGGATTTTGGGCAATATCAGATCGAGTCCTGATATTCAAACTGAGTGGCAGACCAATTGATATCATTTTTATACAAATATATGCCCCAACAGCAGACAGCACAGAAAAAGAAATAGACACATTTTACAATGATCTTGATATGGCAATGATTCGGTGTAAATCTCATGAGACAACTGTTATATTTGGAGACTTCAATGCAAAGGTTAGAAATGAAAATGTTGATGATGTGACTGGTGGTTATGTCCTGGAAGAAAGAAATGAGAGAGGTGACAAACTGATAGAGTGGGAAAGAACGAATGATATGATAGGAGGAAACACCTGGTTTAAGCAGCATCCTAGACGCCTTTGGACGTGGAAAAGTCCAGGGAACAATGTTCATAATCAGATTGACTACATACTAATATGCAGGAGATTTAGAAACAGTTTGAAATCTGTGAAAACTAGGCCAGGAGCAGACTGCAACAGCGAACATGTACCAGTAATAAGAAAACTTAGAATAACATTGAAGAAAGTAAAGCGAGCTTCAAACAACATCAAGTTACAAGCCCAACCTTACTTAAATCAGATAAAGAAATGTGTGAAAGATACGTTACAATACAGAATAGGTACAATGCAATAGAAAAATACAGAGTGTAGATGAACAGTGTGAAATGCTAAAGGAATAAATACATCAAACATCAAAAGAAATCGTACCAGAAGTAAAGAGGGCTGCAAAGAAGAAGTGGATGACAGATGAAATTTTAAAACTGATGAATGCAAGAAGGAAGAAGAAGCAAGACAGCGAAGAATATGACAGATTAAATAAGGAAATAGTAAACAAATGTAAAACAGCACAAGAAGCATGGCTAAACCAGAAGTGCAGAGAGCTTGAAGTGCAGAACCGGAAAGACACAAAATCTATGAATAGGAAATAAATGAGATAATTGGCAGAAGGACACGAACAGTCACTGACTGTTTGAAATCAAAAGAAGGCACAATGTTAATGGGTCATGAGAACATGATAGAAAGGTGGACAGAATACATCAAGGAGCTGTATGATGATGACAGACCAGATTTGAACGAACAGGACAATTGTGAAGGACCTCCAATACTTGTGGCAGAAGTAGAGTATGCCATGCCCCACATGAAGAAAGACAAAGCGCCTGGACCAGATAATGTAACAGTGGAGTTTAGGAGAATTTGGAGTAGAAGTGATAACAAAACTCTTAAATGACATCTACAACCGTGGTCAAATACCTGATGATCTGCTAAAATCCATATTCATAGCTGTGCCAAAGAAATCTGGAGCCATGGAATGTGAAGAACATCGCACCATTAGTCTTATGAGTCATATGACCAAAATATTATTACGAATTATCATGAGAAGAGTGAGATATACAATTAAACCAGAAATCAGTGATGCACAGTTGTCGTAGATTTTATCAGATAGGTAATAGATGTTTATAGTCCTGTCTGAGCAGAGGTGATAGTGATGACAATGTGAAAGTAAGGGGTAAGAAATAGTTTTATCACGAGGTGATCGTGTAAGAGAAAGGACAGTCTCTGGAGAGAATAATTGATCTAATCCAGCCTATCTGGACGACGATATTTAAATCAGACCCACTTTCTTTCCTTGTACGAAATACAAGTTACACTACACTCAAATGCACACAATTCTGGGACAAATACGCACGAACGTGAAAACAAACTATGAATAACATATAATGGATAGGGGTTGACCGACACGATAACTAAAGGTTTAATAAAGTTTATTATCAATAGAAGATCACAACAATAAGCATATGCATCACTAGATCATGGTTTACAGACAAAAGTGCATAAGAAGAAATTAATCAAATAGGTTCTCCCCCTCTGGTAAAGGAAGAGAAAAGACGATCCCAACAGAGGTTAATTAACCCAAAAGATCAAAAGTTAACAATAGGTTATGAAATAGTCAGTATGGGAAAAGAATAGGTTCCTAATGTAATCCATCCCGTGACTACTCAGATTAGTGAGATAAAAAGAAAGAAGAAACCACATAAGTATATGATGTTAACAAAAGAATGAAGTTTCTTTCTCCGTTCATTCAATTCACACCCATTCAGTGGCCACTTTCAGACTTTTGCTTACCCCAGTAGTTGTCGCAGGCATTCCAAGGAAATACACTAATAAGTAATAAGACTATTTAGTGTCAAATTTAAGTTTTGCCAAATCCAGCCCCAGACTCGCCGTAGTTGCTGACTGCAAATTTCACGGGAGTCGCTAGAGTCGGTGATTTAATTTGTCCTGGATACAATATGTTATCTATGCCTTCAGCTGGTTGGAGTAAGGTTCATCGCTGACGTAGGATGAATAGAACATATATAGTTCCTATGTTGTTTAGCCTCAGGTGGCTGAGACGCTAGATTAAGTTACACAAATGTTGCTGACAATATATTTCGCCACAGCTGGCTGATGAGATTGATATAAGTAAATCTGGTAATAGTTCTGGTCCAGTTAATATTATAATTTAATGGTTCTATTCTGGTTTCTCTCATGAAAATCAGGAAAATTGGACCACACAGGTCACAGCAAGAAGCTCATCAATATTAAATATCTCTGGATGCTTATAACATTATAAGTTCGTATGATCATAAGTTCATATGGCCATTAAAAAAACCGCTTGTACTCAGGTTGATCAGCCTAGATTTTAGGAAAGAAATATAAACATTTAACCAAATTATCAATATCATATCTAACACGTGTTAAAATAGGACCTCTTCACCACTCCGTTATAAATTAGATTTAAAACACAAGTGTCTAGCTTATCCTATCATTTTTAACGCGTGATATGAACACTAGTCATTTTAAAATTTACATAAAATGGAAAGAAGTAAATAATATATACCGCCAGTAGACAGTTATTTAATGTATGTACTAGTCAATTTAAAACATCTCTTACTAGGAAATAGCGAGTAATTAAATTCACTTTACGGCTGAAAAAGATTTATCTATAAGTTATTTAATTAGCACAGAAAATCGCAGTGAAATATAATGAAAACTTTAAACACACTAAATCACTTAAACGCTAGTATATAAATTACCGCAATCAGAAAAATAAAACACTCCACGAAAATCTAATAATTTTCACTCTGTACGAGAAATCTAAGTTATCGAGCTAGTGAATTTCAGATAGATTTCTGAACAACTGATCATGGCTATCGGAGAGACATGGTATATATCCGTAAATTCCGTTCTATCGCTATTTAATGCGAAAGTCACACCTACTGCCAGACCCGAGCCAATTTGCCGTTCGATTCTTAAATCAAATGTAATTTTACCACCTCTGCCGCCGACAACCTCTCTGGCTTGACTTTCATCATCTCCGCCTTGCCGAATATCAGCTACGCAATTAATTCCCCTGAAAGTTTTACAATTCAAGGTCCGTCTCAGACTTAACATCGCCCCTGATCAAAGAATCTATTACGCCATGCTCCGCGCTCTCTCTGTTCCGCCGTGCTTAATTGCCAAACGGCTCACGTGTTAATTGCACTAGTGAATCCGGCGTTCATGTAGCACCAAAAAAAAAAAAACTAGATGGGGAGGGGCAAAAGTGGATGATCACTGCTACACTATTTCCATCTGTGACAACAGTGTGGATTTGTAGAAGGTAAAGGCACAAACAATGCTATATATTATAAGAACATTAATAGAAAGAGCCATAGAGGTGAAGATAGATCTGTACTTGTGCTTTTTAGATTACACCAATGCATTTGACAAAGTGAAACATGAGGAAATTATCGAAATGTAAGAAAGAATCAGCATTGATGGTAAAGACTTGAGGATAATAAGGAACGCGTACTGGCAACAAACAGCAGCTGTAATAATTAGCAGCCAAATAGGAACGTTTCAGCAAGTAAAAAAAAAAGGTGTCAGGCTGCTGTCACCGGTACTGTTCAATATGTTCAGTGAAAATATAATGAGATCTCTAGAGGAATATCATTCGGCGGACATAATATAAACAACTTGAGATACGCTGATGGTACAGTCTTAATAGCAAAAAGTGAAAAGGAGCTGCAGGAAATGGTTGATACAATAGTGATAGAAAGTGAAAATAAAGGCCTTAGCCTTAATAGCAAAAAGACTGAACTAATGGTCGTCTCAAAGAAAAAGACTTACCTGTCCCCACGAAAAACTGTTTGGAGATATTAGGAACCTTGAGCTGACTACTGCCTTTATTAGAGTCATTAATGTTTAAGTACGAGGAAGAACGAACGTTAATACGAACGAACGAACGAAATTTATTTTCAAAGGGTTGAGAATTGGGCACGCAGGCCTGTCTGATATTCTGCCCTTCCTTTCTCTCGTCTTTTATACTGAATTCATTTATTCTCACGTGCATTTTACATATCAATTTAATAAAATTCAATGTTGTTAAGGTAAAATAATAGCATACTCCCATTCACAGTACCTAATTATAATCATGAAATAAAATGTGTTGAAAATTACAAACATCATCATTTGAGCCTACATTCGATATTATATCATTTGTTCGGAAACATAATCCCATTAGGGGGGCAGGTAATCAGAACTCATAAAGTATTCGAAAAGTCTACGATTGTATGAATAGGGACTGAGGTTGTTTTTTAGATCATGTGAAAGATAGTTCCAAAGATTAGCTGCAGAGTAAGCTAAGCTCTTCTAGAATAAAGTAAGCCTAGGCTTGGGAACTTGTATTTTGTTAAGGCGTTGACTGTGTATTTCATTTTCTTTGAACATTGGCCACAGATATGATGGAGCATTATGTGACAGGATCTTGTGAACAAATTTAGCTTTGTTGCACAGAACTTGCTTTCTTATTGGCAGTATTTTGAGATCTTTATATACTTGTAGATCTACACACTGCGTTTTGCAGTTGTCAGAGATTAGACGCACTGCACGCTTTTGTAGTGAATATAGTCTTTTTGTGTTGGGCATAGAGCAACCATCACAGATTGTGGAGCAATCGTCACGGTTTGTTTGTATGTGAGATATATAAAACAATTTTCGTGCTTCTTCATCTAGGAAATATTTGATTTTAGCTAACTGGTAAATTGTCTGTGCCGTTTGCTTGGTCTGTGCATGTACATGTGAGTTTCAAGAAGAAGATATAACCTTTTTTCTCGAGATATGGTCATGCATTAAATGTTACTCGGAATGAAACACGCAAATATACACTAAATAAAGAAATAAACCAGCGTTGGCCAACTAGACGTTAAATGGTAGTCGCACTACTGAAGACAATATTTCAAAGCGTTGTTCTAATATTTTTCCAAACAAGATTTTGTAGGGGTCAGCACAATGTGGCAACAGTGTCATGTTAATTTTTATTTACGCAAGCTGGCAACACTGCGTAATGTTTCTGTCTTTGACCAGGCTCCCGCGCTGCTTGTAACGTAGTCTGTTGCAGTATGGTAGTTAACGTGTGTATTGATTATCATTTTTTGTTTTACTGATATCCCTTATGTGTAACCATGTTATCTAGAAAAAGTAGCGATGAAGACGATAATAAATGATTTAACTGTTTCTACAGCACGAACAGCATGGCGTATCACAATATATAAAGTCGTTCTCCGAAGGCCGCCTGGTTTCGTCCCTTTGGTAATAGTGAGAACGTATATGTCTGCGCTTTACACGACATTAAACAAACTTTTTTTTGGGTCTTAATTGTAAGTGGTTTTAAAATATTATTCTACTGGTTTACAACAAGTAAATATATTTTGAGCCTCTGTAGAAAAAAACATCTATATCCTGTTAGGCGCTTGTGCGAAACCTAACAACTGATAGGGACAGAAAGAGTTAAGAGATAGTTGGATGAAGAGTTTGTTGGGAAGTGGAAAGCCACAATTTCCTTTGCGTCAAACAGTATTGTCGACATTCAAGTCTGGTAATCTAAACGCCGTTATTGTAGTGAAATTGACAGAGATACAACGGTAAAATACTCAAAAGATAACATTTAAGGATAAAAACATAATGCGTAGGCTGCTGATGTACATGATCGCCTAGACCGCGGGTCATCACCCTCCATAAAATTGACTTGCTAGACAGGAGGGAAACGGAGGATCAAAAAGGAAAAAATATGACTGGAAAGATTGCGTAGCAAGGCTAAAGAGACGCAATTGGGGGGGATGGAGGAAAGTAAAAATTCAAGTCCCCCAAATTGACACGAGGTACGGAATTGGACGTTTTGCGATACCAAGCGCTTGATTTGAATTTGAGCGGAAGAACGCAGATGTTAGGAATATTACAAAAATTTAAAAAGTAATTTTTCTTAATATTAATGTTAGGAATATAAAAATTAGCTGGCCGGATGGCCTATTCTGAGCAATGAAATAATATGATCTTAATTTTACAAACGGATAGATAATATTGAAGATAATGACAAAAGACAGTGTAGTTCACAACATCGACAGACTGCCTTGAATAAAAAGTGTCGTTATTTGCACCCAAAACACGACCTTGGGGACGCAAGTGTTCAAAGTTACTTATTATGGAGGAGAGGGTTTTTGAGCGGTAGCTGTGTCTAAATATAACTTTTTACGACAAAATTTTAAGGGGAGAGAAAGGTTGCTTCAAAAATCAAGCACATTTTTTTTAGAAACACAAGTAGAGACGGACAGACTAACAGATAACCATCCATACTTGACTGAAGCATGACTGAAATGACTTTAGTGTAGAAATTTGAAATTTAAAGTACAACTAGGCAGTGATTGGCCACAGACAAGCATATCATTAGCGCTCAGAGCGCATTTGGGGTCATTCTTCAATAATTGTTCAGTGTTAGACACAGATTTTAAAGTGTGGTGTTTTCCCATATGAAAGCAAGTGAAGTAAATTTAGGGACGCCATCCTATAGCCAGCAGCTCAGCTGAGTTTTGCTAGCACTTCTGTGTTAATTATTCATAATCTGGTAAGATTGAAATTATTTCTTTATATATTTTGAATATTGTTTCATGTTCGAGTGATTTGATACTGCCATATCAAAATCTAGCATTACAAACAAGTAGGGATTTTGCTCTAGACCCCCCGCCCAAGTCAGGGTCTAGGGACCAACAAGGTACATAAACTACAGCAAGGATTATGCACGATAGATCAAGCGTTGAAACAGATTACCTATCTTCTTTTAGGGCCGACAACTAATAATTATTTTTCAGAATCTATAGTCTGGGAGGATCTATCGGATGTAAACCCACCATGGTAACTGTGCTGTTTGGTCAGAGAGATCTGACCTGTCTGTATGATGTGGTTGTTGTGTCAGTGTGGTGTCCAGACGTGGGTATAGAATAGATTTTGACACATAGCCCATACTTTGATTACAGAGCTGTGAGTTTTCTATCGACAACAAAGCAGAGTCTATTCGGTGGGTGACTTTACTCGAGTGTATCTGTGCAGTTCTTGTGACAGAGACCACCATTATTGCCCGCCAGCACGGAGAGGTGGGACCGCAAGTTTTCAGCACCAGAGCTACAAAAAGATGAGTGAGCCTCTGGTCTGCTGGACATTCACCAACTATTGGTAGTGACTAATATCCCCGTAAAAATTCCCACCATTTTCTGGACATTGTGTAGTCAATATAGACAGGTGTGATGAGGCCACCCCAACAGCACAAACAGTAAATATCCTCCCAAAGAGATGACTACTCGAACTTTTTTTTTTTAATAAAACTAACTAGTCTAGTACTTAAATATGTACACTCCTGCATTTATTATGTAACATTCCATGCATATTTTTTCATAAATTTTCAATCCTTCTTTTAAAACAAGTTCTGGTCAAAATAAAACTTGATCCAGAACCAATAAATGTAATATAATTATATCAAAAACTTTATACACGTGAGTTAGTTCAGTGTATTTTAACACTTGTTAATCTTATTAGTCTTCTTAAATGTCTGTGGGTGTATTTATAACTAACCCACCACATTACACATCATTACCCTAGACACTTTACGTAGCCACATTCATTAAGAAAAAAAAAAAGTAAGTGTGAGGTCGTAGTGGTAGCAAGAAAGGCCTTCTGACAATTCTCAATACATTTTATCTCAGGAGCCTTCACAGCTGGCCTCATACAATTTACATGTAGTAAGAACACCATCATACAATACCATCAACACCACTACATAAATTGGGGTCTTGTCCAGGGATAATTAGCCCAACAGTAATATTGAGATCTCCTGGTGGGAGAAATAAAAGTAGGGAAATAAATTGTAAAATTTCCTTTAAAATTAAAAGTGTCCCTGCAGATAAAAGTTGGTGAATCTTCACAGCCAGTAATAATTAATTAGTTAACTGGTTAGTTAGAATTAGTTAGACTATAGTCATATAGTAATTAGAAGTACTTAGTGTATTTACTGGTTAGAGATTTATCTTGTATATTATTATATTGTCCAAAAAGTATGGCAGAGCTAGCAAAGTTTAGATCAGCTGCTGTGCTCACTGCGAAGGAGATGGGGATGGATGGTCAAATTTTAATTCAATACGTAACGACTGAATGTGATAAATATATTGAAAGGGAAGATAGAAAGGTAGCTGAAGAGAAGAGGTTACAAATTGAGGCTGATAGAGAAATTAAGAGGCTGCAGATTGAGGCAGAAGAAAAAAAGGCTGACTGCCGAAAGGGAGGCAGAAGAAAAACGACAGCAAAGGGAGGCAGAAGAAAAACGACAGCAAAGGGAGGCAGAAGATAAAAAGGCCGAAAGGGAGGCTGAAGATAGAAGGTTGCAGAGGGAGCACGAATTACGACTAAGGGAGCTGGAATTACAAGGCCCGGCCCCTGAAAATGGTGCCAGCCCTTTTGCCTCAGATGCTACGCCCAGTATGGGAGCCTCAAACTCAGCTATGGGGTTTCATTTAGACCATTTTGTTGAAAAAGACGATGACATAGAGGGGTACCTGGGACGTTTTGAGTTATTAGCTACTACATATGGGTTAGAGAGAGAGAGGTGGAGTTTAAAGCTATCACAGGGATTGAGGGGTGCTTCTTATGAAGTATTTGCCAAAATGAACAGGGAAGACCAAGACAATTATGACATGTTAAAGCAGGCTTTGTTATTAAGGTACGAGAAGAATGGTGAATTTTATCGTAAGAAATTTAGAAATGCCAAACTGTTGTCTGGGGAGACATACCACCAATTCTCTGCCAGACTAGAAACCTATTTGGAGAAATGGACGGCTCTGGGGAAGACCCAAGATCTTAAAGAAATGATCATGATTGAGCAATTGAGAGAGTCCATGGCTCCAGACATGAGAAAATTTCTCATGGAACAGGTGCAGAGAAGTTGGGGGAAATTTTAAATGTTGCTGAGAGGTATCAGGCAGCTCAGGCAGAGGTAAGTGGTGCTAAGAAGAAGCACATAGACAATTTTAAAGCTCCACAGCAATTTAATAAATTTGATAATAGAGAGCAGGGAAATAAGGGTAGGACAAATTTTGAGCGGCCAAGAAATGACTATCGCGACAGAAACTCACAGTTCAATGACCAAAAGTTCAATGAAAGAAAACCGTTGAACCAAGGAAAAAGATGGTGCAAATGGTGCAAGAAGGATAACCATAACACCGAATTTTGTAGAAGGAAACCTTCAAACATTGCTGCAATGAAGTCGGGGACGCAAAGATTAAAGGTTAATCCTAAGGGACAACAGGAACCTTATCACCCCCCAGTTTGTGAGGATGTTATTTGTAATGGGGTCACCATAAGGTGCCTTTATGATACAGGTTTGGATTATGATTCAGTTGTGAAGTCTAGCCTAGTGGACCCAAGTCAGTATACCACAGAAACAGTGGAAATACAAGGGGCGACTAAGGACATACCACTCATGACACTTCCCATCGCAAGGATAACGGTGAAAACTCGCTATGTGGAAGGAGAAATCAGAGCAGCAGTGATAGATGAACCAATCTACCCTCTAATCTTGGGGTGTAGATACGTCTTCTTGGGGAATCCCGAGAAACCTGTGATCATGGCGACAGTGCAGACCAGGTCACAGAAGAAGGAGGAAGAAGGTGAACCTATAAACGCTCATCCAGAGGAGATGAGGAAGGCGCAGGCTGAGGATAGGACACTCAGCCCTGTTTTAAAAAATTGCCCAAATGCCACACACCTCCGAGCAAGGGGGAATATTTCATGAAGAACAAACTCTTATACAGGAAGACAGGAACTAGATCCACTGGTCACGGACAGTTAGTTCTTCCCAAGAGATATAGGGCAAACTTAATAAGGAGCTTACATGTTGGAACAGATGGTGACCATGAGAAAGTCGGTACCATCTGCCAAAAGATTGCTCGAAAATACTATTGGCCCGACGTAAATGTCGATGTTGAAAACTTTGTAGAAGCATGTGGCGTATTTCATGAGGGAACACCCACAAAGGGAAAATATGTGCAGGACCTAGAACCGCCACGGGGCACTTTAGGCCTGAAAGGAAAACTAATTATACACGGGTAGACAAAGTGGAATGGGAGCCCCCTTTTCACACCCAGTCTTCACTTGAATGGATTAACATGGCCGCTATGCGAAGAGTACAAAGAAGAAATTTAACCCAGGATAGGATGACAATCCCTCGGTCAGACTTATATAAACTGGAGGAACAGACAAGAGAGCGAAGATCTCTCATAAACAATCTTAAGTGGGGAGACAAACCCCAGAGAAAAATTGGTAGTGGTCGATTTGTGAGTGATGATTCTAGGAAGAAAAGTCCTCATTATAGAGCTTCTCAGGGACGGGACCCGATGGGTTCCATGAAAAATAAGTATGGTAAATTAAAGATCCAGATGTAACTCTATTAAGGACCTGGACAGATGAGAAGGCGGAAGAGACTGTTACCTCATCGTATCAATACGTGAACGAACTGACCACTCGTTTGAAAGCTGGATGGAAACTGGCAAATGATAATTTGAAACAAGCCAGGAAGAAACATGCAGCATATTTTAATAGGAAGGCAAAGGACAGGGAACTGGCAGTCGGAGAGAAGGTGCTGCTTTTACTACCCGGAAGCCAGAATAAATTACAAATTGGTTGGCAAGGTCCATATACGGTTCTAGAGAAGGTGTCTAGAACAAACTATAAAATTGACAAAAAGGGGAAGGAAAAAGTTTATCATGTAAACCTGTTAAAGAAGTATCTGGACAGACCACTCCAGGAAAGCACCCCCTTATTGACCTTAGCTATTGCAACCCAGATGCAAAAGGAACCACTCACCTCACATGAATACCCATTACATCCTTGTGAAACCGCAGCACAGGTAAAAGTCAGTAAGCACCTGACTAAAAACCAGAGGGAGAGAGTTCAACAGGTTCTGGAGGAACATACAGATGTATTAACAGATAAACCAGGCCATACAAATTTGCTACAGTATGACATGAAACTGGTAGACACAAACCCAATCTGTATGAGAGCCTATTCTATTCCGTTCGCGAAGGAGAAGGCATTAAAGGAAGAAATAGATTATTTATTGAAGGAGGGGATTATTTCGCACAGTGAATCATCTTTTAGTTCTAGTGTCGTTTTGTTGAGGAAACCGTCTGGGGAACACAGACTGTGCATAGATTACAGGAAACTGAATGCTGTCACAGAAGGACAAGTGGATCCATTACCAGACACAAAACAGCTATTTGCCAGACTGAACAAGGCAAAATACTTTTCAAAGGTGGATCTTAGTAAAGGCTATTACCAGATCCCAGTGAAGCCTGAAGTGAGACCTTATTTGGCTTTTAGCACTTCGGATGGACATTATGAATTCAATATGCTACCATTCGGACTGAAAAATGCTCCGAGTGTGTTTTCAAGGATGATGCGAAAATTGTTGGACCCCCTGAATAACCCATGTATCACAAATTTCATGGATGATATTCTCGTCGCCACAGAGACATTTGAAGAACACATTGAAGCTCTGGAGATGTTGTTTGATAGACTTCGGGAGGCGAACTTAACTGCTAGGCCAACAAAATGTTGTATTGGATGCAAAGAGTTGGAATTCTTGGGGCACACTGTATATCAGGGTAATATGACCCCTGATCCTAAGAACTTGGAAAAACTGCAGAGAGCACCTAGGCCGCAAACCAAAAAGGACGTGCGATCATTCGTGTCGTTATGCGGATTTTATCAGAAATACATCAAAAATTTTAACGCTATTTGTGCTCCTCTGACTGATCTGACTCGCAAGGGACTTCCAGATAAAATTATTTGGACTGCACAATGTGAACTAGCGTTCCAAGAGTTAAAGGAAAAACTCACTAGCAAGCCTATTCTCAAACTGCCTGATTTGACACAGGACTTTGTCTTAAGAACCGATGCAAGTAATGTAGGACTTGGAGGGGCTTTGTTGCAAAGATCATCTTCACCTGATGGGGAACTTAAACCAGTCGCTTATGCAAGCCGCAAATTGAATAAGGCGGAACAAGGATACTCCACAAGCGAAAAAGAATGTTTAGCATTAATCTGGGCAATAAAGAAGTTTCAAATCTATCTATATGGTAGGACATTTGTGGTGGAGACGGATCATCAGCCTCTCGTGTTCTTGTCTCAGGCTAAGCATGAAAACGCAAGATTGCTGAGGTGGTCTTTATTGCTTCAACCGTATCAGTTCAGTATCCAATATATCCCAGGCAAATTGAATGTCGGTGCAGATTTCCTCAGTCGGCACCCCTGTGATCAAAATTAGAGTAGTGGCAGACGTGAGGAGTAATTTTACCTATGTGTATCGCTGGTTTTGGAACTTGCCATAGGCATGTTTTCAAGTGGGGAGATGTGTAGTGAAATTGACAGAGATACAACGGTAAAATACTCAAAAGATAACATTTAAGGATAAAAACATAATGCGTAGGCTGCTGATGTACATGATCGCCTAGACCGCGGGTCATCACCCTCCATAAAATTGACTTGCTAGACAGGAGGGAAACGGAGGATCAAAAAGGAAAAAATATGACTGGAAAGATTGCGTAGCAAGGCTAAAGAGACGCAATTGGGGGGGATGGAGGAAAGTAAAAATTCAAGTCCCCCAAATTGACACGAGGTACGGAATTGGACGTTTTGCGATACCAAGCGCTTGATTTGAATTTGAGCGGAAGAACGCAGATGTTAGGAATATTACAAAAATTTAAAAAGTAATTTTTCTTAATATTAATGTTAGGAATATAAAAATTAGCTGGCCGGATGGCCTATTCTGAGCAATGAAATAATATGATCTTAATTTTACAAACGGATAGATAATATTGAAGATAATGACAAAAGACAGTGTAGTTCACAACATCGACAGACTGCCTTGAATAAAAAGTGTCGTTATTTGCACCCAAAACACGACCTTGGGGACGCAAGTGTTCAAAGTTACTTATTATGGAGGAGAGGGTTTTTGAGCGGTAGCTGTGTCTAAATATAACTTTTTACGACAAAATTTTAAGGGGAGAGAAAGGTTGCTTCAAAAATCAAGCACATTTTTTTTAGAAACACAAGTAGAGACGGACAGACTAACAGATAACCATCCATACTTGACTGAAGCATGACTGAAATGACTTTAGTGTAGAAATTTGAAATTTAAAGTACAACTAGGCAGTGATTGGCCACAGACAAGCATATCATTAGCGCTCAGAGCGCATTTGGGGTCATTCTTCAATAATTGTTCAGTGTTAGACACAGATTTTAAAGTGTGGTGTTTTCCCATATGAAAGCAAGTGAAGTAAATTTAGGGACGCCATCCTATAGCCAGCAGCTCAGCTGAGTTTTGCTAGCACTTCTGTGTTAATTATTCATAATCTGGTAAGATTGAAATTATTTCTTTATATATTTTGAATATTGTTTCATGTTCGAGTGATTTGATACTGCCATATCAAAATCTAGCATTACAAACAAGTAGGGATTTTGCTCTAGACCCCCCGCCCAAGTCAGGGTCTAGGGACCAACAAGGTACATAAACTACAGCAAGGATTATGCACGATAGATCAAGCGTTGAAACAGATTACCTATCTTCTTTTAGGGCCGACAACTAATAATTATTTTTCAGAATCTATAGTCTGGGAGGATCTATCGGATGTAAACCCACCATGGTAACTGTGCTGTTTGGTCAGAGAGATCTGACCTGTCTGTATGATGTGGTTGTTGTGTCAGTGTGGTGTCCAGACGTGGGTATAGAATAGATTTTGACACATAGCCCATACTTTGATTGCAGAGCTGTGAGTTTTCTATCGACAACAAAGCAGAGTCTATTCGGTGGGTGACTTTACTCGAGTGTATCTGTGCAGTTCTTGTGACAGAGACCACCATTATTGCCCGCCAGCACGGAGAGGTGGGACCGCAAGTTTTCAGCACCAGAGCTACAAAAAGATGAGTGAGCCTCTGGTCTGCTGGACATTCACCAACTATTGGTAGTGACTAATATCCCCGTAAAAATTCCCACCATTTTCTGGACATTGTGTAGTCAATATAGACAGGTGTGATGAGGCCACCCCAACAGCACAAACAGTAAATATCCTCCCAAAGAGATGACTACTCGAACTTTTTTTTAATAAAACTAACTAGTCTAGTACTTAAATATGTACACTCCTGCATTTATTATGTAACATTCCATGCATATTTTTCATAAATTTTCAATCCTTCTTTTAAAACAAGTTCTGGTCAAAATAAAACTTGATCCAGAACCAATAAATGTAATATAATTATATCAAAAACTTTATACACGTGAGTTAGTTCAGTGTATTTTAACACTTGTTAATCTTATTAGTCTTCTTAAATGTCTGTGGGTGTATTTATAACTAACCCACCACATTACACATCATTACCCTAGACACTTTACGTAGCCACATTCATTAAGAAAAAAAAAAATTAAGTGTGAGGTCGTAGTGGTAGCAAGAAAGGCCTTCTGACAATTCTCAAATACATTTTATCTCAGGAGCCTTCACAGCTGGCCTCATACAATTTACATGTAGTAAGAACACCATCATACAATACCATCAACACCACTACAGTTATGACACGCACCAAAGTACTTTATGCCCAGAATTTTCTGCTGATTCAATGTCAACGTGATTAAAAAGTAATATCCTTAGAAGAAAATCGCCGAATGTAAAGTAAGGTTTTGCCAATTTTTCCAAACTGGCAAATGTAACGATAGAGCAAAAAATGTTTCTGGTCGCTCAGGTAAAACGGCTGTATATGGAATGGAATTCGTAAAGAAAAGAAAACTTGCTTAAGTTATTTCTATTTTAAAGCCAGAAAATATAAAATTGCGAAGAATTATTTAACAAATGCCTGGCTGTCACGTGCAATATAAATGCGAAAGTGTTGTAACCAGCCCTTGTATTGTAATTATAATATATGACCTGATCTTGGATGAATCTACAAGCATTCAAGATCAGCTACAGCTAACCACTTTTGTTCGTTTTGTAAAAACAAGTGTCCGAGACATAAAAGAAGGGTTATGAGATTTGACTGCATTCAAGAATAAAATAACACCATTTAGAGTTCGCATATCAAAGGAGTTCTCGATGCAGCGCTTGGCAAAGCTTCTGCATTATTTTAAAAAATCGTGTGAGCATTACGGGATCCTAGCTACAGGAGGCAACAAGCAAGGACTCATGGGACTTTTAACTGTTGATCCATCATTTACTGATTTACCTCTCGGTCAGTTGCATCACTTTTTATCCTAGCCACTAAATATTTTAAATATTAACATGTTATGAAGGGAGGTTCCAAAATGTTAATATAAACTGCCATCTTCGCATCGATGATAATCTGCAAAAGATCTCTAGCGTCATCTGTCTATTATCTTGATGGTACGGTGTAATACGCTCTTTCATGTTCATCTGTAAATGTTATCTTTCTATTCATAGCGCTGTTTTTCTCTTGCATGATTGCTTTCAACTTTTCCTCCCATTATTTTTTTGAGAAAGATGGTTATGCTTTCACACGACCAAAATATTTGATCTGCCTAACTTTGATGTCCTTTTTTTAAGCATTAATCATATTTGCATACTGGTTCATCTGTTTGATCGACAAGTCCAGGTTTTTTTTGGTTAAACCACTTTAATTAACTGCACCTGAGCGTTATATATATATATATATATATATATATATATATATATATATATATATATATATATATATATATATATATATATATATATATATATATATACGAGGGGCGTTCAGAAAGTAATGCACCACATCGTTTTTCTCAGTTAATAATGAAGATAGAAGCATGCAATTTTGCACACTTCAAATATGGCATGTGCCAATTGTGTGCACCAAATTGCACCGCAACCGGCCAAATAATACGGCTGCCCTAAACCGTTGAAATGGAGCGTGTTAGCAACTTGCGTTATAAGCAGAGAATTGTGATAGAATTTCTCGTTGCAGAGAAGGAAACTGTTGTGAACATTCACAAGCGTCTATGTGATGTGTATGGAAGTTTAGCAGTCGACGGGAGTACAGTCAATCGCTGGGTTCAGAGAATCAAAGAATCAGGAAGTGGAGATACGGAGCTGCTTGATCGGCCACGCTGTGGACGTCCTGCCACAGCCACCAACGCAGAAATGTTGAAATGCGCTGAGGGCATTATTCTTACTGATAGGCGAATCACTACTCAACAATTGTCCTTACAGCTGGTAGTGCAAATGCAGTTATAAAAACTCTCGGATTTTCTAAGGTTTGCGCAAGATGGGTTCCTGAAAGTCTCACAAATGACCACCGATTGCAAAGGAAAGCAATTTCTTCTGAATTGTTGGAGCGTTTCAATGCTGATGGAAAGAACGTTTTGGCTAAGATCGTTACAGGTGACGAAACCTGGGCACATCATTTTGAACCTGAGACAAAAAGACAGTCAATGGAGTGGCATCATTAGCAATCACAATGAAGAAAGAAATTCAAGACAATTCTTTTTTTTTTTTTTTTTTTTTTTTTTTTTTCTTAACCAGCGGCACTTGGGCTTTCAGCCCTTCGGCCCAATGACATGTCATTGCAAGGCTGGGGAACCTGAGGACTTTCCTTCCAACCCGGTCAGGAGCTTCGCTCCTTCCCATCCACAGAGGGTTTATCACAGGAGCCGTTCAGGCTATTCAGTCAAATTTCCGGATGTAAACATTCCTTCAAACGCCGACGCCCGGGTTTGAACCATGAACACCTGGTCGCCAGTACAACGCCGAAGCCATTACACCAGCGCGGCTCCCAGACAATTCCTTCAGCTGGAAAGGTCATGATCACTGTCTTTTTGGACATTGAAGGTGTGATTCTAGTGGACGTTATGCCAAGAGGAGAGACAATCAATTCGCAAGCTTACATTAAGACATTGAAAAAACTCAATCAACGTTTTCGCAGAGTTCGGCCGCACAAGAATTCAACAGACCTGCTTCTCCTTCACGACAATGCGCGACCTCACACAAGTCTGACTACACGGGAAGCAATCACCAAATTGGGTTGGACTGTACTACCCTATCCACCCTATAGTCCCGATTTGGCACCCTCTGATTTTCATCTATTTGGTCCACTTAAAGATTCACTCCGTGGGACAAGGTTTGAAGATGATGAAGGAGTGATTCATGCAGCGAAGAAATGGCTACATGATCAAGACAAAATCTGGTACGGGCTAGGAATACATGCATTTGTTTCGCGCTGGCATAAAGCCGTACAAGTTGAGGGGGATTATGTAGAATAATACCAATGTTTACATGACATATCCATGTATATTGTGTATCAATTTCATGCTTTTTTAATAAACAGCTCCTGAGAAAAACGATGTTGTGCATTACTTTCTGAACGCCCCTCGTATATATATATATATATATATATATATATATATATATATATATATATATATATATATATATATATATATATATATATATATATATATATATATATATATATATATATATATATATACAGTACTTTGCAAAAAAAATGGCAGTCATATTGCTCAGCTAAATATGCTGAAATCTAATTAAATATGCATGTTCTGCCCCAAATTTACACTCCACTTAAGTGAGCAAACACTACCAAAAGTAAAAAAAAATTAGTGTAGAGTAAAGTCCCTTGATAATAGAGCAGACGACAATTTCTAATGCTAGTGGCAGAAAATGGACACAAAGTCAAAGTGTATGTTAATCTCACAGCTTTGGAATGAAGGAAATCAAACATGTTCCAACATTTCTAAAACCTTGAACATTCCTGAGCGGACTGTCTACAGAGTTGTGAGTAAATTAAAAGCAGGTAATGGAATCGAGCGAAAAGAAGGTAGTGGGGGGTCAAGAATTTTGGACACAAAGGACCATCGGCGTCTCGCCCAAATCGTTCGGGCTGGGCCAATGAAGAGTGTAGAAAACATACGGCAGCGCATGATCGATTTGGGAAACCCAGAAGTATCTAATGCTACTGTCAACCGGGAGCTACACAGGATGAATTATACAAAAAAGCGGGTAATTTCGTCACCATTTCTCACAGAGACTCACAAACAGATGCACTTAAACTGGTGCCACGAACACCAAAATTTGTCATGGGACAATGTGATTTTGTCAGATGAATGTTCTGTTTGGTCTTATCCTGCTCAAATAAATATTTGGATGAAAGACTCTGTAACGGCTGTGCACCAGCGACCGAAACATACCCATAAATTCCATCTTTGGGGAGGGGTGGCAGCAAGAGGTGCCACCCCACTGTGTGTTTTCACAGGAATTCTCACGACAGAAAGGTACATCGACATACTAGAGGGACACCTTCTGCCATTTATGCAGGTCATGTACCCCGATGGGTGCACATTTCAACATGACAATGACCCAAAGCATAGAGCTCATACCACCAAAGCATGGCTGCAAGAGAAGAATGTGATAGTGCTGAAGTGGCCCAGCAACAGTCCCGACCTAAACCCAATTGAAAACGTTTGGGCACTACTCAAGAATCATTTAAAAAAGAGTGGACTCAGAGACGTTGAACAATTGAAGAAGGTAGCTGAAAAATACTGGGACAGTCTGACTCACAATTACCTACAAACACTTGCGGGAAGTATGCCTCGCCGCATTCAGGCTTGCCTTGCTGGAGAAGGCAACATTATATTGTACTGAAACCACTGTTAATAGATAGGGGAGATACCAATCTTCCTCTGGACATACAGTTTTTATTATTATTTGCTTCTATGAGTGTGCTGCGTTGCGAAAATATGACTGCCATTTTTTTTGCAAAGTACTGTATATATATATATATATATATATATATATATATATATATATATATATATATATATATATATATATATATATATATATATATATATATATATATATATATATATATATATATATATATATATATATATATATATATATATATATATATATATATATATATATATATATGCATGCGTTGCAAATTTTGAGCTTTGTTGCACACACCATGGCGAGCTGAAACTTTGCATGCTGCTTACATCTTTGGCACAGTCGATTATATATAATTACTAAACCAATGGAGGGCAAAATAACCCCATTAACCTAAGAGTTTGAAAGTATATGAAATAATAAACTGCGAAAATAGGAAATAGAATGTGTTTTGTTTTTGAAGGACCAGTGTCGGGTGATGCACCGATTATAACAATGTTATTCTTCAAACAACCAAGTGCAGTTTGTATTTGAAGGGGCCAGTGTCGGGTGGTGAATAGTGATGTGCCGATTAAAACAACATTTTTATTCAAGCGACCAAGTCAGTTAACCTTGTGTTTTAAACACAGATCTAGTAATGACTTTCTTTCTTGTGAGCTTTACGTAAGGTGTTTAAACTTATCGAAGTATATTTTATTCAAAGATGAACTTCACTGAAGGAAAAAAGTAACACCCATTAATGACTAAAAACTATGAAACAATAAAGGGAAACAACTTTTAGGTGTCCGCTTTAAATGTTTAAATTGCACAGAATAAAATGAGATGGCCAGTTATTAGTAATAAGTCATTCGTCGTATCTTCGCTAAAAGGTAGCATTAGTAAAATCGTGTCCCTAAAACTTGTGTTTTCCCTTATTTATTTCTCAATTATATATATATGGCTCAAATATTACATTTTCTTGGGCCCTTTTCATTCCCTACGTTTTCATTTCTCACGAATATCGTTGTTGTAAATATTTCCTTTCCTGATCGAGCTTCCCGAATGCCGTTATGACTCACATGTAAGAGTCTTCTCTTGGCAATTGTGAATCGGCAAATATAATTTTCCCGGTACTCTCAAACAAATAAGGAACGAACATTGCCACTTGACAGGCCCAGTAGACTGGCCACTTTCCAAAAGAAAGCAATTCAGTGTGGTCAGTTTGGGGAAGTGGACTCAGTAGTTGGAATCAAATAACGAGTGCTTCGCCGACTTAAAAGCCAAGACACTTAAAGGAAATTACCGGTGTTAGCCGCACCAAGTTTGTGTATAGAAGCGTGGCCAATAATCAAACATGTTTGGGTATGAGTTGTTTTTATCGCTTAGATGCTGATCATGTTGAGACAAATATTAGAAACATGTGGGAAAGAACGAACATTTGTTTATTCTTTTGTTGGAGTGCCAGTAATTTATCTTTTTTCCTACTAGGTCAACCAAACACCCGTAATAAAAAATGTCATTTTCAACGCACATACATTTGCATATTATTCCGTTAGCACCTCATCTTTTTCTCACCAAACACACATCCTGCCACTTCTATTTCTCCCACCAAAAACAAAAACTACCACTTCTATTTCTCTAACAACCACAAACTGCCACTTCTATTTCTCCAACAACAACAAACGGTCACTTCTATTTCTCCAACAAACGGCCACTTCTATTTCTCCCACTGTGACGATATTTTGGTTGTCCTTTTATTCCTCGTCTTTCTCTTCCTCTTTCTTCATTTATTTCTTCATTTTACGCACATAAACCTGTGCCCCGCCACACTTCAATCATCGCTTGACCTCTGTTCATATTGCCAGAGTGTTATTTCACGGCTAATTGATCATCCTTAAGGATTAATTGTAATCGCTTAAGTTGTTGAACCAGATTTTACTTCATACGGTCAACGTGAAAATTATTGTGGCCTTTTCGCGTAACCATTTCTGCCCTGCCCAAAAGTAGAGATTAAATACATGTGGTGGTGAATGCTTATCGCGACAATACTGAGTCAGACTACAAAGGAAGACCAGGTTATTTGTCTGAAAAAAACGTCTATGGTTAGTGATTTGTCACCAATTTGTCTGTCTGGGGACTGAAATCAGGGTGTCGTGAAACATTCTAAATCCACATATATAAATTAAAAGGTAAATGTAAAGCCTAACAAATAAATTCAATAAAAGAAAAGAGAAATGGTAAAAGTACAGTGCTGTCACAATGGCGTACAAAAATCCCCCTTGTTTTCTACTTCGTCTGCAAATTGTAACGTTTCCACGTTGATAGTAAAGCCTATAGCAGCATACACGCGTTTCCACAACACAATAAAACGTGTACTGCATTTCTAAGAAAACCTTGAGATACGCAAGCTGATTAATGACCTAAATTAATACTAACATTAATTACACTACGTTAACATAAACGAAAGGACAGATGGACTTAGGATAGAAAGAGAGGGAGGGCTGAAAGCAGGAACGCATGCAACCCTAACAAGCGTCTCGCGATATACAATTAATGCCCCCCCCCCCCCCCCCCCCGCGCGCGCGAAAGGCCAGAAGCACTAACTTTTTTTCATATAGACCGTGATAAAAAACACTACAACTACGAGAGTTAGGTTTAAAAACCTGAAAAACGCTTATTAGGAAACATGACATTATACTGGTTTACGTTTGAAAGCCTGACAGTACAGCAGACACCCTAAAAGTTTGGAAGTGAGGAGGTGGCAACAGCACGACTATCCTAGAAGAAAATGCATATTTTGAACGCAGCCACTTAGCCCCATTAAAACTTATATATTTGGGTTCTTTAGGACTTGCTGACAAAGAATATGTTAAGTGTTACGCAAATAGTCTAGGAACTATCAAATTATAGCCAAAAGAAAATAGTGAGGGTGTCAGACAACACCAAAAAAATAATCGCACAGTGGCATGTTTTGAAACCACCATTGTACGGGAAATGGGCCACTGTGTAAAATCCTATTTGATTGGATAGAAGTAAATGTAAGGCTAAACACGATTAGTCGGACTACAAATACTAATTCTTTGTTGTTAGGGGGAACGGTAGTAAGGGTACTTTTTTTTGAAAAGCTGTGTAAACATGGCCCGATTGGTTAGACCCGCCAATATAGGCAATTAAGAGCGTCAGTTCAGTGCCACATTTTAAAATAAACTTACTAAGAAACAGTGCGTTGAGAACCAGATCATATTTTGCTAAATAAAAGTCTGGGACAGCGGCAGATCGGATTTTGTGCCATTATTCATCGCCAGTCAACGTATCTGTGTATGATTTCCATGAATTGTGGTAAGCTTGAAATATTTGATATCTTTTTAATGAAAATTGAATGTAAATTGATAATTTATGTCTGTATATGTGTGTGGTTCAGTAGCCAACATGAGGCAAAGCCTAAATATTGCTCCAACCTGAACAGGACGTGTCGGAGAAAAGTAAAACTGCATGGAATTGCCAAAAAGTACACTGACACCTATCATATTGACTAGAAGGAAATAATGCTGGAATTGCAGAGGCGTAGTAACCATTAGGGAAGAGTATACTGGTGTAAATTGTTTCAGATGAAGATAGCAGTTGGCCTACCGCTCTGAACTCAGTGTTTGTTATGTATTGTGTTCAGTGTGGAAATAGATTATAAATTAGATCTGAAGTAGGAGGTACAACCTTCTTGTTTCAGGGACTGTGGTCCTAGTTATTGAAGCAGCACCTGGTCTGAGTTTTGCTGAAATCCAGAGGCTGACAGCATACTCCTTGGTCCAGATAGCGACCAGTGAGGTGTCTCCAGAACACAGGAAGCAATCGAGCAGAGGAGTCTTTTCCTGCCGCCATCACGAAAGATAAGCTTCTGTGGCCAGGGTAGCTCAACATTATGTGCCCCCTCAAAAATTGACATTTTCTTAAACACAGAGGGACAATTAATTGGTTCAAATGACAGGAACTGTGAACTTTTCCCAATACTATTTCCCCGATAATCAAACACTTGAAGTCATGATGAAAAACAACAACCAAGCTTGAACAAAACCTGTATTACCTCATATTACTACTGCACAAATTACACACATAGAATAATAATAATAAAATATGTCAATACAAAGATTATATTTATAAACTGTGTACATATACTTGTAATTACATTTGATTGTGATTCATGGTTCACTGTGTAGTTGAATCAGGATATCCATTATTGACAAGAATTAATACATATATTTTTAAACTTAAACACTTGACTCATTTAAGATAGTCTTATAGAGTGTTATATGTGTGTGAGTGTCACAGTGTTGCAAAGTGTTGTGGAATAAATTAAATTGTTTATCTGTCTGTTCTTGTTGTGACTTACACTTCATCATTTTCATAACCCTAGACATTTAACGTAGTCATCACAATATTCCAGAATAATTCTGACTGAGGTATAAATGTGGTAGCAAGTAAGGTCATCTGTAATACACCACACTTATTAAATACAGATACCTTCACAGCTGATCTCAGTCAGTACACTAAGTCCCCTATAAATATTTATAACCTCCCACTTTACCACATATATTGGGGTCCTGTCCGGGATTTTGAATCTTTCCCTATTATAAATATTGGAGGTAATTCACTTCAGGGAATAATAAAAATTTAAAAGGTATCCTTGGGTGGAATTAAATAAGGTTGAGCTCTCAGTGCCTGTGGTGTCCTTGGATAATTAATTACAGATTGTATTGTTTAGTTAGACAGTATATACATTTACCTGTTAGAAAAGGGCGGACCTGGCCAATTTTCGATCGGCTGCTGTGCAGACTGCAAAAGAGTTAGGAATGGACGGGCAAATTATGATTGCTTATGTCACTGCTGAATGTGACAAATATATTGAACGGGAAGAAAGAAGATTAGAAAAAGAGGCCGAAAGAAAATTAGAATCTGAAAGGTTGGCCGAAGATAAGAGGTTAGAGGCTGAAAAAGAAATTAAGAAGTTACAATTTGAGACTGAGACTAAGAGGCTGCAGATTGAGGCTGAGGCTAAGAAATTGGAGGCAGAAAGAGAAGAGAAGCGATTAGCTGCAGAAAGGGAAGCCGAGGAAAGAAGACAGGCTGCAGAAAGGGAAGAGAAGAAATTAGCTGCAGAAAGGGAAGACAAGAGATTAGCTGCAGAAAGGGAAGCAGAAAGAGAGGATAAGAAATTACAAAGGGAACATGAGTTACGACTAAGGGAGTTTGACTTTCAAGGCCATGCTCCTGAAAATGGTGCCAGTCCCTTTGCCTCCGATGCCACTGCTAGTCAGGGAGCCTCAACCTCAGCTATGAATTTTCATTTAGATCATTTTGTTGAGAAAGAAGATGATATTGAGAGCTATCTAAATAGATATGAACTATTAGCTACCACGTATGGGTTAGAGAGAGAAAGGTGGAGCTTAAAGTTATCTCAAGGGCTTCGTGGGGCAGCTTATGACGTTTTTGCCAAAATGAACAGAAGTGATCAAGAAAATTATGACATGCTAAAGCAGGCTCTTTTGTTAAGATATGAAAAGAACGCAGAATTTTATAGGAAAAAATTTAGGAATGCTAAACTACTGTCAGGTGAAACCTATCACCAGTTCTCTGCACGGTTAGAGACATACTTGGAGAAATGGACTTCTCTGGGGAAAACCCAAGATCTTAAGGAAATGGTCCTTATAGAACAATTAAGAGAGTCCATGGCTCCAGACCTGAGAAAGTTTCTCATGGAACAAGGTGCAGAGAGGCTGGGTGAGTTACTAAATGTAGCTGAAAGGTATCAAGCAGCTCAGGCAGAGGTATCAGGTAATAAAAAGAAACAGGTAGATAATTTTAAGGTACCACAGAACTTTAATAAATTTGATCCTAGAGATCAAAACAAAGGTAAGCCCCAGTTTGATAGGCCACGGTATGACAATAAAAATAAAACCCCACAATTCGATGAAAGGAAATATGATGAAAGAAAATCTTTCAACCAAGGAAAGAGATGGTGTAAAAATTGTAAGATGAACAATCATGACACTGACCATTGTAGAAGGAAACCTCCTCATTGTGCTGCTATGACATCTGGAAAAAAGGGAAAAAAGGTCAAACCTGCGGAACTACAGGAACCATACCATCCCCCAGTGTGTGAAGATGTCATCTGTAATGGTGTCACTATAAGGTGTTTATATGATACCGGTTTAGATTACGATTCCGTTGTGAGTTCTCACCTGGTGCAGGCCGATCAATACACCACAGAAACAGTGGAGATTCAAACTGCAACCAAGGATGTAGCTACCATGACACTTCCCGTCGCCCGGATAAAGGTGAAAACGCGATATGGGGAAGGAATCATAAAAGCAGCAGTGATAAATAAGCCAATCTACCCTCTGATATTGGGGTGTAGATATGTCTTCTTGGGGAATCCCAAGAGACCTGTGATATTGGCAACAGTGCAGACCAGATCACAGACTAAAAAGGAGGAGGATAATCCAATAAATACTCATCCAGATGAGATGAGGAAGGCACAGGCGGAGGACAAGACACTCAAGCCGTGTTTCAAGAAGTTGCCCAAATCTCATACACCTCCAGGCAAGAGAGAATTTTATATGAAGAACAAACTGATTTATAGGAAGGCTGGATCTGAATCCAATGGTCACGGACAGCTGGTCCTTCCCACTTCATATAGGACTAAAGTGTTGGAACTAGGGCATGCGATTCCCTTCAGTGGTCATATGGGGATCAGCGCAACAGGACAGCGAATAGCTTGTCACTATTTCTGGCCAGGAATAACTGAAGATATCAAACGATATGTAAAATCCTGTCCAGAGTGCCAACGAGTAGCACCTAAGCATTGGACTGCACCAGCAACTTTGGGGGAAATGCCCATAGTGGGAACACCCTTTGAGAGAGTTGCCGTGGATCTTGTGGGACCTCTCACTCGAACTAAGAGAAGGAACAGCTACATTCTGACTCTGGTGGACACTTGTTCTATGTGGGGAGAGGCGGTAGCCCTGTCATCGATTGATTCTAAGCGTGTGGCAGAGGCATTACTCACAATTTTCACAAGGTTAGGCTTTCCCAATCAAATCTTGACTGATAATGGCACTCAGTTCAAGGGGAAACTAACAGAAGAAGTTTTCAGGATCTTCCAGGCCAAACACTTCCATTGTAGTGTGTACCATCCCCAAGGGAACGGCCAAGTGGAAAGATTTAATGGCACGTTGATGTCGATCCTGAGAAAGTTGGCACACGAAAAACCAGATACATGGGACCAGTACCTTCACGCCGCCCTCTTTGCTTATCGGGAGGTACCCCATAGTTCAACCGGAATGGCCCCGGCAACATTATTATTTGGAAGGCCAATAAAAGGTCCACTTGAAGCGCTGTTAAGAACGTGGACTGATGAAAAGGCAGAGGAAAATATTACATCATCATACCAATATGTGAATGAGCTGACCACTCGTTTAAAAACTGGCTGGAAACTTGCCAATGAAAATTTGAAACAAGCCAGGAAGAAACATGCTGCCTATTATAACAGGAAAGCTAAAGACAGAGATTTGGCTGTGGGAGAGAAGGTACTGCTTCTTCTCCCCGGTAGTCAGAATAAGTTACAAATTGGATGGCAAGGTCCATATACAGTTCTAGAGAAGGTGTCTAGAACCAATTATAAGATAGACAAGAAGGGGAAAGTGGGCTGATCACCTGCTTGCCAACCAATCTGATTACGGAAACAATGATAGATTGTTTGGTCTGTTTTTGTTCCACAAAGACGCCACTAGGCGTGGTGGAAACAGCGATAGATTGATCAATTTGTTGTTGCCCTAAGACGCCACTAGGCGTACTGGCCACATACTGCTTTGCCGGTTGGTGGCTAAGGATGGAAGAAGAAGAAGAAGAAGAAGGGGAAAGAAAAAATCTATCATGTGAATCTCCTGAAGAAATATTTGGAAAGAGAAAATCAGGAAGAGACACACTTGTTGACCTTGTCCATTGCCATGGAGATGAAAAAGGAACCACTTTCATCATTTGAATATCCATTACACCCCTGTGAGACAGCGGCACAGGTGAAAATCAGTACACATTTAACGAAAAATCAGAAAGAGAGACTGCAACAGGTTCTAGATAATCATACAGAGGTGTTAACGGACCGACCGGGGCATACAAACTTATTGGAATATGATATGAAACTGATAGACCCCACACCTGTCTGTATGAAACCCTATTCGATTCCTTTTGCTAAGGAGAAAGCTTTGAAGGAAGAGATAGACTATTTGTTGAAGGAAGGAATTATTTCACACAGTGAATCTTCGTATAGTTCCAGTGTTGTACTCTTAAGGAAACCCTCTGGAGAACATAGACTCTGTTTAGATTACAGGAGACTGAATGCTATTACAGAAGGACAGGTGGATCCATTGCCGGATACAAATCAGTTGTTTGCCAGGCTAAATAAAGCTAAATATTTCTCAAAAGTGGATCTGAGTAAAGGATACTATCAGGTTCCAGTAAAGCCTGAGGTTAGACCATACCTAGCTTTTAGTACCTCAGAGGGACACTATGAGTTTAACAGATTGCCATTTGGATTGAAGAATGCACCTAGTGTCTTCTCTAGAATGATGAGAAAATTATTGGACCCTCTGAATAATCCATGCATTACAAATTTCATGGATGATATCCTTATAGCAACAGAAACATTTGAGGAACACATTGACTCTCTGAACATGCTGTTTAATCGACTTAAAGAAGCGAATTTAACAGCCCGACCAACCAAATGTTGCGTTGGATGTAAAGAATTAGAATTCTTGGGACACACAGTCTATCAGGGAAACATGACCCCTGACCCCAAGAATTTAGAGAAACTAAAGAAAGCCCCGAGACCACAAACCAAGAAAGACGTGAGATCCTTTGTCTCATTATGTGGTTTCTACCAAAAGTATATCAAAAACTTTAATTCCATATGTGCACCGTTAACTGATTTGACCCGTAAAGGACATCCAGATCGAATTACATGGACACCACAATGTGAATTAGCTTACCAGGAATTGAAGGAAAAGCTCACAAGCAAACCTATTTTGAAACTACCTGACTTAAGTCAAGAATTTATTGTAAGAACGGATGCCAGTAATATCGGGCTAGGTGCAACACTGCTACAGAAATCAGATGCATTGGATGGGGAATTAAGCCCAGTGGCATATGCTAGCAGAAAGTTGAATAAAGCTGAAACCAACTACTCAACTAGCGAAAAAGAATGTCTTGCAGTAATATGGGCGATAAAGAAATTCAATATTTATCTGTATGGGAAGGCGTTTAAGTTGCAAACGGATCACAAACCCTTGTCGTTTCTAGCGCAGGCTAGGCATGAAAATTCTCGGTTACTCAGATGGTCCTTACTTATGCAGCCATTTGAGTTTAGCATAGAGTATATATCTGGAAAAACAAATCTGGGAGCGGATTTTTTAAGCCGCCATCCGTGTGATGATAATCACCGTAAGCCCCAGAACTAATAATAAATTTCTCTATGTGTATATAGAATTATAGACTGACATATAACGTCTGTTTTAAGAGGGGAGAATTTGTCGTGAAACATTCTAAATCCACATATATAAATTAAAAGGTAAATGTAAAGCCTAACAAATAAATTCAATAAAAGAAAAGAGAAATGATAACAGTACAGTGCTGTCACAATGGCGTACAAAAATCCCCCTTGTTTTCTACTTCGTCTGCAAATTGTAACGTTTCCACGTTGATAGTAAAGCCTATAGCAGCATACACGCGTTTCCACAACACAATAAAACGTGTACTGCATTTCTAAGAAAACCTTGAGATACGCAAGCTGATTAATGACCTAAATTAATACTAACATTAATTACACTACGTTAACATAAACGAAAGGACAGATGGACTTAGGATAGAAAGAGAGGGAGGGCTGAAAGCAGGAACGCATGCAACCCTAACAAGCGTCTCGCGATATACAATTAATGCCACCCCCCCCCCGCGCGCGCGAAAGGCCAGAAGCACTAACTTTTTTTCAAATAGACCGTGATAAAAAACACTACAACTACGAGAGTTAGGTTTAAAAACCTGAAAAACGCTTATTAGGAAACATGACATTATACTGGTTTACGTTTGAAAGCCTGACAGTACAGCAGACACCCTAAAAGTTTGGAAGTGAGGAGGTGGCAACAGCACGACTATCCTAGAAGAAAATGCATATTTTGAACGCAGCCACTTAGCCCCATTAAAACTTATATATTTGGGTTCTTTAGGACTTGCTGACAAAGAATATGTTAAGTGTTACGCAAATAGTCTAGGAACTATCAAATTATAGCCAAAAGAAAATAGTGAGGGTGTCAGACAACACCAAAAAAATAATCGCACAGTGGCATGTTTTGAAACCACCATTGTACGGGAAATGGGCCACCATGTAAAATCCTATTTGATTGGATAGAAGTAAATGTAAGGCTAAACACGATTAGTCGGACTACAAATACTAATTCTTTGTTGTTAGGGGGAACGGTAGTAAGGGTACTTTTTTTTTGAAAGCTGTGTAAACATGGCCCGATTGGTTAGACCCGCCAATATAGGCAATTAAGAGCGTCAGTTCAGTGCCACATTTTAAAATAAACTTACTAAGAAACAGTGCGTTGAGAGCCAGATCATATTTTGCTAAATAAAAGTCTGGGACAGCGGCAGATCGGATTTTGTGCCATTATTCATCGCCAGTCAACGTATCTGTGTATGATTTCCATGAATTGTGGTAAGCTTGAAATATTTGATATCTTTTTAATGAAAATTGAATGTAAATTGATAATTTATGTCTGTATATGTGTGTGGTTCAGTAGCCAACATGAGGCAAAGCCTAAATATTGCTCCAACCTGAACAGGACGTGTCGGAGAAAAGTAAAACTGCATGGAATTGCCAAACAGTACACTGACACCTATCATATTGACTAGAAGGAAATAATGCTGGAATTGCAGAGGCGTAGTAACCATTAGGGAGGAGTATACTGGTGTAAATTGTTTCAGATGAAGATAGCAGTTGGCCTACCGCTCTGAACTCAGTGTTTGTTATGTATTGTGTTCAGTGTGGAAATAGATTATAAATTAGATCTGAAGTAGGAGGTACAACCTTCTTGTTTCAGGGACTGTGGTCCTAGTTATTGAAGCAGCACCTGGTCTGAGTTTTGCTGAAATCCAGAGGCTGACAGCATACTCCTTGGTCCAGATAGCGACCAGTGAGGTGTCTCCATAACACAGGAAGCAATCGAGCAGAGGAGTCTTTTCCTGCCGCCATCACGAAAGATAAGCTTCTGTGGCCAGGGTAGCTCAACATTATGTGCCCCCTCAAAAATTGACATTTTCTTAAACACAGAGGGACAATTAATTGGTTCAAATGACAGGAACTGTGAACTTTTCCCAATACTATTTCCCCGATAATCAAACACTTGAAGTCATGATGAAAAACAACAACCAAGCTTGAACAAAACCTGTATTACCTCATATTACTACTGCACAAATTACACACATAGAATAATAATAATAAAATATGTCAATACAAAGATTATATTTATAAACTGTGTACATATACTTGTAATTACATTTGATTGTGATTCCTGGTTCACTGTGTAGTTGAATCAGGATATCCATTATTGACAAGAATTAATACATATATTTTTAAACTTAAACACTTGACTCATTTAAGATAGTCTTATAGAGTGTTATATGTGTGTGAGTGTCACAGTGTTGCAAAGTGTTGTGGAATAAATTAAATTGTTTATCTGTCTGTTCTTGTTGTGACTTACACTTCATCATTTTCATAACCCTAGACATTTAACGTAGTCATCACAATATTCCAGAATAATTCTGACTGAGGTATAAATGTGGTAGCAAGTAAGGTCATCTGTAATACACCACACTTATTAGATACAGATACCTTCACAGCTGATCTCAGTCAGTACACTAAGTCCCCTATAAATATTTATAACATCCCACTTTTCCACACAGGGCAGGAGAAAATTGCGTAAGCATTTCCGCCCCGATTTTGGTAATGGTAATTATAGATTAAAACCAGTATGGGGACACAGATTAGCGGTGGCAAGATTTGAAGGATAAGTTTGCAGATGGGTTCGAGTATAAGAGTAAATGGAAAGAACATAGCCATATATGTTTATGCTTCGTTGTATGACTTGATATTCTCAGAATATCTTGCATTATGGTAAAAGTAATATTTACAACCCTTATCCACTACGTTCTAGCTCAAGGAATGGAGCAACTGAGAGCAGGAAATAGACATTCGTTCCGATTTGGCGTTTTGTCGGAAAACACTATGTGGAGGCTTGGAGTAAAGATGAAATTTAACCTAGAAAATTCGGAGGAAGAAACAGACTGCGTTACTAAACGTCAAAGTAGCAACTCCCGAGAGAGAGCCAGAAGAGAATAGGAATTAAATTCCATACAAAAGGACTAGACAGAGTATTAGGGCTCTTTGAAACTCAAGAAGAAAACCCGACCTTCTAAATACAAAGATTGGAGACCTAGAAATCGGAGTATCCGTCATAAGAGGGATTCCAAAATTACCCCATACCAAGTGTTCGAGGCATCTAAGCAAGTTGCTGTGTCTATTCTAAAACTGTGCCCGGAGATTGTATTTTCCAAATTGGAGTAAGCTGTAACATATACACTACAATTTGAATTTGACATGTTTGTACTTGCTAGTGGTTATAAAAGTCCATAAGGTGCTGGTAAGCTCAGCATCTGAAAATAGTGTGTTCATACACCAGAACAGCAAGCTTCATGCTAGTTCTCACAGGGAACCAAAAGCAGAGGTAGCCCCCAGACTCCGAATGGAGCAGGGAGTGAGTAATGATTACATCAGCATGTACATAGTTCATATTATCATTTTGTGGGTTGTATGCAAGCTTAACTATGTTCCTTCAGGCACAAGCCATTGCGTTTGCCGCTGTCAAGACACAATTTTTTCATTAAATTAACTTAAAATTTAATGGTTACTTCTCATAATATTCCCTGAGTCATGATGCATATTCAGGGAAGATAACTTTTCTGAGAGACAAAAACTGGTGACGGACAGAGGGAGGGGCGCCTGATTAACATCAGAAAAACAAAGACTCAGCAGTTTGTTCCTTTTGTTTCTTCTAAAGATTGTGGTACGAGGCTACAAGATCTGATTTTTGTCCGAGGCCACAAGATCTTATTGTGGTACGGGTCTGCAAGATCATTTGTGGTACGATTCAACGCTACGAATCTGTTATTCAGAAGCGTGTTATTGACACTAGACGGCTACGTTCGACGGGCCCGTGGAGATACTAGCACTGACACCAGGAGAGCTACCCTCTGCAAACATCGCTCGGGACGTGCCCTCGTCACAGAAAACAGATTGATGAAAGCAGCAGCAGCCGCATTCAGAGATCTAGCAAGTCATAGCTGTAGAAAGACAGCATTCTAAGAGCTCTGTAACCATAATCAATTCCCACCTTAACCTCAATGAGGACAAACATTATTCTACAGCACGTCTATCACCCATATTCCTTTTACTTCTGTTAAAATAATAATAATAATAATAGCCCCTTCAGTCATAACTGACTACGGGAATGCGCCCCTGAGGCGACAGCCCTCAGCTGCGTATTTTCCTGACGTTTTCTCCTTTCTTCGAACTGTTGTGTAAGCTTCTTTTCGCCCAATCTGAGGTGGCGCCGTAAATAGCATCGCCACTTGGTGCGATCGGCAGATTACCCCCCCCCTTCCCCCCCCCGTTGCTGGATTTATGTCCAGTGCCCTCATATCTCTCTTGCACACATCTTTGAACCTCAACTGCGGTCGCCCAACTGTTCTTTTGCCATCTGCTAGTTGCCCATAGAAGATATCTTTCTGGATGCGATCATCTTCCATGCGGCGGACATGGCCAAGCCAGCGTAGTCTGCGCTCTCTAAGCAGTGTATACATGCTTTGAAGGCCAGCACGTGACTACACCTCGACATTTGTCACTTTATCTTTCCACGAGATGCCGAGGATGTGGCGTAGACACCGTAAATGAAAGGTATTGAGCTTTCTTTCTTGCTCAGCATAGGTTGTCCAAGTCTCGCTGCCATATAGGAGAGTGCTGGTGACGCAGGCGTTATATACCGCAGCCTTGGTCTTCGTTGTGAGTTTGGAGTTTCCCCAAACACACGATGTGAGGCGGGCAAAAGTAGCTGCAGCTTTGCCAATGCGGCTGTCAATTTATGTGTCCAGTGAGAGTTTGTCATTGATGGTAGACCCCAGGATTGTGAAGAGGTGCACTACTGCCAATTCATAGTTATCGATAGTGATAACTGGTGCAGCACCCTCATCCTGACTCAGCACATTCGTTTTCTTTAGACTTGTTGTGAGGCTAAAGTCCTTGCATGCTTGGGTGAAGGGATTCATCAAGCTCTGAAGCTCCAGTTGGCTTTGAGTGACGACTGCAGCGTCATCAGCGAACAACATGTCTCTTATAGTGACCCTTCTGATTTTTGTTTATGCCTTCAGCCTTGAAAGATTAAACAGACAACCATCTGACCTAGTGTGAAGGCATATTCCTTCAGCTGCATCTCTGAATGCATGTTTCAGGAGTAAGGCAAAGAAGATCCCTAAGAGGGTCGGAGCCAGAACACAGTCTTGTTTAACGCCACTTCGTACGTCAAAGGGTTGTGATGTGCTTCCAGCATATTGGACTGTTCCCTTTATGTCGTCATGGAATGACTTTATCATTTCCAGCAATTTAGCAGGGCAGCCTATTTTCAGGAGGATTTTGAAGAGTCCATCCCTACTAACCAGGTCAAATGCTTCTGTGATGTCTATAAAGGCGATATATAAGGGCCTTTTCTGCTCTCTTGATTTTTCCTGAAGGTGGCAGAGAGAAAATATCATGTCTGTTGTTGATCTACCAGCTCGGAATCCACACTGTGACTCTGGATATATGCGCTCTGCTAACTTGTGTAGTCGCATTAAGATGACTGGCAAAAACCTTACCAACAATACTAAGGAGAGAGATGCCTCTGTAGTTATTGTAATCACTTCTGTCTCCTTTATTTTTATACAGTGTTACAATCTTGGCATCTCGCATGTCTTGAGGAATAGTTGTCTCTTCCCAGCGCTGGCACAGCACCCTATGCAGGAGATGTAATAGCATGCTCTTACAGCATTTGATTAAATCAGGAGGAATCCCATCACTGCGTGGTGCTTTGCCAGAGGACAAGCTATCAATGGCCTTGCTGAGTTCCTCTAATGTTGGTTCGGCATCCAGCTCCTCCATAGTTGGCAGGCATTTGACAGCATCAAGGGCTGCAGGCGTAACGGTATTTTCTCTAACGTAAAGCTCAGGTAGTGCTCGACCCACCTCTCCATCTGCTTACCCTTATCGGTTAGCTTCTCTCCGCTGATGGTTTTTAGTGGTGCCGTCTTGCTTATTTTGGGGACCAAGGGCTTTTTTTTTTTACCGTCATACATTTGTCTAATGTTGTCTGTTTGCGCTGCGGTCTGGATGCTCTCACTGAGCTGGAGCCAATAGTCATTTGCACAGCGTCGAGCGGTTTGTTGAACTTTGAATCTCGTAGCCTTCAGGATCTGTAAGGTTCTAGCACTCGGTGAACGTTTGTATTCATTCGCAGCACTACGCTTAGCTTCAATGACAGGCGTCATCACATTTGATGAAGCATCAAACCAGTCATTTGACTTCGCTGTTTTCTTACCAAAGGTGGCAAGTGCAGTACTTTAAATGGTGTTCCGTAGATGCTTCCAGTTCTCTGTGACAGTATCACCTTGCTGAGGGCTACTGAGCACTTTCTTGAAGGTCGCAGTAAATTGAGCGATCATGACAGGGTCTGACATCTTGCTGGTATCGATGCGTAGTTTCCCTTCATGTCTGACACGATAGACTTTTCTTGGTTGTGCTCTGATTTTACAGCAAACCAAGGAGTGATCTGTATCACAGTCTGCACTATTGTATGAGCGCGTGGAGAGCACAGACCTGAGAAGTGGCCTTCTGATGAGTGTTGAGGCTACTTCATGGTGTGATTTCAATCGCGACAAATTTTTATTAACACCGAGTTTTTGTCACACCGTGTTGTACTTCAACTGAATGCAAGAGAGACAAGAATGCAGTTACAATGAGATGAGTAGCTAGGGGATGACGTAAATAAGTGAGTTGTATGTGTGACGCCATCGCGTCTGGATGTGTTCGTTCTTATGGCTTATATGTCAGCCACTGAAGTATTTATTCAGTGGATGCACAGAGAATGTGGTAAGCAACATGTGCTTTAAATCATAGGCAGAATAAGTTGCCAACATTCAAAATGAATATTTAATGCGGGAGGATAATTCCCAGATGAATGGAAATGGGTTCAAAGAAATAGATGACAGCAAACGATATGTCCGGACGCTAAATCCCACGATAACGGAAGAAAATAAAAGAAAAATATTACTGAGAAATAGAATTGGTTCTTGCTTCGGGAAGCTAAATACCCCGATAATGGATTAATATATATGTGAACACTGCTGCGCCGCGGACGCCATTTCCCGATGATAATGGAAAAGAATAAATGAAAATATATAGAAGTATATTGAGAATTTGAATAAAGCAAATTTGGAACAGTGGAAATATATGCACATTATTGACAGGCTGTTATATGAGAAGACATGATATAATTGAAGAAAGTCGAACTTATAGAAAGCAAGACTGTAGAATTGATGTGGAGCATACTCGTACATGCCATTCTTGTATTGTGACGTTGAGAATAAGTACGTAGTGTTTATTAAAATTTCGCAAAATCGTCCAAGCCAAGATGTTTCTTCAGTTGATACCAGTTCATTTCAGCATTTGACAACGTTGGTCAATAATTTAGTGTTTTGAAAAAGAGAAATACTTAGACACGAAGAGTGGTTACCATACTATCTAACAATGCAAACCAAATCAAAAATTAAGGAGAACAAAGTCAAGTGTATAAATTCTCACATCTGTATTGACAACATTTAGCCCTAGACTGAGTTAGAATTCGAAAGAATTATTCTTCCCTAAACAACGAGGATCCAGTTGGTGCCAGTGCTTGGATATTTGGTATCTCCATGACACCTTATGCTGGGGTTTTGTCTGAAAGAAGGTGTTGGTCTCGCAGAGGTCATGAAGGACACACAACTCTAAGAGCCGTTGTCCATTTTCATTCATCTTGCCAATATCAAACCTGCCCAGACATGAAGGCCATGAAACATTATCGGCACCCACTCTAGCGTTAAAGCCACAAAGAAGAACAAGCTGTTCTTGCCTAGGTATGCTTTTGATGACTTCTGCTAGATTCTCATAGAAATCATCTTTAGCCTCTGAGGCAGAGTATAGAGTAGGAGCATACACACTGAGATGGGTGATGTGACCTGCGCTAGTTTGCGGGCGGAGCGTTAACAGGTGTTCTGAGCCATTCTCACCTGGTTCAGCCATTTTAGTTAGCGATTTTTTTACAGCAAAACCTACTCCCTGTTCTCTAGTTTTATTAATGTCTTTCCCTTGCCAATAAAATTTGTAGTCCTTCTCACTCACCATTCCTGAGCCTGCCAGGCGCGTTTCCTGAAGTGCAGCTATATCCACCTGAAGTCGTTTAAGCTCATCATTGATTATGGCTGTCTTCCTGACATCATCTATGTCCTGTGGGTTTTCGGATAGTCCAGTCAACATAGTCCGGACGTTCCAGCATCCCAATCTGAGAGTTTGCTTATTTGTATTATGATAATTGCTTGGTGCAAAATTGTATGTCCACAGTTCGGGTTTGACCCTAATCCCCATGCACCCAATGGGGAAATCAGACAGTGGCGGGACAACACCAAATTGACTCGGGGTTGCCCAGCGTGAAGCGAGCGGTAGCTGTCCAGTGAGATCCTAGAACCTCTCCCACTGTCGGAAGTAGCCCCTGCCAGAATAATGTGCCTTAAAACTCCGACTCGGAGTCCCCGGATTTATCCTCAGTGTTTACTCGATAAGGCAGATAGGGCTCGTGGTCCTTGGTTGGCAGCTTATCTAAGAGAAGGAACTCTGAATTCAAACCACCGGTGCCTTGCGGAAATATCCATGTTAAAATAACAGATAATTAAATTTGTTACATGTTGTTTTACAAATTCCTAGTTGATTTAAGAGAATAAACTTCTGAGCACTTGATAAGCAGGTGAATAAAATGCTGCGCAATATCTGTGTAAAACGTGGGCGAGAAATCTTCCTTCTTAACTGAGGAAGTGAAGGATGTTCTAAATTGCGAATTCTGCTATCCAGACGTAGACTTTGCTAGTTTCTTTATGGTAGACGCCAAATATATAAGGTGTAGACTCAGAATTCGGTTGGACACACTGAAGACACACAAAGTGGCTTCGTAATGTGATAGGGTGGGCGAGAAATGTTGATGCTGTTCTGAAATAATGTGATCACTTTCTTGAACAGTCGGACCCGATCCGAACAACAATAAAACTCTGATTCTAAGGCAGAGGCTGTATTAATTTACACAACCCTCTCAGTGACAAAAGCAAATAAAGCAAACACTAAACAAATAAACCAACAAACACCCAGCCAGGGCTCAATTGCTAACTCTAGGTGCCTTCTTCTCACATCTTGCCTCTACTGCGAATCTCATCAAACTGCCTTGGGCCTGTGGCGCGCCCGTATTTTATACGCCAAATAACCGCATCACGCAGGGCTGGCGTGCTGGCGTAGTGATTTACGCTCACGCACTCGCAAACCGGCAATATGAACTTCAGGGAGATTTTGGGGCATTTATTATGGCCCCATCACATATCTACCTCCTGAAGATTGTGTGGTCCTTACAACCTACTCTCCGCCGTTGGCCCTGCGCCATATTCTTTTTGAGCGGCGAAGCTTGGGGCTCAGATTCTGTAGGAGGTACCAGCCCAGCTGGAGACCCTCTTGGTCGACATGTTCCTCGTCATACGTTGTCGGGATGGCAGTTGCTGTGATTTGGTGAAGAGTCAGGCCTCCCTCACTTGGCAAGAGTTTGTGAAAGAGGTAAAAGCCGCTGTTGAGGATAAGTTAGACATCGTCTGGAAAAATGTTACACCAGGGGTCTCTGGGGAATTACGGATACGTGGCGGAGCCAAGGGCAGCCCTGAAAAGTTACTCGAAATAGTTGAAGAAGCCTACAGTGAACGACAACTAGTCAATGAGGTGACTAGGGGTTTCTATGCCATGAGTCAGGGGCCTAGCTTATCAGTAACGGAATTCTCTCACCTGTTGCATGAATTATTTCTGAGATTGAATGCAACGAGGGTGAAGAAAGGCTTGGCTACCGCGGACCCATCCATGCTCAGCGATCATTTTGTTGCCCAGCTTAGAGATGATCTGAGCAGGGCATTTGTGAAGGAACAAGTGCTAAAGAATCATGTTGTTTCATTTAGGGAAGTTAGGGACTATGCTCTTTTCCGGGAAGGCAAAGAACCTGAGACACAAGTGCAAGTAGCCAGTGGAGAAGCTCACACTGAAAAGGACGAACTTGAAGCAGAAGTAGCTCACCTAAAGTCCCAGCTAGCACAGCTATCACAGACCAGTTCTCCAGCACAAAAGGAGGTGCGAAGAAAGAAAACACCGTGCCGACCGCGGAAACAGCCAAAGCACAACGAGGGAGTGTGTGAGCAGGAACCACAATTAGACCTTCCTGTAGGTGAGAGAGGCTGTTAACAAGGAAAGCGGTGATCTTGAGGTAACTAAAAACACATATGCACCAAAAAAGGCGACAAAGATTTTGCAAGTGGTATAGTGTTGACAGAGGATGAAGGTTTATTACGCCAGATGATGGAGGTGGTGATGAATGTGTACATCAGACCAAGATTTTCAGAAAGAGATTCCGTAGTCTGTCGAGAAACAAGCTAGTAGAGTTTGATAGCAAACCATCTGTTCAGGGCATTGAAGCAATGTTTTTATGCGGAATTGGCGGCTATGAATATCACAACAGCATCAACATTTCTCGCCCACCCTATCACAATAAAACTCTGATTCTAAGGCAGGGGCTGTATTTATTTACACAACCCTCTCAGTGATAAAAGCAAATAAAGCAAAAACTAAACAAATAAACCAACAAACACCCAGCCCGTTCTGAATTGCTAATCTCCATGCCGTGTGCAAACGTCTGCTGACTCTGGGTGTCTTCTTCTCACATCTTGCCTCTACTGCGAATCTCAACAAACTGCCTTCGGCCTGTGGCGCGCCCGTATTTTATACGCCAAATAACTGCATCACGCAGGGCTGGCGTGCTGGCTTAGTGATTTATGCTCGCGCACTCGCAAAGCGACAGGCTCATGCTGCACTATTAACTTCAGTTTCTAATACTCCTCAAACACACAAAATTATGTAACTGAGACGCACATAAGAACTAGTGTGCCGATAGTCAAGATAATATGGGCCTAACACTATATTCCCAATATGCCTCAATGGGCGTGTAACGGGATCCTTTTCCTCCTCCCTTACTGATGAGCTTATCGGTACATTATATTCCTGATTCGCACATATGTTACCAAATCGTATCTGTGATGTGAAACTCCGCCTCTAAATCAATTGCGTGGCCTCCATATTGTGACCTTTCGCATGTGCATCTTTCGCGCCCTGTCAGCGACTGTCCCTGGCCAAAAATGGTTGGGTTTTCGCTACCAATTTTAATTCCTTGCTATAGGTTCGTGAAAACCCGGTGTTTTCGGATTGGCCGGTTACTAAAAAAATCACCCGCCTTCTCTTGTCACAAATCCTGCTGTTTCATTGTCGCTTTCCGTGTATTTCCTGTTTTATTATCTTGCATGCGTGGTCCTTTAATCTCTCGGTTATTATCGTGCTCTGTTTTCCCATCTGGCAACAATCATTCAGGTGTCATCCCGAGTCCATTGTCGCGCCGGCTATTGTATTGCGAGGCGGTGACCGTCCTTTGTTTAAACAGCTTCTTAGCCATGAAAAGACTACCATATTGTGTCAGCCGGGCGTCTTCCAAAATAATTAATATTTCAAGGTCTGACGATATTAACACGGGGACTTAGATATCGAAGAAGTTGGTATTCCACAAGATTTCTAACGAGGAGGTTCCAAAGGTTGTTATAGCCGGGAGTTGTAGTGAGGATAAGCTCTCACAACAGATAAAGGCTTCTATGGCACGTGCCTCATTTAGCCTCTGACAACCAAGCCCAGCTCCTGGCTTTCATGTGTGGTTCAATTTGAGCCCGGCGGAACTGTTTCCACTGACGGGAGAAGGGGCGAAGGCGAGTCACTGGCGCCTCAAAACCAGTAGCTTCGGGCAGATAGGGCTCGCGATTCTTGGTTGGTAGCCTATCTAAGAGAAGGTAAAACTCTGAATTCAAACCACCGCTGCCTAGGGGGAATATCCATTTACGACAAAGGCTTCGGGAGTAAACCCTGAGGATACATCTGGAGTCGGAGTCCCTAAAGCAGTCTAATGGCATTGATTCGACATTATTCTGGCAAATCCTGCGACATGGCTGGTACCAAACCGGCTGCGTGGAGAGGGGGGACATGCTGCATGGGCAACATCTTGATCTCTATATAACTGTGCTAAAGCTCACGCCCTGGAGAGGACACTCCAGCTTCACCCTATAGGTGTCGGTAAAACACGGGAAGTAGCATTTACCGGTTATAAGCATTTTGCCCAATTGGCGTAGGGAATGGCGCCAGGGGCTACTTCCGACAGTAGGAGAAGTTCTAGGATCTCACTGGACAGCTACCGTCCGCTTCACGCTGGGCAGCCCCAATTCAATTAGGTGTTGTCCCGCTACTGTCTGATTTCCCCATTGGGTGCATGGAGATTAGGGTCAAACCCGAACTGTGGACTGAAAATTTTGCACCAAGCAATTATCACAGAATAACAGGTAATAGAAATAAACAAACTTCAGATTGGGATGCTGGAACGTCCGGACTATGTTGACTGGACTATCCGAAAACCTACAGGACATAAACGATGTGAGGAAGACAGCGGTGATCAATGAAGAACTTAAACAACTTCACGTGGATATAGCTGCACTTCAGGAAACGCGCCTGCCGAGCTCAGGAATGGTGAGCATGAAGAACTACAAATTTTATTGGCAAGGGAAAGACATTAATAAAACTAGAGAACACGGAGTAGGTTTTGCTGTAAAAAAAATCGCTAACTAAAATGGTTGAACCAGGTGAGAATGGATCAGAACGCCTGTTAACGCTCCGCCTGCAAACTAGCACAGGTCCCATCACCCTTCTTAGTGTGTATGCTCCTACTCTGTACTCTGCCTCTGAAGCTAAAGACGGGTTCTACGAGAATCTAGCAGCAGGGATAACAAACACGCCTAGCAATGAACAACTTGTTTTAACGCTAGAGTGGGTGTCGATAATGTTTCATGGCCTTCATGTCTGGGCAGGTTTTGTATTGGCAAGATGAATGAAAATGGACAACGGCTCTTGCTGTCGTGTGTCAATCGTGACATCTGCGTGACCAACACCTACTTTCAGACAAAACCCTAGCATAAGGTGTCATGGAGACACCGATGATTCAAGCACTGGCACCAACTGGATCTGATTCTCGTCAAAAGGCCACTTCTTAGGTCTGTGCTATCCACGCGCTCGTACCATAGCGCAGACTGTGATACAGATCACTCCTTGGTTTGCTGCAAAATCAAAGCACAACCAAGAAAACTCCATCGTGTCAGACATGAAGAGAAACCACGCATCGATACCAGCAAGATGTCAGACCCTGTCAAGATCGCTCAATTTACTGCGACCTTCAAGAAAGTGCTCAGTAGCTCACAGCATGGTGATACTATTACAGAGAACTGGGAGTGCCTGCGGAACACCATTCAAAGTACCACACTGGCCACCTTTAGTAAGAAAACAGCGAAGTCAAATGACTGGTTTGATGCTTCAAAAGATGTGTTGAAACCTGTCATTGAAGCTGAGCGCAGTGCTGCGACTGAGTACAAACGTTCACCGAGTGCTAGAAACTTACAGATCCTGAAGGCTACGAGAAGCAAAGTTCAACAAACTGCACGACGCTGTGCAAATGACTATTGGCTCCAGCTCTGTGAGAACATCCGGACCGCAGCGCAAACAGGCAACACTAGACAAATGTATGACGGAATAAAGAAAGCCCTTGGTCCCCAAAAAAGCAAGACAGCACTGCTAACAACCATCAGCGGAGAGATGCTAACCGATAAGGGTAAGCAGATGGAGAGGTAGGTAGAACACTACTCTAAGCTTTACGCTTGAGAAAACACGGTAACACCTGCAGCCCTTGATGCTGTCAAATGCCTGCCAACTATGGCGGAGCTGGATGCTGAACCAACATTGGAAAAACTTAGCAAGGCCATTGATAGCTTGGCCTCTGGCACAGAACCAGGCAGTGATGGGATTCCTCCCGGTTTAATCAAATGCTGTAAGAGCACGCTATTACATCCCCTGCATAGGGTGCTGGGAAGAGACAACTATTCCTCAAGACATGCCAAGATTGTAACACTGTATAAAAAAAAACGAGACAGAAGTGATTGCAATAACTACAGATGCATCTCTCTTCTTAGTATTGTTGGTAAGGTTTTTGCCAGAGTCATCTTAATGCAAAGTCTGGGAGAGAGGAAATACCAACAAAATGGAAAGGTTATCTGGTCAAGTTGCCTTAGAAGGGAAATTTACAAGAGTGCCCAAATTATAATGGAATAATGTTACTATCAGTGCCAGGAAAAGTATTAAACAGAATCATCCTTGAGAGATTAAAAGAGTTCATAGACAAGCAACTGAGAGATGAACAAGCAGGTTTTCGACAAAACAGACCCACTACAGACCAGATAGCCACATTGAGAATAATAGTTGAACAAAGTCTGGAATGGAATTCACCGCTATACATCGGATTCGTGGACTATGAAAAGGCATTTGACAGTGTAGATGGAGAATTACTTTGGAAATTGATGAGGCATTATCGAGTTCCCGTGAAGATCATTAACTTAATAAAGAAGACCTATGAAGACATGACATGCAGAGTTCTTCATGAAGGACAACTTACAGAACCGTTTAGGATTAGAATGGGAGTGAGACAAGGATGCCTGTTGTCTCCATTTCTATTCTTACTAGCAATAGGTTGGGTTATGAAAACATCGACATCACACAACAGAAATGGAATCCAGTGGAACCTGGCTAAACAGCTTGATGATCTGGATTTTGCAGATGACTTGGCTCTTCTGTCCCATAACCATTATCAGATGCAAGAGAAAATGAAAATTCTCGATGACAGATCACAACACGTGGGCCTGGAAATATACAGGGCAAAGGCAAAGATTATGAGAATAAATGCAAGAAATGATTACAAGGTTGAACTTAAAGAAACACCACTAAAAGATGTAGAATCGTACACATATCTTGACACATATAGAAAATGTTGGAGGGACAGACAGTGATATCAAAATAAGAATACAAAAAGCAAGAGGAGCTTTCATTGCATTGGGAAACATCTGGAGAACAAGAGAAATCAAGTCCAACACGTAAATAAGAATCTTCAACTCAAATATCAAGTCAGTAATATTGTTTGGCTCTGAGACACGGAGAGCAACAAAAACAATAACCAAAAAGCTACAGACCTTTATAAACGGGTTCTTGCGTAGATTAGAAGGACTGAAATGGTATGACAAAATCACAAATGTGGAACTGATGACAAGAACCAGAAAAGTGCCAGTGGAACAAGAGTTGAGAAGAAGACGCTTGAGATAGATAGGACACACATTGAGAAAACATGGTGATAGCATTACAAGGCAGTCCTTGTTCTTGAATCCTCAGAGAAAGAGAGGCAGAGGTAGACCCAAAAACACACGGAGAAGAGAACTGGATCAGAGGTGAAAATGATGAAGAAAACATGGAAAGAACTTGAGCGGATGGCACGGGACAGGAGGACTTGGCATGTGTTTGTTGAAGACCTATGCTCTGTGATGAATTTACCATGATACAACGTTAAAATATCTCCAAATTTAACGATAAAATGTAGGGTTAAAAATAATGCGTAAGATACTAGGAGACATGCTCGCCCATGCCAGCCTTTCCCACCGCCATTTAAAACTAACGAGTTAGACGTGCAGACGAAACGTTTACCCTTTGTAGACGGGAGAGAAAACGGAGAACACAAAAGGAAAAATATGACTGAACACGTGTTTGAAGATAGCAAGGCTAAAAGACGCAATTGGTAGTAAAAGAAAACAGAAAAAAATTCATGTCACTAGTTGACACAAGGTAAGGAAGTGGACAAAAAACGACTTTAGCTCTTGTCAGAAACAGTCATTTCTTGGACTTTTACGATACTTGATTGTTATTTGAATTCAGCGGCAAACGCCGTGGAGAAGGTTCTCGAACAGATTTCGAAAGAAAAAAACTAACCCTGAAAAAGTAATTTTTTCTTAATAATAATGTTATGAATATAAAACCTAGCTAGTTTGATAGCCCATCTTGAGCAGCGAAATAATATACTTTAAATTATACAGACGGATAGATAATAATGAAGATATTGACAAAAGACTGTGTTGTTCATATCAGACCAGCGACTGCACTGTTAAAAAATGTCACTAAAGTTTCAAAATTTTCGTCCTTGAGACGCAATTGCAAAAATCGAGCTGTAATGGAAGAGAGGGGTAAGGTGGAGAATTGTGGCTAAAAATAACTTCGGAGGCAGAAGTGTGTAGGGTATTGCATGGCGTTGGTCCAAGAACCAAGCGTGTTTTTTATGAAAAAACAAGTAGAGACAGACGGACCAACAGACAGTAATACATACTTGACTGAGAGCTGACTGAAATTTGACTTTTGGTTGGAGATTTGAAAGTTAGGGGGGAAGTCGGTGATTGGATGAATGAAATCATATTGGCAGGACAGAGATGCGCATTTTTGCCATTCGTTACAAGACTGTCCAGAGACACAGTGGTTTAGTACCTGTGGTGTTGTTTCCAGAAGATAATACATATTTTAGTGGGACGCCATCAGATAGCCAGCAGCTCAGCTGAGTTTTGCTAGCATTTAACTGTGTTCTCAATTCTGAATTCTGGTAAGAATGAAAGTATTTCTTTTGTACATTTTAATATTTCGAGTGGTTGATACTGCCATATCATATAAAATGATTACGACAAGTAAGTGCTCGCTCTAGATCCCCAGCCCAAGTCCAGGGTCTAGAGACAAACAAAATATATGGACGCCTACTAAAACTATGGAAGGTGGATCTATTGTTGAGATCAGTGGAACATATCACCTATCTTATTGAATAGAAGGAAACCATTGAACATGTCCCAGGTGCAATGTAGTCTTGGGGAACTAGTACTATATGAAAACAACTGGGTAAGATGTGCTGTGTGGTCGGAGAGATCTGACCCAGTCTGTGTGGTGTTGTTGTGTAGTGTTGTGTGCAGAAGTGGCTCAGTAGGTAGAGTTCTGACACATGCCACAAAACTTTTATTTCAGAATTGTGAGTTTCTGTTTGGCACCGAAGAGGTGCCAAATGCTGTTGTGAAATACACAAGCGTGGACTAGTGCAGTCTAACATTGTGTCAGAGCAGCAGAAGATTGTACTCCAGCACGGAGAGGAAAGGCCACCAGACTCTTGTACAAGATCGACGCAGTCGAGATAAGTGAGATCTGGCCTGCTGGAAATTCACCAACGAATTTATCAACTAATTTATCAACTAATCCACCAACTAATTCACCATCTAATAAAGACATACCATTGTGGGAAAATAAACCATGTATTCATTCCATAAGTCAATGGACAATGTTTGGTAGTCATAGACTGGGCGTGATGATACCACCCCAACAGTACATTCAGTAATAGTTCTCCTGAAACAATCTAATATAATTAATATTAACCAGACTTATAACATACCTTTGTAATCACATTCCATTTTATTATGTCATATAATTATGCATTCCATTTATAACTCCATAATATTTCATATGTTCTGACCAACAAACATTTGGTTCAGAACAAATAAATTTAACAAAAGATTTAATATTTAAAACTAAAACAGCCTGAGTTAGTTCAGTGTGTTATAAATTTTATTATTATTATTAGACTTATTAAATATCTGTGTGTGTGTGGGTAATCTACTACAACACATTACATTTCAGTACCCTAGACTTTTTTAACGTAGCTACATTCATATTAGTAGAGAAAAAAATATATGTTTGAGGTCGTAAGTGGTAGTAAGAAGGGCCTTCTGTAATTCGCATCAACATTTATCTCAGGAGCCTTCACAGCTGACCTCATTCATTACACTAGGTAACATCTCAACCATACAATACCATCAAAATCCACTACAAATATTGGGGGCTCGTCCGGGATCTTTAGTTAATCAAAGATATTAGATTCTCCTGGTGGGAGAAGTAAACCAGTGGGGACAGATTGTCAAAATTTAAAAGTGTCCCTTCAAAAAATAAAAATGGAAAATCAAAGTTGGTGAATCTTCACAGCCAGTTACTTAATTAATTAATTAATTAATTAGAATTACCTGTCATTAGATAATTAGTATTACCTGTCATTAAGTAATTAGATTTACCCTAGTCAGTTTTATTTTGTATGATGGCTGACCTGGCAAAGTTCAGATCAGCTGCTGTGCTAACGGCGAAGGAAATGGGAATGGAAGCTTAGGTTTTAATTCAGTATGTAACTGCTGAATGTGACAAGTATATTGAAAGGGAAGATAGGAGGTTAGCGGAAGAGAAGAGGTTGCAGATTGAGGCTGACAAAGAGGCTAAAGCATTAGAGGCAGAAGAAAAACGACAGCAAAGGGAAGCAGAAGAAAAAATATTGACTGCCGAAAGGGAGGCAGAAGATAGAAGGTTACAAAGGGAGCACGAATTACGACTAAGGGAGCTGGAATTACAAGGCCATGCTCCTGACAATGGTGCCAGCCCTTTTGCCTCAGATGCTACACCCAGTCAGGGAGTCTCAAACTCGGCTATGGGGTTTCATTTAGACCATTTTGTTGAGAAAGACGATGACATCGAGGGGTACCTCAGTCGTTTTGAGTTATTAGCTACTACATATGGGTTAGAGAGAGAGAGGTGGGGTTTAAAGTTATCACAGGGACTGAGAGGTACTTCTTATGAAGTCTTCGCAAAAATGAACAGAGAAGACCAAGACAATTATGACATGCTAAAGCAGGCTTTGTTATTAAGATACGAAAAAAATGGTGAATTTTACCGTAAGAAATTTAGAAATGCCAAACTGTTGTCTGGGGAGACATACCACCAATTCTCTGCCAGACTGGAAACCTATTTGGAGAAATGGACTGCTCTGGGGAAGACCCAAGATCTTAAAGAAATGATCATGATAGAGCAATTAAGAGAGTCCATGGCTCCAGACTTGAGAAAATTTCTCATGGAACAAGGTGCAGAGAGGTTGGGGGAGGTTTTAAATGTCGCTGAGAGGTATCAGGCAGCCCAGGCAGAGGTAAGTGGCACTAAAAAGAAGCACATAGAAAATTTTAAAGCTCCACAGCAATTTAATAAATTTGATAACCGAGAACAGGGTAATAAAGGCAGGACAAACTTTGATAGGCCAATAAATGACTATCGTGACAGAAACTCACAGTTCAATGACCAAAAATATAATGAAAGAAAACCGTTAAACCAAGGAAAAAGATGGTGCATATGGTGTAAGAAAGACAACCATAACACCGAATTTTGTAGAAGGAAACCTTCAAACATTGCTGCAATGAAGTCGGGGACTCAAAGATTAAAGGTTAATCCTAATGGACAGCAGGAACCTTATCACCCCCCAGTTTGTGAGGATGCTATTTGTAATGGGGTTACCATAAGGTGCCTTTATGATACAGGTTTGGATTATGATTCAGTTGTGAAGTCTAGCCTAGTGGACCCAAGTCAGTATACCACAGAAATAGTGGAAATACAAGGGCGACTAAGGACATACCACTCATGACACTTCCCATCGCAAGGATAACGGTGAAAACTCACTATGTGGAAGGAGAAATCAGAGCAGCAGTGATAGATGAACCAATCTACCCTCTGATATTGGGGTGTAGGTACGTCTTCTTGGGGAATCCCGAGAGACCTGTGATCGTGGCGACAGTGCAGACCAGGTCACAGAAAAAGGAGGAAGAAGGTGAACCTATAAATGCTCATCCAGAGGAGATGAGGAAGGCGCAGGCTGAGGATAGGACACTCAAGCCATGTTTTAAAAAATTGCCCAAATGCCACACACGTCCAAGCAAAGGAGAATATTTTATGAAGAACAAATTACTATATAGGAAGGCCGGAACTGGAACAAATGGTCACAACCAGCTGGTTCTTCCCACTTCATATAGGGATAAAGTGATGGAACTCGGGCATGCGATTCCCTTCAGTAGTCACATGGGGATCAGCGCCACAGGACAGCGTATAGCTTGTCATTACTTCTGGCCAGGGATAACGGAGGATATAAAAAGATATGTCAAATCCTGTCCAGAATGTCAAAGGGTAGCTCCAAAGCACTGGACTGCTCCTGCAACTCTAGGGGAAATGCCCATAGTGGGAACACCTTTTGAGAGGGTTGCAGTGGATATTGTGGGACCTCTCACTCGGACCAAGAGGAGGAACAGTTACATCCTTACTCTGGTGGACACTTGTTCTATGTGGGGAGAGGCGATAGCCCTGCCATCAATTGATTCAAAACATGTAGCAGAGGCACTACTTACAATATTCACAAGATTAGGATTCCCGCATCAAATCTTGACTGATAATGGCTCACAGTTCAAGGGGAAACTAACGGAAGAAGTTTTTAAGCTATTTCAAGCCAGACACTTTCATTGTAGTCCGTACCATGCCCGCCGCGTTGTTTGCGTATCGGGAGGTACCACATAGTTCAACCGGGATGGCTCCCGCAACTCTGCTATTTGGGAGGCCAATAAAAGGTCCATTGGAAGCACTATTAAGGACCTGGACAGATGATAAGGCAGAAGAGACTGTTACCTCATCTTATCAATATGTGAACGAACTGACCACTCGTCTGAAAGCTGGATGGAAACTGGCAAATGATAATTTGAGACAAGCCAGGAAGAAACATGCAGCATATTTTAATAGGAAGGCAAAGGACAGAGAACTAGCTGTGGGAGAGAAGGTGCTTCTTCTACTACCCGGCAGCCAGAATAAATTACAAATTGGATGGCAAGGTCCATATACGGTTCTAGAGAAGGTGTCTAGAACAAACTATAAAATTGACAAAAAGGGGAAGGAGAAAGTTTATCATGTAAACCTGTTAAAGAAGTATCTGGACAGACCACTCCAGGAAAGCACCCCCTTACTGACCTTGGCTATCGCAACTCAAATGCAAAATTAACCACTCACCTCACATGAATACCCATTACATCCTTGTGAAACAACGGCACAAGTAAAAGTCAGTAAGCACCTGACTAAAAATCAGAGGGAGAGAGTTCAACAGATTCTAGAGGAACATACAGATGTATTAACAGATAAACCAGGACATACAAATTTGCTACAGTATGACATGAAACTGGTAGACTCAAACCCAATCTGTATGAGAGCCTATTCTATTCCGTTCGCGAAGGAGAAGGCATTGAAAGAAGAAATAGATTATTTGTTGAAGGAGGGGATTATTTCACACAGTGAATCATCTTTTAGCTCCAGTGTAGTTTTGTTGAGGAAACCGTCTGGGGAACCCAGACTGTGCATATATTACAGGAAACTGAATGCTGTCACAGAAGGACAAGTGGATCCATTACCAGACACAAAACAGTTATTTGCCAGATTAAACAAGGCAAAATACTTTTCAAAGGTGGATCTTAGTAAAGGCTATTACCAGATTCCAGTGAAGCCTGAAGTGAGACCTTATTTAGCGTTTAGCACCTCGGAAGGACATTATGAATTCAATATGCTACCATTCGGATTGAAAAATGCTCCGAGTGTATTTTCAAGGATGATGAGCAAATTGTTGGATCCCTTGAATAACCCATGTATCACGAATTTCATGGATGATATTCTCGTCGCCACAGAGACATTTGAAGAACAAATTAACTCTCTAAAATGTTATTTGATAGGCTTAGGGAGGCGAACTTGACTGCTAGGCCAACAAAATGTTGTATTGGATGCAAAGAGTTGGAATTCTTGGGACACACTGTATATCAGGGTAACATGATCCCTGACCCCAAGAACTTGGAAAAACTACAGAGAGCACCTAGACCACAAACAAAAAAGGATGTGCGATATTTCGTGTCGTTATGTGGATTTTACCAAAAATATATCAAAAATTTTAACTCTATTTGTGCTCCTCTGACTGATCTGACTCGCAAGGGACTTCCAGATAAAATTGTTTGGACTGCGCAATGTGAAGTGGCTTTTCAAGAGTTAAAGGATAAACTCACTAGCAAGCCTATTCTCAAATTGCCTGATTTGACACAAGACTTTGTGGTGAGAACAGATGCAAGTAATGTAGGCCTCGGGGCGGCTTTGTTGCAAAGGTCATCTTCACCCGATGGGGAACTGAACCCAGTCGCTTATGCAAGCCACAAATTGAATAAAGCGGAGCAAGGATATTCCACAAGCGAAAAAGAATGTTTAGCGTTAATATGGGCGATAAAAAAGTTTCAAATCTATCTGTATGGTAGGACTTTTGTGGTCCAGACGGATCATCAGCCCCTGGTATTCTTATCTCAGGCTAAGCATGAAAACGCAAGATTGTTGAGATGGTCTTTATTATTGCAACCTTATCAGTTTATTATCGAATACATCCCAGGGTCATTGAATGTCGGTGCAGATTTCCTCAGTCGGCACCCCTGTGATCAAGATTAGAGTAGTGGCAGGCGTGAGGAGTAATTTTATCTATGTGTATCACTGGTTTTGGAACTTGCCGTAGTGCATGTTCTCAGGTGGGGAGATGTGTGATGAATTTACCATGATACAACGTTAAAATATCTCCAAATTTAACGATAAAATGTAGGGTTAAAAATAATGCGTAAGATACTAGGAGACATGCTCGCCCATGCCAGCTTTTCCCACCGCCATTTAAAACTAACGAGTTAGACGTGCAGACGAAACGTTTACCCTTTGTAGACGGGAGAGAAAACGGAGAACACAAAAGGAAAAATATGACTGAACACGTGTTTGAAGATAGCAAGGCTAAAAGACGCAATTGGTAGTAAAAGAAAACAGAAAAAAATTCATGTCACTAGTTGACACAAGGTAAGGAAGTGGACAAAAAACGACTTTAGCTCTTGTCAGAAACAGTCATTTCTTGGACTTTTACGATACTTGATTGTTATTTGAATTCAGCGGCAAACGCCGTGGAGAAGGTTCTCGAACAGATTTCAAAAGAAAAAAAACTAACCTTGAAAAAGTAATTTTTTCTTAATAATAAGGTTATGAATATAAAACCTAGCTAGTTTGATAGCCCATCTTGAGCAGCGAAATAATATACTTTAAATTATACAGACGGATAGATAATAAGGAAGATATTAACAAAAGACTGTGTTGTTCATATCAGACGAGCGACTGCACTGTTAAAAAATGTCATTAAAGTTTCAAAATTTTCGTCCTTGAGACGCAATTGCAAAAATCGAGCTGTAATGGAAGAGAGGGGTAAGGTGGAGAATTGTGGCTAAAAATAACTTCGGAGGCAGAAGTGTGTAGGGTATTGCATGGCGTTGGTCCAAGAACCAAGCGTGTTTTTTTATGAAAAAACAAGTAGAGACAGACGGACCAACAGACAGTAATACATACTTGACTGAGAGCTGACTGAAATTTGACTTTTGGTTGTAGATTTGAAAGTTAGGGGGGAAGTCGGTGATTGGATGAATGAAATCATATTGGCAGGACAGAGATGCGCATTTTTGCCATTCGTTACAAGACTGTCCAGAGACACAGTGGTTTAGTACCTGTGGTGTTGTTTCCAGAAGATAATACATATTTTAGTGGGACGCCATCATATAGCCAGCAGCTCAGCTGAGTTTTGCTAGCATTTAACTGTGTTCTCAATTCTGAATTCTGGTAAGAATGAAAGTATTTCTTTTGTACATTTTAATATTTCGAGTGATTGATACTGCCATATCATATAAAATGATTACGACAAGTAAGTGCTCGCTCTAGATCCCCAGCCCAAGTTCAGGGTCTAGAGACAAACAAAATATATGGACGCCTACTAAAACTATGGAAGGCGGATCTATTGTTGAGATCAGTGGAACATATCACCTATCTTATTGAATAGAAGGAAACTATTGAACATATCTCAGATGCAATGTAGTCTTGGGGAACTAGTACTATATGAAAACAACTGGGTAAGATGTGCTGTGTGGTCGGAGAGATCTGACCCAGTCTGTGTGGTGTTGTTGTGTAGTGTTGTGTGCAGAAGTGGCTCAGTAGGTAGAGTTCTGACACATGCCACAAAACTTTTATTTCAGAATTGTGAGTTTCTGTTTGGCACCGAAGAGGTGCCAAATGCTGTTGTGAAATACACAAGCGTGGACTAGTGCAGTCTAACATTGTGTCAGAGCAGCAGAAGATTGTACTCCAGCACGGAGAGGAAAGGCCACCAGACTCTTGTACAAGATCGACGCAGTCGAGATAAGTGAGATCTAGCCTGCTGGAAATTCACCAACGAATTTATCAACTAATTTATCAACTAATCCACCAACTAATTCACCATCTAATAAAGACATACCATTGTGGGAAAATAAACCATGTATTCATCCCATAAGTCAATGGACAATGTTTGGTAGTCATAGACTGGGCGTGATGATACCACCCCAACAGTACATTTAGTAATAGTTCTCCTGGGACAATCTAATATAATTAATATTAACCAGACTTATAACATACCTTTGTAATCACATTCCATTTTATTATGTCATATAATTATGCATTCCATTTATAACTCCATAATATTTCATATGTTCTGACCAACAAACATTTGGTTCAGAACAAATAAATTTAACAAAAGATTTAATATTTAAAACTAAAACAGCCTGAGTTAGTTCAGTGTGTTATAAATTTTATTATTATTATTAGACTTATTAAATATCTGTGTGTGTGGGTAATCTACTACAACACATTACATTTCAGTACCCTAGACTTTTTTAACGTAGCTACATTCATATTAGTAGAGAAAAAAAGATATGTTTGAGGTCGTAAGTGGTAGTAAGAAGGGCCTTCTGTAATTCGCATCAACATTTATCTCAGGAGCCTTCACAGCTGACCTCATTCATTACACTAGGTAACATCTCAACCATACAATACCATCAAAATCCACTACATGCTCCTTGGGGAGCTAAAGGGTATTGATTGATTGTTGATCTTAATGCGACTACACAAGTTAGCAGAGCGCATATATCCAGAGTCACAGCGTGGATTCCGAGCTGGTAGATCAACAACAGACATGATCTTTTCTCTCCGCCAGCTTCAGAAAAAATCAAGAGAGCAGAAAAGGCCCTTATATATCGCCTTTATAGACCTCACAAAGGCATTCAACCTGGTTAGTAGGGATGGACTCTACAAAATCCACCTAAAATAGGCTGCACTGCTAAATTGTTGGAAATGATAAAGTCATTCCATGAAAACATGAAGGGAACAGTCCAATATGCTGGAAGCACATCACAGCCCTTTGACATACGAAGTGGCGTTAAACAAGGATGCATTCTGGCTCCAACCCTTTTCGGGATCTTCTTTGCCTTACTCTTGAAACATGCATTCAGAGATGCAACTGAAGGAATATGCTTTCACTCTTGATCAGATGGCCGTCTGTTCAATCTCGCAAGGCTGTAGGTAAAAACAAAAACGCAGGGTCACTATAAGAGACTTGTTATTCGCTGATGATGCTGCAGTCGTCACTCAAAGCCAACTGGAGCTTCAGAGCTTGATGAATCGCTTCACCCAAGCATGCAAGGACTTTGGCCTCACAACAAGTCTAACGAAAACAAATGTGCTGAGTCAGAATGTGGTTGCTGCACCAGTTATCACTATTGATAAATATGAATTGGCAGTAGTGCACCATTCACATACCTGGGGTCTATCATCAATGACAAACTCTCTCTGGACAAAGAAATTGACAGCCGCATTGGCAAAGCTGCAGCTACATTTGCCCGCCTCACATCGTGTGTTTGGGGAAACTCCAAACTCTCAATGAAGACCAAAGCTGCGGTGTTTAACGCCTGCGTCACTAGCACACTTCTATATGGCAGCGAGGCATGGACAACCTATGCTAGGCAAGAAAGAACGCTGAATACCTTTCATCTACGGTGTCTACGCCACATCTTCGGCATTTCGTGGAAAGAAAAAGTGACAAATGTCGAGTTGTTGTCACGTGCTGGCCTTCAAAGCATGTATACACTGCTTAGACAGCGCAGACTACGCTGGCTTGGCCATGTCCGCCGCATGAAAGATGGTCGCATCCCCAAAAATATCCTCTCTGGACATCTGGCAGATGGCAAAAGAACAGTTGGGCGACCGTAGCTAGGATTCAAAGATGTGTGTAAGAGAGACATGAGAGCATTGGACATAAATCCAGAAACTTGGGAGGATGAAGCTGCCGATCGCACCAAGTGGCGATGCTATCTGCGGCGCCACCTCAGATTGGACGAAAAGAAGCTCACACAACAGGCAAAAGAGAGGAGGAAACGTCGAAAGGAACACCAGGAAAATAAGTTGCTAAGGGTTGTCAACTCAGGGGTGCATTCCCATAGTCAGTTGTGACTGAAGGGGCTATTATTATTATTATTATTACTAACGAGAAAATGCGGGTTTCCGAAAGATAAGGTGATTAAAAGATTACTTGAACAACGATGAAAGAGCAAAATGTGGGTGAAAATGAAATAAAAAAGAAGTGAAAGATGTTGGAAAAGATAGAGAGTGATAAGGATAGACCTACAATACGGGAACCATATGTATGTTAACAACGCGTCATTAAGTTCCAACAAGTTCTAGCTGGTTTTTCGGACGTGGCAGGATATCTTCCCACATTTACCATTTCCTAATCTTCTGCTCGCCACCTGCAGCTCCCGGGGATCTCCGAAGAAACAAATTAAGAATATAACTACTGCTCCCTCAGGTACATCGTACAAGGTAACTATTATAAGGCTGTGCATGAAAGCTGGCTACCTCATTATATCAAAAACATAGCCACATAAACCACCGCTGCTTGAATCTTCCGATCACCAGTCACCTTTCTTTCTCCAGCGTCACCATAGTGGCCTTTGTTCCTTATCGGTCACAACAGTTACCTTTAGTTCTTAAAATTTTCCGCAGTCATCGTTCTTTAAAGTCACCTCAATCACCTTTCATAACCAAATCACCATAGCTACCTTTCTTTCTTCAAGTATTCTTACCACCACTGTTACCATTCTGTCATGATACTCTAAATAGTTACTTTTCATTTCTGACACATTCAACAGAGTTATATTTCTTTCTTAAAAATCATCAGTCACCTTTCATTTGATGACAAATCAACAGAGCGCCAGTGGAACAAGAAATGATGGATATGGATATGGCGCACATTGAGAAAATCTGTTCATAGCCTTACCAGACAATCCCTGTTTTGGAATCCACAGGGAAAGAGAGGGAGAGGAAGACCAAAAAACGCATGGAAAAGAGAACTGGAGAAAGATTTGAAGGGGATGAAGGAGATATGGAAAGACCTCGAGCTGATGGCACGGGACTGGAAGACTTGGCATACGTTTGTTGAAGACCTATGCTCCTTTGGGGATTGAAATGTGAAAGAAGAAAAAGAACAGAGCTGTATTTCTTTCTTGAAAATCCCCACAATTACTGTCGCTCGCACGGAAGCGGGTTGCTGATGACAAACTACTGCCCCTCTCCATTGGTTAAACAACGACTGCACTCTATTGTTAACACTCTATCTGTGAACTTTGTCTAGGGACAAATACTGCACATGCAAATCAAAGGTCAACACAAAACTTGAATGGCTTTCCAATCTCGTAATACAAACTTACAAAATGCACATTTCTAGGTACTAAACCAAGTTCAGCCTATTACTGATATTCAAACATTTCAGCTGCATGAATAATCACTACCATTGCTCCAATACTGAACAGTGCACACATCATTGCGTTCACAGCACGCACAATAAAAAATATGAGTCCTCAGTCGGACCCAAAGTACCTCATAAGACAACATCAGTAGCTTTCTACTTCACAAAATGATGCAAGCTTACTGCTTCAACCACACGGCAGACAAAAGCAATCTCTGCTGGGCTCTGTCCAGCTGTCTTTCACATGCCAGAGCAGTCGTACCGGACACGTCCGGTCACTTTCCGCACTCCGTACCTCTGTGTTGCTCAAACATCTCGTCTATTGACCTCTGAACCCTTTCATTTCTGACAAATCAACAGAGCTGGATCTCTTTCTTGAAAGTCATCATAGTCACCTTTCATTTAAGACATGTCAATCGGGCTATTTGAGTCACCAAATTCTGCTGTCATTTCTGTCAATTGTAACCATGTGTCTGTTGTAGAACTGGTTACGACACCAATTAGTAGCATGTGACAGGGTTGGTCTATTCTAATTATTACTCAAGTCACAAAATCTTTTTTGTTTATCTTCCAAGTGGGTTAAGAGTGTACTTGTGTACTGGCCATCTCCGGCAGAGGTGTTGATTCCTGGATGAACATATTTTCCCTCTTTTCTTTAACCCACGACTCGTTCGGTTTCTTCTTTGCTGTTTCTACTGACATTCGTATAGTGGTAGTTTGTTTTTATTATTCTTATTTGCTGGCCACATGCATCAACGCTCACAGACGGACTCAAACATCTGCTGTATCCATCAAAACATTTATTTACATAAATATGTATATATATCTTTATCAGCAAGACAAATAATTCATCCCAGAGCTTGCATACGTTTATCTCATGTTGGCTTCATATATAAAAGCTCTATATCTCATGTATATGCATCGTCCTCCTGTATCTTGTTTAGTTCAATCAACTTTACTCCTGTTCACTTAAATACCTCTATACTCCATCTCCTCACTCCCATCTCATTATATTCCTGCCTTTATTTCTTTCTAACCTCTGTAGGGCTCTGTTACTATCGCTGAAAGATTAGCTTAAACTATATACAAGTACCATGTCATCTAAGCATATACCTACGTGCGAGGGCGTGTGAACAGTTCTTACAAAAGTCGACTCTTCAAATCATTTACTTGTCGTAACTATTTTCTTAAGACAGCTCATTAGTTTACTTGTCGTAACTATTCTCTGAAGACAGCTCATTAATTTACTTGTCGTAACTATTCTCTGAAGACAGCTCATTAGTTTACTCGTCGTGAACTCACCATGACAAAGGTGGTTATCCTTCACCTCTAACTTTACTCTTTTGTTGCTCAGTCCACAAAACTCTCAACATATATCTTTGACATGTCGACTTGGTACATCTGCGTTACTTCTCCTGTAAATATCTTACTTGTATGCATAATAAGTTCAAAATCATACTTACAATCAAATCGCTGAATATCTCCTGAAATACATTCACTACTCTCATAATCTACACAAGACTTCTTCATTATCTTATACAGTTACTGTCTAGCGCTAATACTCTCATAGTCTACACAAGGCTTCTTCATTATCTTATACAGTTACTGTCTAGCGCTAACACATCCTCTGAACAATTTCTGGACTTATGTTCCTTATCCTATAACCTCTATATCTTGCTAGACTTATTCTTATATCTTGCTAGACTTATTCTACTTCTGTCAAAGCACAGAATCCGTTCGTTTGCAGGCAACCGCCCAGAACAAAAACACTTCTTGTTTCTTCAAACTCAGAAACCGGACTCCCCTCAATGACCCCTGGTCATTGTTCTCACGTACGATTTCCTCGCTACTTCTGATTCGTCGCCCTCACTTGTTTTTCACTACTTTCATTAGTTAAGCCTTTGATTTACAACTCACGAGAAAAAATACTCACGTTTTGTTAACGCGAGCCAAGTTACTGAACACTCGTCTTATTTTATTCATACTTAACTTTCTTCCCCGTGAACTGTCTTAAGCGTTCATCTAATCTTGACAAATAGCATGAGTAATGCTTGGGCAAACCCCACGGTGACATACTTTAGGCGTTCCTATAATCTTGCCTATAGCATGAATAATGCTTGGGCAAACCCCACGGTGACACAATAAAGCTATAACTATTCGTTTAAAGTCACCATAATTAGATTTCTTTTCTTTTTTTATTACACACTCTACTACCTAATAAACGTTTCTTAATCATGCAATCTCACTGTACGTTCCCCAGTTTAGTGTGTATTCCAAAATCCTGACACAACACAATTCCAAACGCACGTCCAAAAACCATTTAAATCCGGAATAAGCCCCCTTGAGGCTTCAGATAATTGGTTTTCTGAGACAAGCATCTCTAGACGCCTAGTGATCTAAAATTTTATTATCGATGGTCGCATATTGACCGTGTGCGTACATATCTGTGGTAGTCCTCTGATCTCACACTGCCCATCTCGTCGTTTAGTGATCTCACACATAAATATATCACATCGTCTTGTGATCTCATGAATAAATATCTTTCGTCATCTTGTGATCTCATCCTTAATAATGACTCCTTGTCTGCCGATCTCACACATAAATATCTCTCGTTGTCCAGTGATCTCACATATAAATATCTTTTCTTGTCCAGTGATCTCACACATAAATGTCTCTCGTTGTCCAGTGCTCTCATACATAAATATCTCTTGCTGTCCAGTAATCTCACACATACATATCGCTCGTTGTCTATTGATCTCACACGTTAATATCTTTCGTTGTCTAGTGATCTCACACATAAATGTCTTTCGTTGTCCAGTAATCTCATATATAGATATCTCTCGTTGTCCAGTGATCTTACACATAAATGTTTCTCGTTGCCCAGTGATCTCATACATAAATATCTCACGTTGTCCAGTAATCTCACACATACATATCTCTCGTTGTCTAGTGATCTCACACAATAATATCTTTCGTTGTCTAGTGATCTCACACATAAATTCAATTCGTTGTCCAGTGATCTCATACACAAATATCTCTCGTTATCTAGTGATCTCACATATTAGCACTCGTTGTCTATTGATCTCCGCCATGAATGTCTGACGTTGTCTAATCGTATCACACTTCAATATCTTTTGTCGCCGCCTAGCGGCTTCTGCCACTATACTTCTTTCTATAAATTTACCTCGTTCCAAATCTAGTTATATATATATATATATATATATATATATATATATATATATATTTATATATATATATATATATATATATATATATATATATATATATATATATATATATATATATATATATATATATATATATATATATATATATATATATATATATATATATATATATATATACAGTCATGCGCCGCTTAACATCCACGATACGTTCTGTGAAATAGGACGTTATGCGATTTGGACGTTGTGCGAACACCATACTTTTTACTTAGCAAAGTTATATGGGATACTTTAGTGTACCTGTGTTGACTAAATAGCCAAGATACTGTACACAAACAGTACTGTATTTCAGCTAATGTACTGTCTTTAAAAGCCTGGCATTGACTTGGCCTCCTTGTGGATGAAGGTCCTTTCAGGCATTCGTTTCCAGAATAAGGAGGCTTCGTCCATATTAAAAATTTTCTGGGGTAAGTAACCTCCCTCTACAATTAGTTTATCTAGGGTTTCGACAAAATCTTCTGCTGCCTTAGGATCAGCACTCGCAAACTCACCACTCACTTTCACTTTATGCAGCGAAAAACGTTGTTTGAAGCGCTTGAACCACCCAGAACTAGCACTAAACTCGATATTGTAGTCTGGTCCTGCTTTGTCTTTAAGCATTTCGAACAAGCTTCGTGCCTTAGCAGTGATCGTCAACGTGCTGAGAGGGATTCGCTTCTGTGTTTGGTCCTCAATCCAGGTCATTAGCAATTTTTCCATTTCTGATATAGGTCCCTCTCGCATTTTCGTAAGCTTTGTAGCTTTCAGTGGAGCCGATCCTTTAACAGGTTGGATAATTTTTTTTCTTTGTTCGTAAGGATCGTCGTGACTGACGAGTGCGACATGCCCAAATCATGAGCTATAGCATTCACTGGCTTTCCACCTTCGTGGTCTTTAATTACCTTTTGTTTCACTTCCACATCGATACTTTTCCTTTTTCTATTGCTGCTGCTATCACTAGAACTGGTTTTGCTGCGTTTGGGAGCCATGATGAACTTCACGGTTATGTATTTTCGAAAGTTCACATTAAAATAACGAGAGTAAGTACAGTACAGTACATACATAGGCCAGTAACATTGGCGTTTATTATGACTATCAAGACATAGGTACTGTATCATAGGTTATATATGTACTGTACCATTATACGCCTGGCATCGCAATCGCTTTGTACTGTATACAAGAGATATGAGATACACGTGTTGCGTGCGGGAAGCTGTTGCTTTCGCTACGTCCGGTTACGTCCGCTTCGTCCTGTTCTCCGATCGGGATTTCTGAACTGTATTATAACCTTATGGGACCACGGACGTTTATGCGGTCGGACGTTGTCCGAACGGACGTTATGCGGCGCATTACTGTATATATATATATATATATATATATATATATATATATATATATATATATAATCAGGAGGCTTCAGCCCAAAGCCAGTCTCCCGCTCGTCCCCCACCCCCTCCTTTTTCGCATTTTTGCGGTGAGCTTCCGCTCTTAAAAACAGCCTTCTGCTTTAATCTCCGTATGTCTTTTTGTTCCCAAACGTTCTCTCAGACTCCTATCCCTAAACTCGCTCCAGACATCTAAGACATCTATTCTTTATAATTAGTTTCTCCAGAGAGTATATTAGATGATCACCAAATGTTTCCCCGGCGTACCCCATAAACTGATAACTGGTATTAGTGACACCACGAAAAAAGTACAGAAGCTAGACGGAGAGTAAGTGTCTGTTAGAAGGAGAGTAGGATAGATAATGAATAGACCAGAAATGGGAAAATGTCTAGGAACACAGAGGTTTTTCTTAATCACATTAGTGTGTATAGTATTCATGGTGAGGGGATTTAGATAGGCAGAAAGAAAGTAAGAAGACTAGACATACTGAGAGCTAACTGTTTGAAATAGAACTTGAAAATATCTTCTTGAAGTGTAAATGTTAACTCCGCGTGTGATTGAGTAGCGTGTCTTTGTGTGTTATACACAATTTAGTATAAGAAAGTAATAGTGTATAATCAGGAAATAGTCACAGCCAACCTCATAAAGTGAAACGAAACGCTACAGAAACCACTACTGCTTGAGCATGTGCTTTGGTGTTGTCAACTAGCAAGAAGCCCAGATGTTGTAGCGACCCCATGCTCTGTAAGGAGCAAAAAAGGAGATGAAAAAACTATCTAGTTTTGTTTGTACTTCTTCTAGCTTTTCCTCCTTTGTGCGCTCTTAAAGGCAGTTGGGCTCTGTATATGGTGCCCCCACCAAAGCACTTCATATGGTATTGCAGTGGTGGTGTCTGAATTACTTTGTTTGCGATCTGATTGTGCCCTCCCTATTTACAGTTTCACACTAGTCGTTTTTTTAATGATATGCTTGATGGAGCAGTGGTTCCAGTTTTTGTGTGTCTTCTGAAAGATCCCTTGATACTACACGAGGTGTGTTTGTATTTGGGATATGGATATATATGTCTTTCTTCTTCCTCTAGCAAGTGTTTCATTTTGGTTAATTAATAAACCCATATATATCGTACTTCCCCGTGTAATTCCCGGGGATTTTTCTAATGATACAACTAAAGAATAGGAATACTGCTCCATCAGACATATCGCAAGATGCAGCTAATATTGCGATGTGCTTGCGGCTAAAGGAATCGCAGCAGAAACCACAAAATCATGTGCTTTGACGTAGGCTTCCTCTAGGAACATTATCAGTATCTGATACATACTTCATAAGAAATTGAATAATAGATGGTGATGAGAATGTATCATTCGCTTACTCTACAAGCGCCAGATAGGACACACATTGAGCAAACCTGCTGACATATTTACCAGGCAGTATTTGTTCTGGAGTGCCCCCGGTAAGAGAGGCAGAGGAAGACAAGGAAACGCATAGAGAAGAGAACTGTAGATAGACGTTAAGGGGATGAAGACGATATGGGAAGACCTTGAGCATATACTCCTAAGGGAGTTGAAAGGTCATGATGATGATGACTAGGTAACTAATTTACATTCTATTAGGTTGTTGCTTTTCAGTATTACCAAACAATAGTTAAAAAAAAAAGGGGGGGGGGGGCGGAGTAAGAGATTAGTGACGTCACGTAATGGAAGGTCTGGGTTTTGGTGACGAAATGTGACAACGGCGGTAGGGGGTTTAATATGTCAAAAAATTGCGTGACGTCATATGTGGATGACCTCTAAACGAAGGAAACGCGAAGACTGTCAACAGTAAAAACAAAATACAAATAAATGGGTATTTTTCAGTTATAATGTGTTACACTTGTTAAAACTTGCGGAGAGAGTACAGTCAGAGGCAAAGATACCGAAAGGTGAGTGACTGGGGTGTAGTGAAAATTATTAACGTATGTCACAAATAGTAATGTACAAGAATAGAGCGCTGGGAAATGAAGGTATCAGTTACGGTCGGGTATGACATGTAATTATTATTCTAGGACACCACTTAATACTATCTGTCACAGAGCAGTTTCATGGGTGGATGATGGAGTGAGTGGAAGTAAGGGTCACTGAGGTTGTCAATATTTGTTAAGTTTAACTCAGCGATTGAGTTTATGTCTGACTTCATGTCAACATGTTGTGACTTGTGTGTGCGGATGGAGAAAGCGTGTTTGGTGAACAAGTCTGGGTGGCTGAGAGAGTACCCGAATGTGACTAGGGAGAGTCTGTGTTTGATATCCGAGCTGTGCGCTCGAGGCTGTGATTTGTGGTCGAGCTGGGTTCTCGTATTATGTGACAGTTGAGATATTATATAGTGATTATGAATATAGGGATTATGTCTGACATATTGTTGTATAGGCGACGTCTTCCCGCCTAGGAGTGTTCTGGAGGAACTTTGGGTAATGTTCGTAGAGAACATATTAAGGCGATGAGTTGGTCCCGCCTTTGGAGCTACGGTGGAGTAAGGCGTTGAGTATTGTCCGCCTTGTAGCTATATTGGAGAAGAATTTATATGGCGTTGTTGCATGCCGCCAATCACTTGGGATAAGTGATTTACACCTGGATGGTGAACGGATTCGTGCGAGGATTGAATGCCGCACATAGAAACGTGTTGTGTGTATTGTTAGTGTGTGGACGGTCAGCTAGTTCGTGGAAGTATTGTTATGAGTTATTTCCTACAGGCAGTGTCAGCCTGAGTGTGATGTTATGCATGCGTGACGATATTATTGATGTTCAGGACGTATGTGAATGTTCTATTAAATGTCATGGAGCTGTACAAGTGGCGTCGTGTTATTCATACCCCTAGTGTTGTTTACCATCTACACACGACACACTCATAATACAGAGCTCGTGACACTATCTAATGGTCTTTTATATTTGGACTTGCGCCCTAATATAACCGACTAGGTTGAACGGGGCGCGCCTCGCCAAAACGAGGCAAAACTTTAGTTTAAAAAAAAACACCATTTGTGGCCAGTGTGACAGGAAATAATTTAATCATTGTTACCACGTACTGAACGTCCGATAGGCTAAGCAGTTAGATGGCTTACCTCTCTCGGCAAAGTTATCGGGTTTGAATCGTAGTAGCGTCACGCTCCAGTCTACCCAGCAGTAAATGGTTACTTGACTCTATACTCACGATTTAGGGAAGGCATCGGTGGCGAGGATGGAACTGGTCATCCCACCTAATGAAGCTGGCCCTAGTATAATGAAGTCTCTTACACTTCCCTCCCCTACGGCTGTATCTATATTAGGACTACCTTTACCCTTTTTAAAAACCAGGTCTTGTTTCTAATTCTTCTTGTTTTCATTATAATAACCTGATATGTTCCCGGGGGTGTCAAAAGAATCAGGAGAAAGAATTTGTTACTTATCCCTAAAGCATATCTTAAGAGTTTGTGCAAGTGGCAGGCAGACTCATCATGTAAAACAAGTCGCTACTAACCTAACCTCTGCAGGAATACACGAATACTTTGGTGCAGGCTTTTAGCATTGGGACAAGATGCAGTTGAGGGTATAGCAGGGTTTATTAACCTGTGGTCTACGGACCTCCAAGGGATACTGGGGTGGGGGGCGTGTACATGACCTGAAATTTCAAATGTAAAATTTTAATTATGCTTTTATGAACATTTGTTTTTTTTCCAAGAAGTGGTCCATAATCTTTATCTGAAAATCAAATGTGGTCCATAGCACACGAAAAAGTTAAGAACCGCTGCTCCGCTGGAAGTTAAAATGGAACTGAATGCATGTAAAGTAGGACAGACTTAGTGTTTCGGTGTTCGTGCTCTCTGTCTGTCTGTCTCTGTCTGTCTGTCTATCTCTGTATGTCTGTCTGTTTGTCTGTCTGTCTGCCTTCCTGTCTCTGTCTTTCTGTGTCTGTCTCTCTGCCTGTCTTTATCTCTATCTCTCTCTGTCTGTCTGTCTGTCTCTCTCTGTCTGTCTGTCTCTCTCTGTCTCTCTCTGTCTGTCTCTCTCTCTGTCTGTCTCTCTATGTCTGTCTGTCTCTGTCTGTCTGTCTGTCTCTCTCTCTGTCTGTCTCTCTCTGTCTGTCTCTCTCTGTCTGTCTCTCTCTCTCTCTCTGTCTGTCTCTGTCTTTCTGTCTATCTCTCTCTCTCTCGTTTTTAACTTTAATTTTAAAGCCATGTAACACTCGCTGCAGCCAAGCCTGGAGGTAGACGCGGTACATGATCATATGTTTACACGCTTTTATTGAACTTCACGTATGTCACTTTCATATCACTTTCAAATCTAGCAGTCGATTTTTCAATCACTTCCAGATGAGCAATAGCTCTGAAACTTGTCATAATTGTGTATTCACGATGACAATACAATAATCAGTCAATTATTAATAATTTAATATTGTAATTATGACATTTTGAGTAATTAAAGTTTTTCGTGAAGAAATGTAAACAAATCAGCGGCAATAATCAAGTTAATTAAAAATTCAAGAGTACGTGATGTGCTTTATGTTTTTTCATTGCGTAAAACAGGGCAGTACTCAAACAATTGTTTAGCTAAATCAAGGGAAACAATCCAAATTATAAAATTATGAATCAAGGGAAAGTCGAGTTCTATCTCTAGATGGCCTTCAAATTGAAGAAATTGATTGCACTAAATTAACAAGCACAAAGCCATGTAATATTGACGTTCTAAAAGAAATGGATCGCTTAAGAAATTTTAGACCAGATTTACAATAAGTAAAAATATTATGTATGGTTTAATATGTCAAAATTTTTCCAACACTAAAAAGAAGAAAATAAAAAATATTTTTTTAAACACACGCTTTTAATGCACTTAAAACCCAAAAATAATTTTTCAAGGAGTTTATAGCTTGCAGTAAAAAAATGTAACACAAATTGACAAAAAGCGTGAGGCGCTGATTCTGCATGAAATTAACTTCTGTGTCACCGTGGGGTTTGCCCAAGCATTATTCATGCTACTGTTAAGGTGAGGTAAACAGTTAGGACAGCTCACAAGAGAAAATAATGAATGAAAATAATAATATTGCTAACTGACAATGGTTCAGAATACCGGTTCATGTTAACTAATAGTGAGTGATTATAGTGAGTTGTAAATAGAAAGTTCGAGAGCAAGAAAAAAAAGGCTTGACCAATAAATTTAAGTAAAAAGATTTGGGTCAGCGAATCAGAAGAGTGGCAAGAAAACACACCACGAAAAATGACCAGAGGTCATTAGATGACAGGCAGTCCTGAGTTGTGCTTCAGGAAGAAGGTGTGATCGCTGTGCGGACAAGATGAACCTTCTGTGGCTTTACAGATAGGGTTTATGTGAATATGTTTAGATGTCCAGCCATCACTAGCCAGTGTTATTCTATCGGGAGATAGTTTGATTTGATTCTGTGGTTCACAGTTAAGGTGTATTTCTGAAAGGAGATCAGCGTTTATGCTGTGTTTTTGTAAGTATTGAACTATGATTATATTTTGTACAGAGTAGAATTTTGTTTACGGGAGAATCTTGCAGAAGCACGATTTGCCAGTTCATTACGAGAACTTTACGACTATGTACCAAGAAAAACGGATGGTTATAACGACTATGTGTAAAGTAACCAAAAGGCTGTAAACATTTGAAGGAAACTAGAGATATTATAAAGGAGCCATATTGAACAAGGTTTGAAGTATCCAGAATTGCATATGATTTTCAAGAAAAAGTGAATGTCGACTTTTATAGAAGAACTTCAAATATACTCTCTCACTTGTAAGTATCAGAAGGGTGTACATACAATTATTTATGCATGAGATGAATTTTGTTGCTATGAGCAGTTATAGAGACCTGTCTGACCAGTTCGTCGAGGAAGATATTTAAGTAACAAATAAAGTATGGAATGCTAATAAAGAGCATTGGTATATGAGGAAATAGGAGCAGGTTTTGGGAAGACTAAGGAAGTCTACGGAGAAAAGAATAAGTTAAAGAGGAATACGGAAGTTTACGATACATAGAATTCATGTGTGAGTTAACCTGAAGTACCAAAGACCCAGTAAAGGTTTCTATGCGAACTCTATCATTTGAATAACTCATTATATGTGTTGTTTTGTTAAGTTATTAAAAGTTTTGAAGGATCAGAACGAATTTGATTTCATCTTTATGAGTTGCTGATTGTATGCCATGTACATTTAAACTACCACTATACGAAGTCACTATTAACATCAAAGAAGGAACTGAACGAACCTGAAGTATACAAGAAAAGGATTAGAGTATCATCTAGGAATTTACACCTCTGGCGGAGATGGCCAGTAATGATATCAACTAAATAACTTGGAAGATAAAAAGGAGAGATTGTAAACTTGAATTACGTCACTAGGCCTGCCATCTGCCACCTAGTGTTATAAGTGATATCAACCGTGACCAGCCGCGGTTACATAATACTAATTGATGCCGTAACCAGCCCTGTCACATACTTTGAATTGATGCCGTAACCAGCCCTGTCACATCTGCTTCATTAGACACTTATGGATAAAATATATGATAAGCGCTTAAGACTTCACTTACTGCTTCAGTAGTGTGCTATCGTACTTTCTGTGCAAAAAACGTTTGCATACCCATTCATAACGATGAGGTAAGTCTAGAAAGCGTTTTGCTTTTTGATGTAAAGTTGTGTGTGGTGCTGGCAACCTAATTATGTAAAATAAATTGCCACATAAATAACCACTGCAAGAGCTGGGGATGCTTCGTGCGGATCTCCTAACAAAGGACCAATAGCAGAGGTAGCCCCATGCTCCATAGGGAGCAGAAAGAGGATGATGATGACATCATGAGATGTAAGTTTATGTTACCACTTCTCTTTTAGACTGATATGTATATTTTACTATGATTCATTTGCATTCCTTTGCTCTCCAAACACACTTCCATCTGCTTTGAGGGTCTAAGATTGCATGTGCATAGGCGTCGGGAAATTTCAGAGGAAGATGAGATGGTGGAAGAAAGCGGAGGTCGCCTGATGCTTACATCAGGAGTCAAGAAAGATTTACGGAAGATTCGATTTTATATTTCTCTCAGTTCTTGGTACTATTTACTAGTACACAGTTCTGTGCACCACTCATAAGAGACGGGTCTAAAGTATACTCGAGGCGGCCGCATTATGGAGATTTACGCAAGCAAAGAAATTGATTCCAAAAGCCATTCGACTCCTGACTTCAAAAGGAACAGTCAAGACTTCACTGAGAACCAGCATTGACTACATCAGACCAGCTACAAACCATCGTCCACAACTGCAAAGTTAATCAATTCAATGACTCGGAGACTGGGCTAAAATTATTCCACTAAACTTCATATTCTCCGATGAAGAAATTAACAATTTTCTAAAAGATCTTATACTAGTTAATTAACTGTTTCTAAAGTTACCCGTTTTTTCGTGATTGAAAGTAAGTGTAGCACCCGTATGACTTTTTTTCTTTTTTCCTTTGTCTTTTTTTTAATACTTATATACAGAGTTAAACAAATTAATACTTCGCTGAATTATCTTTGGCAAGAGTCACGTGATATATCTTGACACAATTACTTATCTTACAGAAGTGGGCAGCGAATAGTAAGTTTACAACACACCGAGAAACCGCAGTTGTTGTAATGCTATCCTAAATAAATCTGAGATTCCTTGGAATAGGAGCATAACCCTCCTATTTTCATCTTTGCCAAGAGTAATATTGAGCGAAGATGCTACCTTTAACTTTTACTCCAACTGTCGGGCCATTCTTGTACCACTATGGCAGATCAAGGCAGACAACCCGCGACACACTCATTAAAAGAACACGTATGCTGTGCAATCTTTTCATGGTGCATTTATAGAATTAATAGGCTGAACTGCCCATGGTGGACTTCTGGTGTCATGTATTGTGGTTCGCACTGTTGACCTGCCATTGAAACATCATTTTTGATGATGCGTAGATGGCAGGGCGGATAGTGTGATTCGCTTGCATGGCTAGGCGGGGTTGTCGCACGGAAGGTCCAGTGTTCAAATCCTGGGTAAGCCACTCATGTCTGTTGTTTTTCTGTTGTCTGGTGTTCTACTTCTTTATTTCCTGCGAGTGCCTGATAACATACCTTTATATTTGTTTCATATTAATTTACTGTTTACAGGCCTCGGGTTTCCCTCCCTTATGTGTAATAAATGTTTATACAATACCAAACCTACCCACTATCCTGTTCTCACTGTTCTAGTCTACTATCATTTACTGGACACAGTATTAAGGTCCTTGTCTTGTTGGATTCGGCCTATACTGCTTGATAGAAATACAACAGAAGTGATTGCGTCATTAATAGGCTGAACTGCCCATGGTGGATTTCTGGTGTCATGTATTGTGGTTCGCACTGTTGACCTGCCATTGAAACATCATTTTTGATGATGCGTAGATGGCAGGGCGGATAGTGTGATTCGCTTGCATGGCTAGGCGGGGTTGTCGCACGGAAGGTCCAGTGTTCAAATCCTGGGTAAGCCACTCATGTCTGTTGTTTTTCTGTTGTCTGGTGTTCTACTTCTTTATTTCCTGCGAGTGCCTGATAACATACCTTTATATTTGTTTCATATTAATTTACTGTTTACAGGCCTCGGGTTTCCCTCCCTTATGTGTAATAAATGTTTATACAATACCAAACCTACCCACTATCCTGTTCTCACTGTTCTAGTCTACTATCATTTACTGGACACAGTATTAAGGTCCTTGTCTTGTTGGATTCGGCCTATACTGCTTGATAGAAATACAACAGAAGTGATTGCGTCATTAATAGGCTGAACTGCCCATGGTGGACTTCTGGTGTCATGTATTGTGGTTCGCACTGTTGACCTGCCATTGAAATATCATTTTTGATGATGCGTAGATGGCAGAGCGGATAGTGTGATTCGCTTGCATGACTAGGCGGGGTTGTCGCACGGAAGGTCCAGTGTTCAAATCCTGGGTAAGCCACTCATGTCTGTTGTTTTTCTGTTGTCTGGTGTTCTACTTCTTTATTTCCTGCGAGGGCCTGATAACATACCTTTATATTTGTTTCATATTAATTTACTGTTTACAGGCCTCGGGTTTCCCTCCCTTATGTGTAATAAATGTTTACACATCATGCACACCGTCATTTGCGCACTTTTCTATTTTCGAGAGAGTACATTAACTTTCAACCACAGCTAAGGGGTGCAACTGTGGTTGAAAGTTAGACAATAATTGTAGTGTTTCCCTTATATGTACTCTCCCGAAAATAGAAAAGTGCGCAAATGACGGTGTGCATGAACAGTTTGATTATGGAAAGAAGCCAACAACACAATTGATAAACAGTACATGAACTGGAGACATGAAGGTACAAAGATGCAGATTAAATCAACAGACAATCAAGATACTCTTCTGTCCAGTTTCATTCGGGAAACGGATTTAACATCATTTTTCTTAAAACTAACCTTAAAATGTAAGTTTTTGATTGTTTCTTCAAGACAAAATTTTAATTTAAAGTATTGCAGACTTATTATTATGGATCAAAATGATAAGATGGCTGCAAAACGAGCTGCAGATGCTTCTCAGAGTCGGTAAGTCGACCAGGGTAAGATTTTAAAAGATGCATTAACAATTACGAGACATGTTGTCATAAAAGAAATGTTAGTTATTTAGTCAATTTCCGGTCCATTGGATCATTCTGCTCCACATGTCATTTAGGAAGGTTACTCCATGTCTTCATATTTAATACATCCATGTAATTTTCACTACAAATATCTAATGACGGTCGCCTGCAATGAAATTACCACAGTAGTAATAGTACCGTCTGTAATACATGTAACATAAACAACACACTATGATTAAAAACCTGTCAATTTTGACGGGTTATTGCTAGTATACTTTATATTACATTTGAGAAAAGAGTACACATGCACAAGAAACTACCATTTTATTTTTAATTTGAAGTGTTTGCCTTATTGTTGCGAGACATATCTCGCTCAACCTAGACCGAAGTCCTTCAGTTATAGCAGAGCACAATTTGGCAGTCAAATTGAAAAAAAGAACCTGAACTAGTTCAGTGTTGCTAAATACTAAGCCCTGAAAATGCCAACTGGCACCTTTCAGTTATCATGATGAAACCATGTAAAGAAATACTTGTGTCTATAAGCTGGCAATGGCGAAGCCTTGAAAAGGACTGCCAGCTTGGGCTTTTGAAAAATTATCGGTAATAAGAAATACTAAAGTGCGGTCGAAGGGAAATAACCGTGCCAACTGAGAAACGCCATTTATGCAAGTCTCCTCGCATTGATCGACAAATTCCGAATGTGAACGTTTGCCGGTGGAAGGTCGAGATAATACTCGTAGTTTGCGAGAGAACGGAAAATAACAATTCTGAAACAGTGTAGTATTTGTCTGGCTACCGAGTTGTACGCAGCACAAACAGAAAACCCATTATCGAATAAGACGACTGTTGAAGTAACCTATTCGATAGTAATTTCTACAGTTTTTCTGCTCGGAAGAAAACGTGTTTATTTCATTAAGACATCTTGAAAAATTAGGTTAAATTTTTTGTGGTAGCCTCTTTTGTAATAAGTCTGTTCTTAAATGGTGCAACATAGTACGCCATAATGGTAATAGATGTGACTGCAAAAAAAAAAAATTGAATTTTACAACAATTATGGATGAAGGATGAATGGATGGGTGGGGGGTTAGATGGATGGGTGAGTGAGTGAGTGGGTGGATGGTTAGATGAATGGGTGAGTGAGTGGGTGGATGGATGGATGGGTGGGTGGATAGGTGAGTGGGTGAATGCGTGGATGATGGGTGGATGGATGGATTAATGGGTGATAGATTTGATGCGTCGACTAATGGATGGATGAATGGGTTTATGGATAGATCGGTGGACGATGGATGGATGCGTGGATGGGTGGATGTATGGATGACGGATGGATGCGTCGATGAATAGATGCATGGGTGGGTGGATTAATGGGTGATGGATGAACGGATGGGTGGATTGATGCGACGATGAATTGATGGATGACTGGATGTATGGACGGATGGAGGTGATGGATGGGTGGGTGGTTAGATAGATAGATAGATAGATAGATAGATAGATAGATAGATAGATAGATAGATAGATAGATAGATAGATAGATAGATAGATAGATAGATAGATAGATAGATAGATAGATAGATAGATAGATAGATAGATAGATAGATAGATAGATAGATAGATAGATAGATAGATAGATAGATAGATAGATAGAACATGTACTGAACATTTGTTCTTATTGGACAGCACGTTAATGACAAACCAAGAGTCGGCAAATAAGTGAGGCCACATTCACAACGATTAAGACGCAGGTAACACCAAGATGGGTCCGGTCAATTTTCATATAGTGACCGAGTGTCATGTTTACATAAGAGTGCCCCGTGATAAATTATCGACCCGTCGGCATGCACTCGGCGGAAACGAATGACATAATTATTTCCTGTACACTTTGTGACTAAGACATTACTTTAGATGAAAGTAAGATGTTGTATTTGTGAAAACATTGCCGAGAGAGGATCGGATGTTTTCATTCCATATTTGGGATATATGACCACTGCAGTAACGCGCAGAAATTTCCATGTGGAAATAATTTGAATTGCCAAAAAAAAAAAAACACGCAAGTTTTGAAACGATTGGCGGGGGTTCGAAATAGAGCAACAACCAAATTCCTAAGTAAATAAAATTAAGGGGCTGCTGTAAAACTGGTAAAGAAATATATGTGTGTGTATATATATATATATATATATATATATATATATATATATATATATATATATATATATATATATATATATATATAGAGAGAGAGAGAGAGAGAGAGAGAGAGAGAGAGAGAGAGAGACAATAAGGTGCTTACACGCACACCTTTGTCTCTGACAGCAGCGACACTATCGCTGTTACCACTCATCTCACACAATCAGCAACAACGGCAACGTAGTCTAGCGGACACTTTTCCACACTGTATATAGCAATAAATAAATGAACTCAAAGACTGCGTCAATCTCGACATAATATAATAACAACTAGTACATGCCATATTTATGAGGTATTCAAAAAGAACAAGAAATTGCCAATCTATCTCGACAACCTACAAGTATTCAAATAATGCTAATATCACTTCTGGAACTACGACAACTTCCAAGATCATATATAACATCGATTTTAGCAACAACTAAAACCACACAACAAACATCAGCTCTTCTATACAAGAGCAACAACGGGACACGCCCGTTCCCTTCTACAACGTCTGTCAACTCTCCTTTGGACAACCTTGTAACCTTTTCACCTTCCATACCTCAGGCTAACTCTAGCCAATAATAACTACTACTTTAGTCACATGTCATAACAATCAAAGTACAGCTGCTCGTGCAAACATCACATGCAACTCACAAACGTTTAACTCGACTTACATTGCAATCGCGTTTGCCACAATAATGTACCTAATAAACCTTGCTCACCCAGGAGCATACAACCATAGCAACTTCTCAAAATTGCATCTTGACACTATATATATATATATATATATATATATATATATATATATATATATATATATATATATATATATATATATATATATATATATATATATAATAATAATAATAGCCCCTTCAGTCATAACTGACTATGGGAATGCGCCCCTGAGGTGGCAGCCCTCAGCTGCTTATTTTCCTGGTGCTCCTTTCGACGTTTTCTCCTCACCTCTGCTTCTTGTGTGAGCCTCTCTTCGCCCAATCTGAGGTGGCGCCGTAAATAGCATCGCCACTTAGTGCGATCGGCAGCTTCATCCTCCCATGTTGCTGGATCCATGTCCAGTACCCTCATATCTCTCTAGCACACATCTTTGAACCTCAGCTGTGGTCGCCCAACTGTTCTCTTGCCATCTGCTAATTGTCCGTAGAAAATATCTTTTGGGATGCGACCATCTTCCATGCGGCGAACATGGCCAAGCCAGCGAAGTCTGCGCTGTCTAAGAAGCGTATACATACTTTGAAGGCCAGAACGTGACAACACCTCAACATTTGTCACTTTATCTTTCCACGAGATGCCGAGGATGCGGCGTAGACACCGCAAATGGAAGGTATTGAGCCTTCTTTCTTGCTTAGCATAGGTCGTCCAGGTCTCGCTGCCATATAGGAGTGTGCTGGTGACGCAGGCATTATATACCGCAGCTTTGGTCTTCATTGTGAGTTTAGAGTTTCCCCAAACACGCGATGTGAGGCGGGCAAAGGTAGCTGCAGCTTTGCCAATGCGGCTGTCAATTTCTGTATCCAGTGAGAGTTTGTCATATATATATATATATATATATATATATATATATATATATATATATATATATATATATATATATATATATATATATATATATATATATATATATATATATATATATATATAATCTAAACAAATAAAACGGTATTGAATCAGTTTTACAAATAAACAGTGCACAGGAAACAAGGGACGTTTCGGGTTTTAACCTTCGTCAGTCACAGTTACAAACAGGCAACAAGGACAAGAAATATAGATTATAATCACGAAATAAAAACAGGATAGCAGCAATATTGGTAGTATATTGTAAGAAAATAAATTAAGAGCTGCTGTAAAACTGGTAAGGATATATATATATATATTAGGTATGCAAGATATATATGTGTATATATATGTGTGTGTAAACAAATAAAACGGTATTAAATCAGTTTTACAATTAAACAGTGCACAGGAAACAAGGGACGTTTCGGGTTTTACCCTTCGCCAATTCCTGATTGAACCCTGCCTAAATCGTAACAAAATAGGCAACTGCAATATAACCTGACACTTTAGCCAGTTTAGAGCACTGTGAAAATCTACCTCGCGCCAAGAAGACAACCAGACCTTGCCAGAATTAAGACTAAAATCAGCTTTCATTTATCGGACCTGACCCTTGTTTGAGCGTCTTGAGAACTTACAGCCCAGAAAAACTACTATTTTAACACGGAAAACCGGAGTCTGAGGGAACTGAAACACAAGTCAAAGTGGGAACTTATTACTAAAGTAACAAAACCCCAGACCAAGTGTTAAGAGGCCTCTACAAGTGCCTTTATTTCTCTGAGCCAGCAGTCTGCGAGCCTAAAGATTGGCGTAAGTTGTACATTTTGAATTATATATATATTTTTTTTCATTATTAACATGTGAACTAATACGTATATATTGACATGTGAATATTAATATGTGAAAATTGCTAGTGGATGTCTAAGTCATTTGAGGCTAGCAACCTCAGCATATAGAATGATGATTTCATGAACCACCAATGCCAGGGCTGGTGACTGCTTTATTGTGAGTTTCTTATAAAGAACCAAAAGCAGAGGTAGTCCCAAGTTCCATATGGAGCAGGGAGGGAATGATGAAAGAAATGATGTACATACTTGCTATATTATTAACCTTTTCAACCAGTGTAAATGTAAAACATATTCACTCTAGCTGTAATGAAAGTTTCAACCTTTTGAACCAGTGTAAATGTTAACATTTTCAGACTGTATTGTTAACATTTTCAATAGTTAAATATAAAACTATTTATTTTAAATGTAAAGATAGTTTTTGCCCACTGGGATTAAGATTAATTCTTAGAGAGGGTAAAAGTTCTGAGATATATGGGATGGTGGAATGAAAAGAGGTGGGCACATAAGTATGTGTCGGGAAACTCAATACTCAGAGGGTATTTGTTTCTCTTCTTTTGCCATACTAGTTGGTGGTACCAGTTGAGGGTACTATTTCTGGAACAAGTGAGGGTATAAGTGGCTTGAAGTCGACGCTAGACACCATCATCAGACGTGTCTTAGAGACGCGGGACCAGCATTGCAGTTACTCCCTGATTCTACTTGGAACGTGCTGCAACTCTTAATCTTGACCAGGGACACGAGCGATCCAGTCACCTATCTGCGAAGAACCAAAACACCAGCGGGAGCAGAAACCCCAACAGCTAACTGTACAAATAAAAGCTGTCAAATGAAACTTCCCCTTAAGGAAGGGAAACCCGAGGCCTGTAAACAGTAAATTAATATTAGACAAACATAAAGGTATGTTTTCAGGCACTCGTAAGAAATAAAGAAGTAGAACACTTGGACAACAGAAAAACAACAGACGTGAGTGGCTTACCCAGGGTTCGAACCCCGTACCTTACGTACGACAACTCCGCCTAGCTATCAAGCGAATCACACTGACCCCACGGCCAGCTAGGCATCCCCAAAAAAGGATGCTTTGCTGACTATTTATCAGTACGAAACACACAAGATAACACCGGAAGTATACAGTGGGCAACTCAGCCCCTTAATGACGCAATCACTTCTGTTGTTCCCCTATTAACAGTATGTGTCAGTCCAAACAAGACAAAGACCTTGATACTGGGTCCAGTAAATAGTAGAAGACTTAAGGACAGTAGTATAGAACAGAGGGTAGGTTTCTGGTATTGTATAAACATAAATAACACATAAGGAAGGGAAACCCGAGGCCTGTAAACAGTAAATTAATATTAGACAAACATAAAGGTATGTTTTCAGGCACTCGTAAGAAATAAAGAAGTAGAACACTTGGACAACAGAAAAACAACAGACGTGAGTGGCTTACCCAGGGTTCGAACCCCGTACCTTCCGTACGACAACTCCGCCTAGCTATCAAGCGAATCACACTGACCCCACGGCCAGCTAGGCATCCCCAAAAAAGGATGCTTTGCTGACTATTTATCAGTACGAAACACACAAGATAACACCGGAAGTATACAGTGGGCAACTCAGCCCCCTTAATGACGCAATCACTTCTGTTGTTCCCCTATTAACAGTATGTGTCAGTCCAAACAAGACAAAGACCTTGATACTGGGTCCAGTAAATAGTAGAAGACTTAAGGACAGTAGTATAGAACAGAGGGAAGGTTTCTGGTATTGTATAAACATAAATAACACATAAGGAAGGGAAACCCGAGGCCTGTAAACAGTAAATTAATATTAGACAATATTAGATAGCTAGGCGGAGTTGTCGTACGGAAGGTACGGGGTTCGAACCCTGGGTAAGCCACTCACGTCTGTTGTTTTTCTGTTGTCCAAGTGTTCTACTTCTTTATTTCTTACGAGTGCCTGAAAACATACCTTTATGTTTGTCTAATATTAATTTACTGTTTACAGGCCTCGGGTTTCCCTTCCTTATGTGTTATTTATGTTTATACAATACCAGAAACCTACCCTCTGTTCTATACTACTGTCCTTAAGTCTTCTACTATTTACTGGACCCAGTATCAAGGTCTTTGTCTTGTTTGGACTGACACATACTGTTAATAGGGGAACAACAGAAGTGATTGCGTCATTAAGGGGGCTGAGTTTCCCACTGTATACTTCCGGTGTTATCTTGTGTGTTTCGTACTGATAAATAGTCAGCAAAGCATCCTTTTTTGGGGATGCCTAGCTGGCCGTGGGGTCAGTGTGATTCGCTTGATAGCTAGGCGGAGTTGTCGTACGGAAGGTACGGGGTTCGAACCCTGGGTAAGCCACTCACGTCTGTTGTTTTTCTGTTGTCCAAGTGTTCTACTTCTTTATTTCTTACGAGTGTCTGAAAACATACCTTTATGTTTGTCTAATATTAATTTACTGTTTACAGGCCTCGGGTTTCCCTTCCTTATGTGTTATTTATGTTTATACAATACCAGAAACCTACCCTCTGTTCTATACTACTGTCCTTAAGTCTTCTACTATTTACTGGACCCAGTATCAAGGTCTTTGTCTTGTTTGGACTGACACATACTGTTAATAGGGGAACAACAGAAGTGACTGCGTCATTAAGGGGCTGTTGCCCACTGTATACTTCCGGTGTTATCTTGTGTGTTTCGTACTGATAAATAGTCAGCAAAGCATCCTTTTTTGGGGATGCCTAGCTGGCCGTAAGGTAAGTGTGATTCGCTTGATAGCTAGGCGGAGTTGTCGTACGGAAGGTACGGGGTTCGAACCCTGGGTAAGCCACTCACGTCTGTTGTTTTTCTGTTGTCCAAGTGTTCTACTTCTTTATTTCTTACGAGTGCCTGAAAACATACCTTTATGTTTGTCTAATATTAAGAAACTTCCCCTTATATTAATCCCAATCAACATCATATGATGATGACCAATTTTTGTTAATGAATTATTCAATTTTTAATACCTGTTAAAACCTAATTTATTATTAAATTAGTTACTTATATCTATCCAAATTTAAAGTTGATTCAATCATTCTGAATGTGTTGTAACCGTATGTCTCAGACAATTTCTTAAATACACTTGTCAGGAACCACTTATCGTGGAAAACACTCCACTGGACACCCCTGCAGTGTGGATTTATAATAACAAATAAAGGCTCGTTCTTCCAAGGGTACAACCACACAACAATGGCTGACATAAGAAATAACACCTTCAACAGGTACTTCCCTTTAATTATTTACACACACAATAAGGCCTCACACGGCCAATCAACGCATCACATACAATAAGGAAAAAACCACTGTAAACTTGGCTTAGCAGCTTAATCTATCAGCATCATACACGAAGGTAAGACTTACAACAAGAACACTGCAATGAATATCGCTCACCTGAGCGGCAAAACTGTGACAATGACACACTCACATCATTGACATCTTATTAAACTACGGCCTGTAGAAATTACAACCTAGACCCTTCACTGCTCTAGAATTACAACGTAAATATCAACCAGGACCGAAATATGGCAAGCACTCAGTTAATAGTCCATAATCTGAACCACACAGCAATCTCGCTGGCAAAAGGGAAATATGCGTCCTTCCTGGACGAAGGCTAGTTTTTGACTACCCAACTTTGCGCCTTTTTCCCCGATTTCCGGTAGTCGCATGACCCACCGGTTCGGCTAACCTCGGCCTTTCCGAGTGACCTCTCGCCGACCACAATACGTAAGATGCACAGCCAAAAAACGCTGTGACAACACTTAAACAGGGCTATCCAATAATAATAAGAGAACATTCGCTGAATTAACTCAGCTGGGGGCTTGAACGAGCAAACGAATTATAAGATAAACCGATCCTTTACAAAAGTTGACGGCAGATATTAGAGTTAACATGCTCAACCAATGCAGCATTGTTCTTGCTTTTTTATATTTTGTGAAACATCCCTGGAGGTAGAAGCATCATTATCCTTCTACCTACAACTCTGCCAAAAGTAATCTTGTGCGAAGGTAGACACCTTTGAAGACCCACATTAGTTACTCTTGAGTTGTGGCCGCTGTTGGACCACTACTGCGGAGCTAAGGGGAGGCAAACCGTGACACTATACTTGAAGAAACACCCAATCAAGGTGTAGAATCCTTGAAGAAACACCCCATCAAGGTGTTGAATCCTTGAAGAAACACCCCTACAAAGTGTAGAATCCTACACTTATCTTGGCAGCAGTATGAACATAGTTGAAGGGACAGACAATGATATAAAAATAAGAATGAAAAAGGTTTGCTTTGGAAAATATATGGAGATCAAACGAAAGCAAATCCAACATACAAATCTGAATTTTGAGCTCAAATGTCAAGTCAGAGTGATTCTGAAACATGGAGAACACAAAAAAAAAAACAAAGAAACAAATAAAACAACCAAAAAGCTACAGACTTTCCTAAATGGGTGCTTGCGTAGAATAGAAATACCAGCTTGGTATGACAAAATCATTAATGTGGAACATGTCGTATAGTAGGTCAATCTTTATCACTCTGTATCTTTTCCAACATCTTTCTTATATTATTTTCTCTCTCATTTTACTCTTTCATCATTGTTAAAGTAGTCTGTCTTAATCACGGCTTATACTTAAGGGTAACTTAACACTCCTTTGATTTATTTCCCCACCTTTTGCTATCTTTCGGAACCAACATTGCCTCGTTAGAATATTCGTAAGAACACATGGCCTCATTAGACGTGTATTGTTTACTTTGGGAGACGCCAGGTTTTGCAAGAGAAAGAAGTCTTTTCGTGGCTAATTTGCTACTTAAACAACACGACGGTCACCACCTTGCAACACAATAGCCAGCGCGACAAAGGACTTGGGACGCACACATGCATCATTGTTACCAGATAGTAAACTTCGACAGCCAGCATGCTGATAACCTAGCGAGATTAGGAACGATGAGATTACGGAAACCGTCTCACGACAATGGGCCGCACCATAGCACGCACTTCACGCGAAGCGGGCAAAGGACAGAAGGCTTTGTGACAGAGGCGGCGGTTTGTCTTGCAAAACTAACCCGTAGCACGGAACTGAAGAGATGGTTGTGAGAGCCCACCCACTTTAGCGATTGAAGTCGATTTCATACAGCACATCATCATAATGCAAGATGGAACCTAACTATTTGATTAGAGGTGGAGTCAGACCAACAGGCAATGACATCTGACACATGGGCAAACCAGAAATATAACGAGATGTTCGCCAGAACAGCAGTACTGAGTTTTCAAAATCGCTGCGCATAAGTTGTCCCTATCGCATAGCCCGTGTACAGCTGTTCTAATATTTCATTCCTGTGTGGATATTTGATTCATATCTATGGGGTGTAATTTTATAGTGTTCTTAAGGAATTTGTGGAGGTTAGTAAATCTTATAAAAATAATTCATTAGTTAAGATTTATGTTTGCACTTAGCCTCATAGCTAAACATGCGAAAGACAGTTTTCCGTTTCTTCTAGTCGTAAATGATTAAGCAAATCCAAGATTTTTCCTCTATGGTAATTTGAAGTAATTTATAGCTATATACCTTTATCTAGATTGTTAGATCCTCATTACAGACTTACATGAGCACACACTTTCATGCTCAATATATTTAACGCTTAGCACGTGCGTCCCATGTCATGCATCATTACCAGAGAATTAAAGAGTGATCAATAATGAGAAATAAGATAAATGAAAGTCAACCATTGATATTAGTTGTGAAACTTACGAAGCCACTTTGTGTGTCATCATTCCAACAGAAGTCTGAGTCTACACATTACGTGTTTGGCGTCTAACCAGAAAGAAGCTAGCAAAGCGTACGTCTGGATAGCAGAACTCACAATATAGGACATCCTACACTTCCTACGTTACAAGGAAGTCTCGCTTGCATTTGTAAACGTTGTTTTCGCAGCATTTTATTCACCTGCTTATCAAATGTTCACAAGTTGATTCCATATACAAATATCAAGTTCAACTCACTCGAAAGTTTACCTCCTGAGTCACGCTAAAGCATGCACAAGTTGTTTCTCATACTTCTGTCAAGTTCAACTCACTCAATAGCGTATTTTATGAATCAAGAGTACATACTCACAATTGATCAGTCTACCTACCAAGATCACTAAGTCATAAGTTGATTCGCCAAGATGTCAAGCTTAGAATACCAAGTTCAGCTACTCACTACGTCAGTACATGAAGTGAAGTCACCAACTTTCATCATATATTGCACGACGTAAATTCACTCTGACTAGCTTCATTGCACGGAACTCACTTGTGACCAGAAGATCATTTCGTGAAAAACTTCGGTCTAGCCAGTGCCTTTCAGAGATCGGACAGCAGACATTTTTTCCAAGACAACTGTCAACGGTTTGTCAACGCTAGAGAGAGTTCCAAATATTGAAGGACAGGTTATCTTCCAAGTTCTCATTACTACAAAAATTTTTATCAGTACGTCCTCCTCTTGGAGATAAACCCACACAACATACCATACAACTACACTGGACAGTCTATGCATACCTGTGTTTAATCATACAGTGCAGGAAAGTTGAGAGACACATGTACAGTGTATACTGGACATCAGTGTGGTAACACTTAATATATCACATCATCATTTCACTATTCACATAATTGCATTCTCATATTTAACTACTACATTATTTACACCTCATCTGTGTGTGTGAATTATCTTTAACCATCATCACGTTTTATTTCCTATTAACTCTGTATATGTATATATTTAATTAATAAATCCAATAACCGTTTTGATCATTATCTAGTTCGTTAATGTATCACTCGTGCTGTCGATTTACATATAGGTACAATTCTACATTTAGATGAGATTGGGGGCTCTTTCTTTATCGAAATCTAAGGGCAGAAGCTTAGGTCCTGGGGAAATAGAACACTTTCCATAATTTACTAGAAAACACAATCTAGTGGAGTGCATTCGCATTCTCGTCTTCTTGTCCTTATCTCGAATAGGCCTCTTTCTTTCTTAACGAACCCATTTCTGGAGACCTTCTTGATAACATTCCATAGGCCATCATCAGCGACAACTACTATTGTAGTTGCACCACTATACACGTACGACAGAACTATTGACAAGAACCAGGCAAGTGCCAGTGGAACAAGAGATGAGAAGGCACTGACAATGGATAGGACACACACTGAGGAAATGTGTTGATAGCAATCCTTGTTCTGGAACCCACCAGGGAAAAAGTGCAGAGGTCGACCGAAAAACACGCGCAGACGAGAGCTGTGAAATGAAAATTTTGAAGAAGACATGGAAAGACCTAGAGCTGAATGCACGCTACAGGAAACCTACACCAAGTAGTCACGTGCCCTTACAGTCGTGGTTTCTTTAACCGTTCGCTTTACATTATAAGGCTGCTAACCCTATACACAACTACCAGTCGCCTAGTGCGACATATCTGAAGGTACATTTGTCCTCTTCTTTTTTTGTCTCTTCAAGACCCCTGCTAAAGTAAACGGGACTTTTACTTATTTAAAATACACAAGTTGTCATAGATTCAATGTAAAGCTGAAGCTTAAAACTCATTGAGCCAAAACTCATTGAAAACTCACACGAATTCAAAACCATGATTAATGTTAAGTGTGCCAAACGTTAATGTTCAATACAGAAGGGGGAAAAATTATTATTGAAATAAATGGAGGCAAAATATCAGCTTAACTACACCAGGTTGGCAGGAGACAAAATATCAGCTTAACTACACCAGGCTACAGTGGGCAGGAGACAAAATATCAGCTTAACTACACCTGGCTACAGCGGGCAGGAGACAAAATATCAGCTTAACTACACCTGCTACAGCGATCAGGAGACAAAATATCAGCTTAACTACACCTGGCTACAGCGGGCAGGAGACAAAATATCAGCTTAACTACACCTGGCTACAGCGGTCAGGAGACAAAATATCAGCTTAACTACACCTGGCTACAGCGATCAGGAGACAAAATATCAGCTTAACTACACCAGGCGACAGCGGGCAGGAGACAAAATATCAGCTTAACTACACCAGGCTACAGAGGTCAGGAGACAAAATATCAGCTTAACTACACCAGGCTACAGCGGGCAGGAGACAATATATCAGCTTAACTACACCAGGCGACAGCGGGCAGGAGACAAAATACCAGCTTAACTACACCAGGCTACAGTGGGCAGGTAACATAATATCAGCTTAACCACACCAAGCTTCAGTGGGCAAGAGACAAAATATCAGCTTCGCTACACCGGGCTACAGTTGGCACAGAAAAAAAAACAGCATAAAACATTCACGGATAAATGCGCCAAAATGTTTGTTCAAGGTAGATAATCATAAATATTCAATACACGGACACAAACAACATTATAACTACACCTGCCAAAGGCGAATGCACAAAACGGTAGAACTTTGAAGTTGAGTGCACATTAGTCAAACGTAGTGCACAAAACCTACAATCATTTACAAACACACGCTGGCATGTAAAATACACAACATAAATCTCAAAATTTTAGATTGTCGGCTACAACGCGTAGAAAATCCAATAAATCTGGTTCCAATTTTGCTAGGAAGTTCCATAAAATTCTCCCTTGCCGATCTATATCTTTCTGCTTTTGATGTGCCCGGTTTCTCTACAAATAATGCACTCAGATTCGCCGGAAGGCAGTTTTCGCTCTCGCAGAATGTCCACGGTAATTTTCTCAACTCCGACTAGAGCTGCTCCGGTTATAGTTTCGAATAGGCCACAACAGGTTTCTAGATTATTTCTTAGGGTTCTTGTTATTTCAATTTCTATCTTAGCATACATTGGGGACTAAGAAGAAGAAAGTACGAGCGTGAATCGTCATCTTTATCATAATCATCACCATCATCAACATATAATCATCATCACTACCATCCCCATCATTACCATCATTTTGATCATAATCATCATCATCACCATCATCATGATTACCATCATCATCCTTACTATATTTTCATTTGTTGTTGCATAGGGCTATCACTGTTGCTTGCCATACATTTTTATTTTCAGCTCCGCCTGTGAGATCCTTGCTACCATGGTTTCCTAATTCACTGTTTTTCTCCTCTTCTCTTTACCTGTGGGTTCCAGTCAAGGGCATGTATGTTTACAATGTTTGCTTTCTAAGGGTACATTCTACCCATCTCCACCTTCTCCCTTCAATTTTAGGCTGCACTATTTGTTGAATGGTTCTGTTCCACAGGTCTGTAATTTTAAAAGAACCTCTTGTTATTTGATCACATCTGTTGGTGAATGTCTGCACTTTAGACATGAAATTACTTGGTCCCATGTTACGTTTCTGACCATAGAGTAAGACAGGATTAACATTTATGTTGAACAGTCTTATAGTGCTGGCCTGGGAATGTGCTGAAGAGTTTCATGCCGGTTTGTAAAAGTTGAAGACAAATGTGGCTCTCTGTGGGTGATTATGTTTAGTTACTTACTAACTTAGTCATTCCTCTTCTACCATGGTGTGTAGAGTTTTGGAAGAGAGAGCGCTAGACTATCCTATCGGCTGTCTTCCTCCTGGCATGGTTTCATTCTAGTATCCTCAGCCTTCAGAGATTATCTAATTTTGTCCTCCTATTGTATTCTGGGTCGTCCTGGAGGTTTGGATCCCTGGTTCTTAGTTTCCCATACTTGTCGTGGTAGCCGATCTTCTCCCATTGTGCAGACATTGCCAAACCATTGTCACAGGAGCAGTGACATACGGTTCGGCATGACGTAAAATAGAGAATAATGTGTTGGCTGTGATGTCAGGGAAGAATCCTTGGCCCTCACCCACCAGTAATATTACTATCACTATACGATCAACACACGGGCCAAACAAAAGAATCTGTGACATGTGCTGATGGTGGTCAGTGCGTACAGTAAATTCCATTCCCCGTAAGTAATAATCTAATTTCTGCACCGAATAATATATAGCATATGCCTCCTTTTCTGTGGTTCCCCAATTCTTTTGAGATTTGCTTAACTTGTGCGATACGAACACAAGTGGCTTTTCGAGTTTTACATGCGGTAATATGTCATCTTCCCCTGGTTTATTCATTTGTACCAGACATGTTCCTATTGTAGTGTCTGATGCATCCGTATATAAGATCAATTTCCCTTCTACCTCTGGGTGTACCAAATATGGAATTTCCGTTAACGCTTCCTTTAATTTCTCCAACGCTTCTTTACACATGTCACGGCGCTATTTCACCGAAATATTAGACTGGCTACATTGTGGTTTTAGCAAAACTGAGATAACTTTACCGTCGAGGTAATGTGACCAAACGGAAGTGGGAAGGAGTCTAGGCGCGAAAGGCCAGTGAGTTTCTAGTCAGCGTTCCATATGGACGGACATCTGGTTCCCTTCGCCAGCAAGTCGCTGTGCGGTTTATCATATGGATTATTAGCTAGAGATTGCCATATTTAGTTCTGTTGGATGATTATGTGTTATTCTGGATTAGTGTAAAGTCCAGTGGATATTATCTTCAGGCCGTATCTGACAAGGTGTTCATGATTAGAGTATTGCTTTGTCATAGATTTTTGATCGCTAGGATGAGCGATAGTCAGTACAGTGTTTGTACAGTACCGACATACTGATATGCATGAGGCTATCAGATAAATTAATTGAGGCAAGTTTCTCTGGCACACACACACACACACACACATATATATATATATATATATATATATATATATATATATATATATATATATATATATATATATATATATAATACGTTTTGTTGGCCGTATGAGGCTTGATTCTGTGTGCTTACTTATTAAAGGGAATTTCCTGTTCAAGGTGTTGATTTATTATGTCAGCCATTATGTTGTGGTCATGCTCCTAGGGAGCGAGCATAGTTTTGTCGTTATCATAAATACACAGCATAGTTTGGTTCTGACAACTTGGTGGCTCTGTCCCATTCTTTGAAGGCCATGGGGCCGAGATTTTTAGTATAAGGCTAGAAACTAGTATGCACACAGTGTGTAGAAGGCTATGTGTAGTATTGTATTCTCGCCTTCAGCTTTCACAGCGTTCACGTTAGTGAGCTATTTTAGTTTTCCAGTTTCACGGCAGTGTGTTTGTCAGTCAGTGTAGTGAACTGTGTTAGGGTCTAGTGCTGACTCGGTAGGGGTTGTGACCTAGATTGGAAGTAGGTCATAGTGAAACTTTGGTATTTTCAGTTTAGATAATTGTTGACAGTTATTGTGTGCGATACTGTGTTGCAAGGTAATGTTGGTGCTAAGTTGCAATGAGTGTTAAGAGATGTGTCTAAAGTGATAGAATAAGGTCGCAGCTGGCGTCTGGCTTGTCATTTTGAGATATTACAAGGTGTACTTTGTAGTGTAGTACTAGGAAGGTAGTGATCCAGTTGGAGCAGCGGAGAGTAGATTATCGAGATTGGTATAGTTTGGCCCAAGTGACTAATGGTGTCAGGAGGGAAGCTAGATCGTCTATTATTGGTGATATAGTTTGTATCAATAGTGTTGGTGGCATCCCATGTATGCAACTACTCCTATCTGGTTGTTGGTCTAGAGGTACGCAGCTGTAGTGGTCTGGTTCTTGACAACGTTGTTCGTGTAGCCTACCTCACTGATGTGCCTGCTCACTGATGTGTCTGTTCACTGATGTGCCTACTAACGCCTCTGTCGTGACCATGAAAATTGACCGTGTTAAAGACTGAAACCTGCTGAAGCTCACTAATCTGAGTGGCCGGGAGTACTCTGTGCTGTAGACTGCGGGGGTTCTCAAGTGTCGAACTGAGAAATGATCGGTGTTCGGACATATATATCTTTACGCATCATAGTGCCAAGGGACATACACATATTTTTCCGGCACATAGACTCGATACAGTGAGCTCTACGGTGGACAGTGCTGTGATAGCACCGTGCAGAACAGTGTATTCATTTGGATATTTGTTGCAGTACCGTGCCAAAGGACACTATTGTTAGAAGCTGGCACACAGACTTGCGTTGAAGTCTGGTTTTCAGGAACATTGGACGAGCGTCGCTGGACCATCAGTTAAGTTTTCTTGTTTGTATATCTTTGTATGATTTGTTATATGTATGATTTTCTTTTTTTCCCTCTAAATTCTGTTTTCTTCATTTAAAATTTTCTTTTCTGTCTATCCACCTGATACTACTTAGCGTTCAGTCTGGTTCTCTAGAGTAGTGGGACAGTTGTGTCGGGGTCTTGATAGGTTAGCAACAAGCTTTGTTCTTTTCTTCGTCTGTTTCTGAGGGGTGCTTATTGGTTTGTTGGTGTTTTTCTTTCCTTTTGTTTTGTTCGTTTTCCTCGCTTTCTTTGTAGAAACGTAGTCTGTATTGTTATATGGTGTTAGTTAGTTAGGTGGGATCGTTCACTATACGTTCCTATTACTTGGGGTATTTACAATATATATCTTTGATATATTATAGTGTTAGTATTGCTTATATGTTATTTAGTTTATGTTGCGTGTTATGAGTTGGTAGTGCCTAGTGAAGGAGATAGCTCTCAGTACTTCATTGTTAAGTGTAGTTGTTGTTTAGTCAACTGTGTTGAATATTATATTTGTGAGTTCAAGAGTGAACGGGTGGCGAGTTTAATGCTTCCTTTTCTCACTTGTGGGAAAAGATTGGATTAGACTGACGTCTTCCTAGGGTGTGGCTGTGTATGTTTAGTGGTAGAGTAAGGCAGAAGTGTTTCCTGCGACTGCCCTACTTAACATTCCAAGCCCGGTTGTTGTTAGGTGTACTGGTGTGGTTTGTATTTACATTGTCTTGTACATTCAGTAATTCTTCTGTTGTGTTAAGTGGTGTGATCTCTCGTTCGTTCGTGCTATCTTGTAAATACGTTTACAGGTATCCCTTGTTTTCGTTCGTTGTCAGTAACGTGTTGTATATATCAGTCTAGTCCTGCTCTGATCCTGTCTATCATCTTACTCCTCGTGACTGGGATTTAGTGTAGTGTCTGGTGTGTGTCTTTTCATCTGTGGAGTGTTCATTTTGCCAGTGTAAACATTTGAATTAGTTAGTATATTATTTAGGGATTTATTGTCAGAGTACAGCATCAGTGTCGGTGCCAGAAACAGACTATGGTGGAAAAGCTGATTTATTGTCAAACTTGGTACAGTGGTGTTATAGCACCAAGAAATATTATCTGTCGACTATAGTAAGGGTCTTTCAATTGTATCACAAAGACTAAGTGGTCGGAAGGACCAAAATCTACAGAGTAAAGAGACAGCCAGGTGGCAAAGTAAGATTATATTTATACAATAAGAGGTAAAGTGGATTTTATGTATACAGTGAGAGGTGAGGTGGTTTATACTAACAAGCATTTATTTGTAAATTTGAGAAGTGATATTACTATTTAAATATCATTACTGCAGACCTTGTAAGTAGAGAAGTATCTGTTCATATAAGCGAGGTGGTGTAGGGTACATGGTAGTGAGCAGCTGCACAGTGAATTAATATTGAGTAGTACGAGTTTACATCATGGACTATGATAGTTTCATGCGGAAAGGCAAGGAAGCTGATTACACAGGAAAAGAATTGTTGGATTATGACAAGGCAGAATTCCAATCAAAAGAGAACCAGAATGTCTTAAGAGATGCTCATGTTGAAGAGTTAGAGCTCAAAAGAAGAGCGAATTACAGGAAAAGAAGATGAAAGAGGATAGAGAATTAGAATTAGAGAAGGAGAGAATGAGAATAGCTCTGGAAGAGAAGAAGATTGATAAGGAAATACAATTGAAGAGATTAGAAGTGGGTGCGAGTGGTCAGGACTCGACTGCTAGGGAGTCTCATCGTCCCTTTAGGCTGCGTCTATCAAATTTTAATGAGAAAATCGGCGGTTTAGATTTTTTCCTTGAGAGGTTCGAGGCCAAATGCGTGGCCTGGAAGGCCGACAGAGATCAGTGGCCATCACTGCTATCCACGTTGCTAGTAGGGCCGGCAATGGAGACTTTCTATAGCCTCCCGCTGGAAGAAAGGGCCGATTACGACAAAGTAAAGGAAAGGTTGCTCCGGAAGTTCCGTCTGACGGCTGTCGGGTACCGAACGCGTTTTAGAAACGCGATGCCAAGTGCAGACCCAGACTTCGAAGACTTTATCTCGAAGATCAAACTTCTGCTCAATAGATGGATTGAGTTGGAAGGCATTCCAAAGGACTTTGATGGCCTGATTGACCTGATTTTACGGGACAAAGTGTTGTCCTCGTGTTCCACTAAGTTGGTAGCGTTTTTTCAGGAACGTCAACCTAAGGACATTGATTCAATGTCGCAGTTGGGCCACCATTTTATCCTGGCCCATCCGGGCAAACCCATCCATCGTTCTGACCTGTCTGATGCCGTAATTGCTGGTGTCGGCAAGGTACAGCGCCAACCATGGCAAGATCAGTCAGGCTATGCAGACAGGGGCTAAGAGCAGAAGTACGATAGGCCCTCCAGTCCCTATCAACCACGCAGAGGCAATGATGGTAATTTCCGATACCATCGGAATGGTCGGCCGGATTGGCATAGCCGTCAAGAAAAAAGCGATATCGACTGAGGAGAGCGCCAAACGAGAAAGCAGGTACGCTTTGAGGAGTAGCGGGACGAAGATCGGGTTTATTATAAAACAAAACATTCTTAGCAGAGAAGTGGTTCCTCAGAGAGTCGATCTTCCAACTCTGATGCAAGATCTTCGCCAGCTAAAAGTCCCAGCAAGAGTCCACGCGATGAGTCGAAGAAGGAGCGCATGTGTACCAATTGTGATGGCAGGGTCATTATGCTGACACGTGTGCTACCCCAATCGAACATGCGAATTCGGCGGTTTTGTTGGACACAGTCAATAGTGAGGACTGTGTGGGGTGTCGTCCGCTATTTAGTTCGGGCGACAATATAGTGCGACACTGCGGGCATGCGATACCATGTCTGTCGGCGGTCCATGAGACTGGCAAGGTGGCTCTCCACAAGGATGTAATGGAGAAGAAACCAGTCTCCGTATTGAGGGACACTGGATGTATCACTGTTGGGGTGCGTTGGTCGTGTATCGACGAGTCCTGCCTTACAGGCAAAACTGTAAAATGCACCACGTTTGGGGACAAAGTTGAGTCTTAACCCCAGGCGTGTATTAGTGTGGACACTCCGTTCCTGTCATGTACAGTGAACGCATTCGTCCTCGAGAAATCGATCGCCGATTTAATCGTCGGCAATGTACGGGGAGTGCATAAAGCTATGAGTGTGGCGGGAACAGAGGCTCAGCAACACCAAAGTCCCGAGGCTGACGATCATGTGGGCAACGTATCACCACCTGACAAAAAGGTACATCGGAGAGACGGGGGGCGCGTCAAGTGCCAAAGCCCAGGCATAAGATCAGTAGAGGCATATCCGAGGGCCGGATAGCTGGTAATCGCAGATTATGGTTCGCAATGTTCCCCTGAGTGCTAGTTGGCGCACACTCAGAGGAGTGTTTAATGAGGTCGCACCAGTTACATTCGGGGAGGTAGTGTCATTGCGTGACAATACCAAAGTTGCACGAGTGACTTTCACGAATAGATGGGGTGCGCGTGATGCAGTCAGGTGGAAGCACATGTCGTTGCTTCAGAACCACCTGCTGATAGTCCAGCAATAGCAAGGAATAGATATTGGGCTCGCGTTCAGTAGGGTGTTTCGGTTAACGCGAACCGAACGTTAGAGTCTGACCCACGCCACCAGTACTATTTTGATAGTATATAAGTGCGCTGTACAACTTTAGAATGTATTGAGGAGTCCGATGGGAGTTATTTACATGGGATAGTGGTTAGCAAGGAATTGCAACCACGGTAGAGATGTGTTGTAAACTTTAAAACATCATGTTCATGCTATACTATGTTGTACTTTGTAATGGATGTATCATGGTGCCATAAGGCAATTTGCTCTATAATCGAATGTAATGTATATCTAGACCATGTTACTAACGAATGTTGATGTTATGAGATTTCCTACTATTATGGGTGTATATATCAGAGTACATATGAATGTATTATGCATTGTGTTTTGGGTGACCAGGGGTGGACAGCCGTTGTTATTTTTCACGGCTGCCAGAACCGTAGATAAATTACGTCATACTCAGGATGTGTTTTGTGGATAGGTGGAGAAGGCTTGAACGACTATGGTGGTGGAGAAATATGGCACTCTCTAGTCAGATGAGGAAATGCTATGATGGCATATATTCGTCCATACTCCGAAGGGTGTCGGGTGAAGCTCCTTTGATGGAAGAAAACTACGTTTTCTTTCTTAAGGGGAGGGGGTGGATGTCACGGCGCTATTTCGCCGAAATATTAGACTGGCTACATTGTGGTTTTGGCAACACTGATATAACTTTACCATCGAGGTCATGTGACCAGATGAAAGTGGGAAAGAGTCTAGGCGCGAAAGGCCAGTGAGTTTCTAGTCAGCATTCCGTGTGGACGGACATCTGTTTCTCTTCGCCAGCAAGTCGCTGTGCGGTTTATCATATGGATTATTATCTAGAGATTGCCATATTTAGTTCTGTTGGATGATTATGTGTAATTCTGGATTAGTGTAACGTCCAGTGGATATTATCTTCAGGCCGTATCTGACAATGTGTTCATGATTAGAGTATTGTTTTGTCATAGATTTTTGATCGCTAGGATGAGCGATAGTCAGTACAGTGTTTGTACAGTGCTGACATACTGATATGTATGAGGCTATGTTACGTACATTTATTACCTAAGGGGGTAGTCTTCGGTCCTGCCAAATGTACGCACCAGTTTTATATAGTTATATTATTTGTGCGTTCGACTGATTCACGCACTGACGTGCACAATGCAGTGTGAGTTGCTTTGGACGCACGGGTAACCTAGTTTGGGGATTGTGACGTCATGTTTTGAACGGGGCAGTGCGGACTTTGTTATGTCCGAGATATAGATTATTGGAATTTTCTGGCAGTTTTGTATAAGCCAGTATGTTATATTGATTCAATTGGTATTCTTGACGAAGCCAATGATGGAAGGATCATGTAAGTGTCGCCCCGGTTATATTTGTATATTTATTGCCGTAAACTAAAGTATCAGGCCGCTCCCAGTTGTAGTCTAGCGGGAAGTCATCTTAGCATGTAATTTCCTAGAATGGACAGACGGAGTCGGTGGTCATATTAGATTACCGTAGAGGAATAATACCTACGTGTAAACCAGTTTATTTATTCGTATGCTTCATATTTTATATGCCGTACATTCAACAATGCCAGAAGCGTGGCATAGAATGGGAGAGGTTAGTCAACTGGAATCTCTAACCTGTTCGTATTATCGTGTATGACTTTGTTTGAAACTATATGCTATCTAACGTTATGTTTTGGAGAACGTATGGGATTGTGAAGTATGATATGGAAGATTTTATCCTGGAGTATGAATACGTTACCATGATAGACGTCCTTGAAGGAAGGTCAATGGACTTGAATGAGAAGAATATTATACGGTAACAGTTTTTGTGATCCTTAGTCACTTGAGTCAGAGGACTTTATTGGTAGAGAATCTTCAGGAACTTTAAAAGTAATTACCATTATGCTGATGTATGATCTTTGCGCCTGTGACGATGTTAGTCTTGTCCACTCCGTATGTGTCATGTTGAATAAAATCTATGTACAGTCATCACCGACTTATGTACTGCCAGTACTTGCCCAGTTCACCCAGTTCAACACTACTTGTTGAAGTTCGTTTGAAGAATATTGTTGACATTCGTTCATTTTAACCATTCGCGATTTAAGCTACCTCTTCACCAGTATAAACTGTACTCAACCATAAAACGGAGTCAACAGTAATTGGTGTGCCAGTCTGGTTTTGAAATCAAGAATTTCACAGGAAACGTACCCAATACAATTATCATTAATGGAAGATCTGAACTTTCAAGGCGACAACATCTTGGGATCATCTGAAGATCTGAACTTTCAAGGCGACAACATCTTGGGATCATCTCTTTGTCACTATTACGTGCAAGCTGTGGTCTAATAACTCAGAACGAAGTATTTTATCCTCACACGTACATACACGGAGACGAGGCACATTGGTTTTTTTTTCCTGCACGCGAGATGAGTATAACGTGTTGTCGTTGTACCCTTTATTACGTTTAGCTGTGCCTTAAATAATTATGTCCATATTTATATTTTCCTTGTTATATGTTATATGTTGTTCATTTGTCGTGGGAGGTAGGGAGGTTGATCTGACGAACGAGATCCATCTCGAAGCCAATTCGGGCTCTTCGTCAGACGTTCTGTAGGGCTCAACTTGTAAGTTTCAATTGAGCGATAGTTCCGGTACAAGGCTAGAAACCTTGCCGAAGTTCCGATCGCTAATTGTCCCTTATAATAGTATCTGTTTAGCTGTTCCGTCAAGTTTTTATTGTTGTTCTCGTAGTTATTTTTATTCGTAATTTAGTTTTATGATGAATTTTGTTTGTATTTTGCGTCCATCTCACCTTTCCTGTCGTTCAGTTTTTTACAAAACCTATGTTTTTACACTGTGTTGTCAATTGTACTGTTAATTATCTGATCGTAGTTATCGTCGTATATTTTTACGATATTCTATTTTAGTTATACATTTTTTTTTTTTTTTGATTTCTACGATTGTGTTCACCCGTCCAGTTTATCATGTCTTGTCGGTTATTTTTTTTTTTTTTTTTTTTTTTTTTTTACGTTCGCCCGCTAATACTCGAGGCGAAATCTCAGGTTATCATTTATGTCTAACCTGACATTGATTTTACGTGAGTATCCCTTTATTTCTTGTACAGAGACAAATGTCCCTCGCCATTCAGGCAAATACTCGCCGATTTCGGAGGTACCCATTGCAGCTGGGTCGGCTCAGGAGCCGCCAGTCCCTGGTCGACGACACTCCTTCAAATGTCCTCGCCAGGTCTCGAGTTAATCCAGTCCAGTCTTTCTCGTTGTTCATTTCATGACATTTGATTACATAAATTTATTGATTAATAACATATTTAATAATTATATGATAACATTATACCGTTCTAAGGACAGGAACGAAGAACACTTGTTATAATAACAAGGTTAACTAATTTATATTGATTAATTATCATTTTTATAAATCAAGAGTATTGTGACTACTTATAAAGCATAATGTATTCACTAGATTATTTCATTAAGCAAGCAAAAGCTCTTCAGATGGCTCCTGATGAAGCAAAAACATTTGCACTTGCAGAATATAGGAAAGCTCAAGAAATAGAAGCCGAACAGAGAGAGTTAGAAACTTTAAGACTAGAAAAACTTCAATTTGAGGCAGATCAAAAACGGATTGAGGCTGAGGAACAAGAGAAGAAGATGAAATTTGAGGCTGAGGAACAAGAGAAGAAGATGAAATTTGAGGCAGATCAAAAACGGATTGATGCTGAGGAACATGAAAAGAAGAGGAAATTTATAGCTGAGGAAGAGGAGAAAAAAATGAGATTAGCCGCTGAAATAGAAGAGAAACGAGTACAAAAGGAAATGGAACAGAAACAAAAAGAAATGGAAGATAGGAGATTAATAGCTGAACAAAATGTAAAACGACTTCAGCTTGAGATGGAAGAGAATGAAAAAAAAAACGACAGCATGAACTGAAATTAGCAGAGTCAGAATATGAGAGAATTAGGTTTACTCAGGAAGCTAATTCTCAGAGAACTTTTGAAAGCCAAACTCCATCCAGACATGATTATTTTAAGGAAATTTACCTTAAATTACCAAAATTTAATCCCCCGTCTGATGACGTAATATTCTTCCTAGATAGGTTTGAGGCCACTTGTGGATCTTATAACGTGGATAAAGCGCTATACTGTACATATTTATCCAGATTACTTACAGGGGATGCATTAGCAGTTTATCATACCACCAGCATTGGTGAGAAAAATGACTATAAAGCTCTTAGAGCAGCACTTCTGCAAAAATTCCAAATGACAGAAGACGAATATCGTTTAAGATTTCATACATTACTACCCCAATCTAGCAGAAATTTCAATGATTTTCTGTCACAAATACGACTAACACTAGAAAGATGGATTGAATTATCCAAAATTGAAAAGTCATATGAAGGTCTCTTCGATTTACTGATGCGCGATAAGGTACTATCGTCTGTAAATCCTACATTTCTCGCATTTTTGCAAGAACGGAAACCTTTATCAATAAAAGACTTAGAAGAACATGCAAAAAATTTTTGTACTGCTCACCCAAACATGGATCTAAGTAACGCACAGATTAAGAATGAATTGCCTGTTGCTTTTGCAGCACAACAAAACAATTTTTCACGAAATCGTTCCTTTAGTGCTGACAGGTATGTCAATAAGGGAAATAATTACAATTTTAACAATGATAACTTTTACAAAGGGAAGCAATTTCAACAATCTGCTCCATTTAATGTTTCTTGGAACCAAACTCACAGATCACAATATTTTGGTAACAATAATTTTAAAATTAATCAAGGACATTATAATAAACAAAACTGGAGATCAAGATCTCAGGGTCCGCAAAACAGACAAGGTTCTTGGAATAAAAATTTTAAAGAAAAGCATAACTTTAATTATACAAACTATCGGACTCATCCAAATTTTAACTCTAGTAGAAATGACAATTATGGCAATTTTAATGCAAATAATCAAAATCGATCGCGTCGCAGAGATAGATCGTCAAATAATACGGGTAGACATTCTAATGTCGCTTTAAGTGATACACAGGCTAACATTGAACAGGGTGAAGTAACTGAAACTCACAATGCTATGTCTTGTTCTCTTGATTGTACCCAGGTGAAAGACTGTCCAGAATGCTCGACTCTTTTCCAGCCTAAGGCGATCACGACGCTGCGTTGCGGACATACCTTGCCTAGCCTACCTATAGTCTGCACAGCCACTGCTACGTCAGTACACCAGGGACAGGGCTCTCTTAAGTTTAACAAGGGATTTGTCAACAACATTTCATGCTCTCTCCTATTTGACTCAGGTTGTAGCACTGTGGGCGTCCGGACCTCGCTGATCAACCCAAGTTGTGCCAAGGGCCGGGTCTTCAAGTGTGTGACTTTCGGCGGCACCGTCGAAACATTTCCCACTGCTATTATTGATCTTAATACACCTTTCTTTTCAGGAAAGATACAAGCATGTCTTCTTCCAAATCCAATATGTGATGTAATACTTGGTCGCATACATGGTATTAAAGAGTGTACACCGCAGCAAATAGCTGAATGGGAAGAGCGACATATTCAAACTGCAAATGCAGTAGTGACTAGAGCGCAAGCTACTAATATGTCGCATGATACACCTATTGAACCTACAGTTCATACCACTTGTGATGATGATGCTCCTATTTCACGGGAGTTGTTTGCAACATTGCAAAAGAATGATGATTCATTAAAAAAATTTTTTCAGTATGTTAACAAAAAGAATACAAGCAACAAACTTGCAAAATCTAGACATGACTTTATACTTAAAAATGGGATTTTGGTGAGAGTAATACGGGAAAAGGATTCATCCTTATGTTATCAGATCTTAGTCCCATCCTCTATGAGATCTCGTATATTACGACATGCGCATGACTCGCAATGTGCGGGCCATATGGGTTTTTCGCGTACCAAATCCAGAGTGCTTTCGGCATTCTACTGGCCAGGCGTCCATAGGGACATCACTCTCTATTGTCGGTCCTGTTTGATATGTCAGGAAGTTAAGGTACGGGGTCCATTTCATGCGGCTCCTATTCAAGCTGCGGACATCCCGATTAGACCATTTGATAAAATGGCCATTGACATTATTGGTCCGATGCTTCCATCTGCTAGAGGGCATACGCATATCCTTACGTGCATTGATATGTGCACTCGTTGGCCTGAGGCCATCCCTCTCAAAAACACTTCATCTGCCAGTGTAGCAGAGGCATTGATGTTAATCTTCTCACGCATTGGTTTTCCACGGAAAATCTTGTCGGATCATGACGTTCAGTTCATTTCTGAATCCATGTCTCAAGTTATGAAGACATTAGGTATAGACAGATCTCTTAGTTCTATTTATCATCCGATGTCAAATGGGTTAATTGAGCGTCTCAATAGGACACTCAAGCAGTTGTTGGGTAAGATGACTCAAGACCATCCCCAAGACTGGGATCGGGTCCTACCCGCTTGTCTCTTTGCGTATCGCGAAGTACAACATCAAGCAACGGGGTTTTCTCCATTCCAGCTTGTTTTTGGCATGCAACCACGCGGTCCGATGTCGTTAATCCACGACTTATTGGTTGATGAGAATATTGAAGAGGAAACTCAATCATCCTATGAGTATGTGATCTCTCTTAGAAAGAGAATCATAGATGCTTGTAGACTAGCTACTGCATCATCTGAACAAGCCAAAGAAAAAGCTCGTCTATTTGCAAACAAGTATAGACGTCTTCGCCAGCTCATACCTGGTGATGAAGCTTTTGTCTTACTACCTGCGCATAACAATCGTCTTTTAATTACCTGGAGAGGTCCTTTCAGGATCATCTCAAGAATATCCGATGTCGACTACATCGTTGATGTTAATGGTAAACATAAAACCTTCCACATTAACATGTTGAAGGAGTATTACTCACGTCCTGATTATCTACAGTCAGTGTTTCAGGCAACTGACGATCCTACACCTCCTATTCAACACTATTCTAGTTTGTCAGTCATCCAAGAAGAAGAATCTTCTTTCGATGATGTACAACTACCAATACCAGTTGTACCACTCCATTCCACTGAGAAATGGAATGATGTTACGATCTCATCTACTCTTTCGGCTGATCAACGTCAGCAAGTCTCTAATATTCTACACTCGTATGAGGATGTCCTCACTGACATCCCAGGTCATACGTCAGTCATCCAACATGACATTATTCTGACTGACGATACGCCTATTCGAGTTCGCCCATATCCTATTCCTTTACACTTTCGTGATAAGGTTGATAAGGAATTGGATGAGATGCTCCAATTAAATATAATTGAACCATCTTCATCACCATATTCTTCTTCCATGGTAATCATTAGGAAGAAAGACAACAATATACGTCTTTGCGTAGATTACAGGAAATTAAACAAAGTTACAAAATTCGATGCGGAACCATTACCTCTTTTATATGACTTATTGGAGAGATTATCTCATGCTACATTCTTTTCGAAATTTGACCTTTCAAAGGGATATTGGCAAGTGCCACTCACTCCTAAAGCAAAGCCATTCACCGCTTTCTCGACACCACGGGGTCTTTTTCAATGGAATTTTATGCCATTCGGGTTAATGAATGCGCCAGCTACCTTTGTACGCATGATGCGCCGCATATTGTCTCATCGTCCCGATGTCATTACTTATATAGATGACATCTGTCTTTTCAGTGACTCTTGGGATGAACATATTCAGGGTTTAAAATCTTTACTTTCTACCTTACGGGATTATAACTTAACAGCGAAACCTTCAAAGGCTTTTGTCGGTTTTCATGACATCTCATTTCTGGGTCACCGCATAGGTCATGGTTTCATGTATACAGAAGACAGTAACGTCTCTAACATTTTAAACATCTCAGCACCTAAGACAAAAAAACAAGTTAGGTCGCTTTTAGGACTAATACAGTTCTATTCAAAATTCATCCCTCATTTGTCTACTATAACTGCACCTTTTTCGTCTCTACTGAAGAAAGGCACATCTAATGTAATAAAGTGGTCGCAGGATCACCAAACGGCTTTAGACTATATAAAACAATTTTTTTCAAATGCACCTTTTTTGAGGTTGCCTGACAAAAATCTCACCTTCATTCTCCGCAGTGATGCAAGTTCTTACGCTATCGCTGCAGTTTTGATGCAGGAATATAACGGCACCTTATTTCCGGTTATGTACGTATCCAGAAAGCTCACGCCGAGCGAGACGAAATATTCCGTTCTGGATAAAGAGCTCCTTGCTCTTGTCTGGGCAATCACTAAACTGGATCGTTATCTCCTCGGATCTCACTTTGTGGTAGAGTCTGATCAGAAAGCTCTTACCGCACTGAATACAGGGAACGTTAAGTCATCAAAGTCAGCGCGTTATGCTATAGCGCTTCAACCGTTCCATTTTGAGATACGAGCTATTCCTGGAGTGCAGAATGTGTTCGCAGACTGTCTATCAAGATGCCCAAGTAAACGTGTCGAAACTAAACCACTTCCAGATGTTGGAACATCCTCACCGATAACATGAATAACTTTGTACATTGTTATTGATACTATATTAACGTTTTATTAGAACGTGAACATTGGTACTACAGTAACATTTTTTATTAATATGGCAACATTGTTAAGAGCGACAAATATACATTTGTTATTCCTATGGAACATATTACACTACATATCGTGTTTGAGCAAATATTTTATCGTGTATGGAACATTGAGAACATTGTCTCGTCGATTACTAACTAGTCGAAACTGAACATTGACATATTGATAGTGATATTGTAATTACTTAGAATATATTGTTAACTAGTTATTTGTTAGTAATTAAGGAATATATAAATTAGATTAATTCAATTTAATCTATTTAATTGATTATGGATCACACACAAACTAACTTTCTTAGTTGTCAGGTAATACCTACATTCACGGGTCTTAGTTATGATATCTCACTGTTAGATCACTAGCCAACCGTACTAGTGTTAGAAAACATTAAGTGTGTTGATTCTTAAAGTGTTTAATTTTGCATTGCTTCATTTTTGCACATTGTATTTTCAATTTTTCTGTTTCATTGATTCTCTTGTCATTGATCATCATCAGTGTTGCTGTTCATTTTCATTTTTGAAATCATATGTTTCAAATTTTGTTGAAAACTTAGTTGAATTTTATTATCATCTTTTTTTTAATGGTTTTTTTCATTTTTCATTTTCAAACTTGTTTTACCACATCGTTCCAAAGTAAGTCGATTGTGGATGTGTGCTTTAATGCATACTATCATTTAGTTATATTGATTTCGTTTAATATTCTTTTCTTAATATGATATAACTTTATGCATTTCATATCTTGTGGTAGTTTTGACTCACCTCTCTCGGGTATTAAGTTCAAAAAAATTAATAGAATTAATTTTTTTAAGGGGAGGTGATAAGGGAGCTGTTACGTACATTTATTACCTAAGGGGGTAGTCTTCGGTCCTGCCAAATGTACGCACCAGTTTTATATAGTTATATTATTTGTGCGTTCGACTGATTCACGCACTGACGTGCACAATGCAGTGTGAGTTGCTTTGGACGCACGGGTAACCTAGTTTGGGGATTGTGACGTCATGTTTTGAACGGGGCAGTGCGGACTTTGTTATGTCCGAGATATAGATTATTGGAATTTTCTGGCAGTTTTGTATAAGCCAGTATGTTATATTGATTCAATTGGTATTCTTGACGAAGCCAATGATGGAAGGATCATGTAAGTGTCGCCCCGGTTATATTTGTATATTTATTGCCGTAAACTAAAGTATCAGGCCGCTCCCAGTTGTAGTCTAGCGGGAAGTCATCTTAGCATGTAATTTCCTAGAATGGACAGACGGAGTCGGTGGTCATATTAGATTACCGTAGAGGAATAATACCTACGTGTAAACCAGTTTATTTATTCGTATGCTTCATATTTTATATGCCGTACATTCAACAATGCCAGAAGCGTGGCATAGAATGGGAGAGGTTAGTCAACTGGAATCTCTAACCTGTTCGTATTATCGTGTATGACTTTGTTTGAAACTATATGCTATCTAACGTTATGTTTTGGAGAACGTATGGGATTGTGAAGTATGATATGGAAGATTTTATCCTGGAGTATGAATACGTTACCATGATAGACGTCCTTGAAGGAAGGTCAATGGACTTGAATGAGAAGAATATTATACGGTAACAGTTTTTGTGATCCTTAGTCACTTGAGTCAGAGGACTTTATTGGTAGAGAATCTTCAGGAACTTTAAAAGTAATTACCATTATGCTGATGTATGATCTTTGCGCCTGTGACGATGTTAGTCTTGTCCACTCCGTATGTGTCATGTTGAATAAAATCTATGTACAGTCATCACCGACTTATGTACTGCCAGTACTTGCCCAGTTCACCCAGTTCAACACTACTTGTTGAAGTTCGTTTGAAGAATATTGTTGACATTCGTTCATTTTAACCATTCGCGTTTTAAGCTACCTCTTCACCAGTATAAACTGTACTCAACCATAAAACGGAGTCAACAGGCTATCAGATAAATTAATTGAGGCAAGTTTCTCTGGCATATATATATATATATATATATATATATATATATATATATATATATATATATATATATATATATATATATATATATATATATATATGTATATATATATAATACGTTTTGTTGGCCATATGAGGCTTGATTCTGTGTGCTTACTTATTAAAGGGAATTTCCTGTTCAAGGTGTTGATTTATTATGTCAGCCATTATGTTGTGGTCATGCTCTTAGGGAGCGAGCCTATAATCAGTAGTATTGTCGTTATCATAAATCCACAGTATAGTTCGGTTCTGACAACACTCATCAGTCCATTTAAAACGTACCCTCTTCCTAGAATAGATGACATATTGGGCATATTGGGCGGTTCAAAATGGTTCCCCTCTTTAACTGCCAAATCTGGATTCTGGAGTATACCCATGTCTAATGATGCGAAGAAAAAAGTACCTTATGTACTCACATGGGTAGTTTTGCTTGGAATGGTATGCCTTTTGGATTAAAGGGTAGTCCTGCAACATATATAGGATTAATGGATGCGGTTTTGCAAGGGATGCAGGGATATGCTATGGCCTACATTGACGACATATTAATACATACTGCAGGATCGAAAAAAGAGCATTTGGAGCATGTGGAACGGGTGTTCGGGAGATTGAGACAGCATAACATAAAACTGAAATTAGAAAAATGTGATTTCCTTAAAAAAAAGATACGATATTTAGGATTTATTATTGATAAGAATGGAACGAGACCAGACGATGAAAAGGTACAGACGATTCGGAATATACGTCCTCCTAAAAATGTTAGGGAAACTAAAGGAGAAATTGTTTAAGAATCCTGAGATAGTGGAAATTTTTTTTATATGGCCAGAGGACGGACAATTGTATTATGCAGGGAAGGATTATGAAAATAGGTGGCGAAAGTATATTCCAGGGCAGTTGATAAAAAGGGTCCTGGATCAATATCATGATAATAAAGGACATGTGTGTAAGTATAAGACGTTAGACATTATTAAGCAGAGATACTTCTGGCCAGGTATGAACAAAATTGTGACGGAATACGTAGGAAATTGTGAGATATGCAAGTTGAGGAAAATGAAACCTATCAAATGTCCACTACAGGAGATGGATAGACCCCATTATCCTATGCAAAAAAATTAGTATAGATTTATCTGGACCGTATCCACGAACAGCTGAAGGAAATTCCATGAAACTACACTTCTTGGATTGTTATATGGGTTGGCCGGGATGTTTTGCTGTCAATGATGGGACGTCGCTTACGATTACTCGGATCTTAGTTACAGAGGTTATTCCGAGCCATGGATGTCCGAAGGTCATTCTTACGGATAATGAAAGGGCATTCTTGGGTAATCCATTCCAAGGAACGTTAAAAAAACTAGGGATAAAACATATTACCACTAAATTATACAGGCCCCAGGGAAATGGGATGAATGAATGCATGCATGGCACCATAAATGACGTCATCAGTAAATGTGGTCAGGGTAATACCGGGAACTGGGATTTGTTCTTGACACAGGCCATGGAAGCAATTAGGTTCAATATAAATGAGAGTAGGGGAATGTCCCCATTCTATCTGTTGTACGGGATAGATCCCACCTTTCCGATTGAGCAGATACTAGAAGACAGGAAAAGATATTATGGAGAAGATTTCACCGAGATTATATTACAGGAAAAACATAAAGCTTATGTTGGGACTAGACGTCTAAAAAATGAGTTTGAGAGGCAAAAGCGTTATGCAGACAAAAACGCTCAGTTGCAAGAATTTCAACCAGGCAATAAAGTTTATTACAAGAAGCATGTACGCCCTACCAAGTTTGATAACCATTGGATAAAGGGTTATGTTATTCTAGAGAGGACGTCGTTAACCAATTATAGGATCTGGAATGAAAAATTGAATCATACTACCAAGGCTCACGTACAACAATTACGAAGGGATGACTACTGGCCGTGGATCGCGGTTGTAAAACATGGTGCAGGAGAGAGAGAAAAACAAGGAAGGAGAGCCACACTTGTAACGACGCCAGACATTGGTAGTGAAGAAGAGAATCAAGAAGGCGATTCGAGGATAGAAAACCCATCTAGTGACATCAATACTAGAGTAAGAATTGAGACTGGCAGGTCAAGAGTAAATTCGGAATTAAAAATGGTAAGGGAAAATAAGGGGAACAAGAGTGATGGTAGGATGAGTGATGAGAGAAGACGTAAATCAATTACTATTGGGGATAAGAATGTTGAAAAAGAAGAGGAGAATATATGCAGAGTACTAGATGCACTTAAAAACATGCAGGATAAGGAAAATTCAGAAGGGAGAGAGGGACTGGCAGATGCGGAAGATGATTGGGAGAGTGAAGATAATATTTCGTTGAACAAATATAAGAGGAGATTTCTGACGGATGATTGGGAGAGTAAAGATGATATTCCGTTGAACGAAAATAAGAGGAGATTTCTGACGAATGATTGGGAGAGTGAAGATGATATTCCGTTGAACGATTATAAGTTGAGATTTCTGACGGATGATTGGGAGAGTGAAGATGATATCCGTTGAACGATTTGTCACGAGAGGGTAGATGTTACTGAAATTAATATGTATCCTGGACACAAAGTTGTATCAGGTGATACCAGGATAGTGCCAGATAAGAGACTGGTCTTATCAGAAATACCCCCTTTTCTGAAAAGAATAAGGGTGTATAGACAAAGGTAAGATCAAGCTGTGTAAGTTTCTAGGGATGATGATATTGTATTTTCCTAGATTCCTTTGGGCTCCCTCTCAAGATCCTCCTATGATTATTTTATTAGCTCTGCTAGGGGTATTAACTAAATTATGTACCAACAAGAACTTGAACTTAACTTAAATAATTTAAGTAAGTCTACTGGTAAATATTTACAATTTATTTTTACAGTTTTTCTTTTCTGTTTGAAAAGCTTTTAAATAAATCAAACTCAATTAAAACAGTAAATAAATAAAACATTAGAAAATAGTTCGAAGGTATGAAAAGTCATTAAAGTTGATGAAAGTTCTCTCTTTGGTATCTCTGCTTGAAGAATATCTATATCTTACTAACACTTATTTCACTGTCATTGAATGTTAGGATATCACTGGCTATATCTATGCCCAAACACTGTTCATCATGAACTAGTATTGTCTCTTATTGTAGTGTGACTCGGATACTCTACAGTTGCCTTGTTTTGCAACTCATCTGTTAGAATGAAGCTGGTTCCACTATTGTCCTGGAAGGAAAAATTAGTTGAACTTCCTAAAGGCAGTAGGTACTTGATGACTGGCCCTCTGAACTCAAAAGGCACTTGCACCAATAGTAACTTCAGTAGTGGCTGACTCTTTTATGAGTAGTTGGGTTGACAGGATATAACCTGAAACGTAATTAGATGTAACCCTTATAGTATCTGTCACTATTCAACCATCACAAAGGTTGGGGATGATAGACAGTTTCAGACAGTGTGCTAGCAGATGCACAGGACATATTATAACAGTAACAACCAAATCCAGTTCACTGTGACTACAATTTTCCTCTAAATCCTTAGTTAGAGCCATTTGTCCATGATACGCTTCCATACAGTGATTAGGTCGTGTAAACAATACTAAATAATAGCTTAAACAATCCAGTAAAACAATCGCTTTCATCATTCCTTACGTTCCTGGTGTGTGGTCCATTCCATCAAGAATAATTCTTTAAATGCTTTTCTAAACCTACAGATACACTTTTGCCATCATTTTCAAATTTTTGAATATTCACAAACTTGGCTTTTTTGCCTCCAGAAATTTGCACAGTAGTTCAAACACATCTACACACTTCATAAGGCACAAGTGAATTAATTAATTAGAAATACATATAATTATATATATATATATATATATATATATATATATATATATATATATATATATATATATATATATATATATATATATATATTCTTTCTTACCCTCAGGCACATACAGTCGAGCTGTTAATGTGTATCTATTAGTCTGCTCTCAGATACAAAAGGCAAAAGCAATCTGCATTAACACGTTGATGCTCACTTTATTTCGAAATTCTTATGGCCTGCTTTTCTATTTAGGGCCCGTCCTATATAGCCCAAGGCCGGACGCCAGAGGGAGCTTACTAACATAGTGTGTTTTGTGTTCCGAAATTGTATGCAAAATCTGTCTATGTGTATAAATCAGGAAAACTATGTTTCATTTATCTACGTTATTCCTGGAGCGATTGTATTCGTCTAAGACTTAAAATACGCTCTGAATTATCCTTTAACTTCCTATCTAAGTGTCTTTTTCTTTCCTAAGTCCATTTTATTCTATGCATACTCTAAACAGCAAAATTATGGGCTAACCTGAGGTCTCAATGCATTCAACCAGAGATTTCTCCCTTCCTATACTACTGTTCGTGGAAGTCTTTACACCTACCTTTAAAGCAACATTCCTGTTGTTGAATTAGTGACCTCTTCCAGGTGGTATCTCTTTCATAATGCTGTAATTAAATGTCATCTTCCACTTGGTTGCACAGAATTGGACTGGCCATTTTGACGGCCTAATGCTTTAGTAAACACTGCATAACGGTACCATCTGATTGGTCCATGTATCATGCAGTTCTCACAAAGGATGGCGCGGTTTTGGTCAGAGTTACCCAGAATGACGTGTTGTGAAACAGACCACTTCACGACACGATTATAAGAGGAGATTTCTGACGGATGGGGAAGCGAAGAACGAGGAAACGGAGCTGGAAGGGATTACAGTTCAACAGAAACCACAGGGAGATCCTCAGGACTTAGAGAATATATCAGAAAAGACTATGGAGACTCAGGCAGTGTCGGACGTTAAGGGTATGGGAGGAGATAATAAAAAGTCGGATGTATCTGTAACCGTGACTGAGAACTGGTTTCGGCATCAATTAGTATCGCTGTAACAGCGCTACCTCGTCTTAATCTTTACTAGGTGGCAGGTGGCAGGCCTAGTTGTGTGACTCACACCAGTTTCCTTGTATATCTTCCAAGTTTTAAGTTAGTAGTGTTTGATACTGGCCCTCTCCGCGAGAGTTGACAATTCTTGGATGAACTACTTTCCTTCTTACTTTGAACCCTTGGCTCGTTCGTACCCTTCTTTGTTGTTAATCAGTGACTGATTCGTATAGTGGAGTTATTATAGTGATTGATGATCAGGCATTCAACAACAATCCTTCATGGATCAACTCAAGCATTTGTTTGTTCTCTTACAAAATTCTATTTATTTACATGTAATATAAATATATTTCAAAGATGCAGGTATTTCTTCATATAGAGCACACATGCAGTCATATCATAGTTACCTCAAGTGTACATTCGGTATCTCAAAAGTATGTAGGCATTTAATCCCCTTTGTGCTTATCTCATCTCAAAGTACTTAATTAGCTTCCTCAAACTCTATTTAATTTTGCCCAATCTGCCTCAAAACTCCTGATCAACTTTATGCAAAGTACTCATCTCAAAGTACATAATTAGCTTCCTCAAGCTCTATTTCATTTTGCCCAATCTGCCTCAAAACTCCTGATCAACTTTATGCAAAGTACTTTGTATTTCTATTCCTCTGGTACATCCTGGGCATTCCATTGCTTCTCTTCTTTAAACTTCTCGCCCAGGATCATTTCATTTACTAATTTTTCTAGCATATCGTCTTGTGATTTCTCTGCTGCGAGTCAGGAAAATGTTCATCAAAGTGCATAATAATTCATAAAAAGTTCAATACTTACATGTGATTCCCTGAATCTCTCCTGTGAATACACTCTCTAGTGACATTATAAAACAAATTCTCTTAAGTAGCATTTTTCTCTGTCTATGAAACTTCTTAGTTTACTCATACTGTTCTGACTAATCTTTATCACATCCTCCGAATTTCCTAGGACTAGCATCTCCTAACTTATCTATATACCTTATGAGTTTACTTTGTCACTTCTAATCTATCTGTGATAACTTCTACAGATCTTATCAAACTTGTGGCAACCGCACAACATTCTTGTTTCTTCATCTTCAGAAATACACGACCGCACACTTGCGAGCCGTAAACTGTTCTGCTCTTGACTTCTAGTCAATGCTCAGCTGATCTGTCCCTGTTTACCAGCTAAAACGATTGGTCGGCCTTATTTCCACTCACTGGAAAAAATATGCTCACGCTTTTACAACATAAGCGAATTCAGTGAACTATCGTCTGTTCTTTTTAGATTTCTCTCACTCTATTCCCGTGTGTATTTTTTCCTCAACTCACTAACACCTGCAAGGGACTTAATTCTACGTTATCTCCCTTTGACGTTTTAACTGAACTCTATATTCTCTTCTTTTAAGTTTACTACAACTACGTTACATGCTAATTTTCTCAACCACAATTGAGAACCCACTAAATCTGCTTAACCCTAATTCAAGACTTTTATCCACCAACCGTAATATGCGGAGTTTCCTCCCTTCTCTCAAAGCATCCCTTCACTCATTTTATCTCCTTTCAACTAAGACAAATAGTCTGTATCTAAATCCATTCATATTTCCTAAACCATTTTTCTACACTCTTTTACTTGACTAAAACCAAATCACCGTTCATATAAACCTTGCTTGAAGCACAAATAATGCTTTGGGCAAACCCAACGGTGACATATCGTCAGACGAATCATCTATTACGTGAGGCTTCTTGTCAGATTGAGAGAAGTCGCGCCCATTGAGCTGAGACCGATGAAGACGAGAGATATCAGGTTTTGTAAAAGGAAAAGGAATAAGGAAGAAGACGAAGGGGGAAATAGAAGAGATATGGAAGAAATGATAATGGCACTTTATGCCTTTGTCGATAAGAAGTTTGAAGAATTAGAAGCGAGGAAGAACAAGATGGAGGTAGTTAAAGATATCAGGAAAACAAGTAGAGGTCGATGTCACGACGGATTTAAGAATGAAGAAGTTGAGAGGGACTCAAGATATAGTAGTAGAAGAGAGGACGAGGAAGAGGTAGCAGCACATTGCGCATATATCGATAAAAATAATAGAGAGCGGGAAGTAAAGAAGAGAGTACAGAGAAATAAAAGACGAACTGAGAGGAGCTAAACCCCACACCGTAGTACTAAAGTATGTGCCGACATTTCTGGAGAGAAAGTTTGATACAGACTTATCGGAAAGAAAAGAAGAAATTCGCAGGCTTGTGGTGAGAGTGATGGAGGAACTTAATTACTGGGAAATCAAAATAGTGGATACAGACGTGTTTTCAGATTCGACGTCAAGTTACTCAGACAGTGTATTGTCGGATGAAGAAGATAAGTTGGAATTCACAGAGGACGTGGACGCGGAAGAAAATGCAAGATGGGGAAATAAAGAGAGTCATATGAGGAAAGTATGGCATACGGCGAGGTGCGAAATGGTGGAAAAATTGAGAAAAGAAGTAGAAGAGGTGAATGACAAGAGGAAGAAAATGATTAAAGTGGATGAACCAAGCATAGAGGAGTTGAAGAAGGTAGTATAAGCCATCATAGGACGACCTGATTTTGACTTCTCAAGAACCATGGTATGGAGATTGCTGGAGGGAAGGTATTGTACACACTTTCCAGAAACAAGAGATGAAATAGACATAGTTCTGACGAAAATGATAGATGAAGAAAACATGAAGAGACGACAGAGAAGGATAGATCAAGCAAAGCGTGAACGAAGTCAGAAGAGAAATAAAGGAGGAAACAAATATAGATATTGTTAAACAGATTGCGTTGGAAAGACATAGGGACAAGGAGGTCACTATAGCTAACATATTGGAGGTTAAGTAAGTGAAGTAGAGGGGGAGATGAGAGAAGGAGAAGTAATGAATAAGTAAGATAGGTTAAAGGCCATGGAAGAATGGTAAGGGTATTATATAGGAGAGGACACGGAAGTGTCAAAAGAGATGGAATAACGAAAAAGTTGGGAGTAGAGGCCTTAAAATACGACGAGAATATTATGTGAGGGAAAGAAGATAAGGAATACGAGAAGCCATAAGAGATGGTGAGAATAAGAGTTTTAAGTTAATTAAGAGTTGAGACAGATGAGAGTACATATGGCTAGAATTGAGGGGCCATGGGAGATGGCGAACCCAAGAGAATGGCTAAGATAAGTAAGGATGAGAAAATTGAGAAGTCACAGAGAAGTGACGAACCTAGGAGTTGTAAGATAATAGAGAAAATAAGATATTGAGAAACTATAAAGAAAACGGCGGAAATATTTGAATTTTGGAGATGCCATGGGGAAATTGGCAGACATAAGGCGCCCAATGCGAGGGGAATTGGTGAGAAATGATGAGATAAAGGAGGAATTAAGAGAGATAATTCAAGGGACGGAACGAGATTAATAGGTAGCTGGAGCACTGAGATGTTGCGGCGATTGCTAAAGTCTTGTGGAGACTTGTGAGGAGTTAAGGCTTCTCCGAAACCTAGAGTGTAAGGTAAAATTGTGGAAGGAGTATAGAGAACGAAGTGAGATAGCAAGCAGGAGTAAGAAAGAAAAGAGAAAGAAGAAAAATCTTTGAGGGCTGATTATAGCAGTTATAAGTACAAGATGGAGGCGATAGCTAGATCTTGTATAGGGGCATAATAGGGTCCAAATGGACTTATGCGCTAGCTGAGTTGGGGAAAACGATAATGCATATATAGTAGAGCGAGGGGTGAAAATATAGAGGTGCAGTGGCGGAATGACAAGAAGGTAACTATAGAAAATAAGGAATAAGACTTGTGGGAGTTGTGTTCATTAGTAGAAATACAAATCATTATGAGAGACGAGAGTAAGCCGAGGGCTGAGCCTTGGTTGAGTGTTAAATGTTATAAAATTATTAATTAAGAAAGTTAAACATGTTGTTACTTATAAGTATTAGAATTTTTTTTTTAGGAATTAGTTCAGTATATTAATTAGTTATGGGTTATGTATAAAAGGGGACGTTTTAGAGACTGTGAGAGGTATAGCCGGAGTAAAAATGCTGTCTTGGACATCATTTTTCCTTGAAGGACCCTGGGGTGTATATGTCACAGGAGCAGTGACATACGGTTCGGCATGGCGTAAAATAGAGAATAATGGGTTGGCTATGAGAAGGAAGGTAATACTCTCAATGCTGGTTACGGGGGAGAAAATAAAACATAGAGTACCACGTCAGAGAACAACGATGACGACACACATACGTGACAAAAACGGAGAACATCGAGAAGCAATGAAGGAAGGTCAAGAAAAAGAAAGACCTGGAATTCAGATGGTACTGAACAGTTTATAACAGATGGGAAGCTGAAAAGGATGCAACATCCTGGTCAACCTCTATAAATGTGAACGAATACTACGGTGAGTTTACTTTTCGTGAAGGAATGGAGGTTACAAGCGTTATTTCAAATGGGTCGCAAGGAAAAAGAAAATGCACACCAAAGGACTATGGCCAATGCCAACAGTTGATAAAAAAGATCCCAGGGGGGAACTCCCTAGAAATAGCTAACATAGTTCGTTAGACTTATTGCATTAGGTCTAATTACCAGAAGGAAGCTTGTAAGATTGTTGAAGATGGAACCGATTAAAAACTGATAACCTTTTCCAGACAGTGTCATCCATCAGGTTGTATCTATTCGCTGTCGTATTTGGATTCCTGTGAAAGCATGTTGAGATTGGGGTAGCTTTATAGCATTCAGGTCAAATAAAATAACATGATGTCAGGGAAGAATCCTTGGCCCTCACCCACCACTAAAGTTACTATCACTATACGATCAACACACGGGCTAAACAAAAGAATCTGTGACACCATCTTAGTTGGGACTGTTCTACTTGGGTCTGCAGGGGTTGGGTTTTTAGGCCTTGACGTATCGTTTGAGTGCGGACCATGTCTCTTCTTGTTACTTCAACCACCCTCCTCAGATACCACATTTCTGAGGTGTGGATCTGGCTTTTGTGGGTTTTGGTCATTGCCCATGACTCGCATCTATACGTCAAGATTGGTACATAGGTGGAGCGGTATACAGACATCTTCGCCTTCTTGACAACTTCTTTTTTGCTGAGGAAGCCTCAATTTATAGTGTGAAAAAGTCTCCCAGCTGCTACTCTTCGGGTAGCCAACTCTTCTTTGATGCCTCCCTTCCAGTCTATCACAGCTTCGAGGTATTTAAAGTGATGATTATGTTTCTTTTGAATATTAACTACTTGAATGATTAAAGGATGTGTGTATTTATTGTTTTTGTTGATCTAAATCGACTAGCACTATACAAGGACGCAAGCAGTGCTGTTTTTGCAAGCAACGACATTGGAGAATTTTTCAAAACAACTGTAGGAGTTCGCCAGGGATGTATCCTGTCACCAGTGCTCTTTAATATATATCTAGAACATATTATGCAGGAGGCTCTCTACGATTATAAATCAACCATATCGATTGGAGGCCGACCTCTGTGTAATCTACGTTTTGCTGATGATATTGATCTGATAGCTGGAACAGAATCAGAACTTCAAGACCTTACCTCTAGACTGGAGAAAGTAACAAGAACGTATGGGATGGAAATTAATATAGAAAAAAGCAAGATATTGGTGAATAGCCATAAGAAACATGTTCCGACCAACATTACGTTAAATGGGCAAACGTTAGAAGAAGTTAACACCTTTAAATATCTCGGGTCCACTATATGTAGTGATGGAAGATCAAGTAAAGAAATCAAGACAAGACTTGAGATGGCCTCAGCTGCCATGACAAGGTTGAATGTGATCTGGAAAAGTAACATCAGTTTTCCTGTGAAGATCATATTATACAAATCACTTGTATTATCTATTCTCTTGTATGGGTGTGAGGGCTGGACACTCACTGCAGATACGGAGCGAAGGATTCAGGCTTTCGAGCATAAATGTTTTAGAAGAATTTTGCGCATTTGCTATAAAGAGCACAAAACAAATGTCTATGTTAGAGAGAAGATAAACACCTATGCAGGCCACCAAGAACCACTTTTGTCAATAGTGAAACGTCGAAAGCTTGCCTGGTTTGGGCATGTAACTCGTCATGACTCCCTTTCGAAAACGATCCTCCAGGGAACAGTCGAAGGTAAACGGAGAAGAGGAAGGCAACGAAAATCCTGGGCTGATAACATCAAAGAATGGGCAGGACACGGTTTTTCCACATTTGTACGCATTGCTGAGAATAGAGAGCAGTGGAGGACCCTGTCTGCTGATGCTTCCACCATGGCACCCCTACGACCCATGACGGGTTATGGGTTGAGATGATGATGAAATCGACTTCATTGCATTCCGGGCAAACCCATAGGTGCTCAGCCTCCCTCAGCAAATGTCAAAGGGTATGAATGCTAATTGTTCCTGTAGCGTGCTGGTTGTATACACGCCGGATGCATCCTCCCATACGTCCATACCTGCTAGTCTTACTAATGATGCCACATTCCAGCAATCTTACCCTTGTTGATTCATCAATTGTAGTGTCGTACTCTAATAGGCTATCATTAAATTGTCCTTAGTTTCTCTAAGTATACTAAGTGTACTTCCTTACTTACTTAGTCGTTCCCTTTCTACCGTGAGGTGTAGAGGTTTGGAAGAGAGAGCGCCAGACTATCCTATCGGCTGTCTTCCTCCTGGCCTGGTTCCATTCTAGTCATCGGTCCTTCAAAGATTGTCTAATGGTGTCCTCCCAGCGGACTCTAAGTGTACTTACTTCGATTAATCGTGTTCGTATAATTAGCACGAATGATAGCGTTTATTGTCGTTGCTTTTATACAAGCATAACACACTTTTCCACTTGCACTTTGTAAAATCATCAATGGGAGAAACGTATGCATCAGCACTGGACCGATCAGCATAGGTCCAGTAGTATCATTGGGCAAATTGGCAATGGAAAAGTCGTTTCATTAAACAAATAGGCAATTAGGAAGAATTTACTTTAAGTTAGTCGTACCATTTAGACCAATACCTCTTAACCGAGGGTTCATGCTAGGCTTCTCAAGATGCCTTAAAAATGTGCGAGGCTTCTCAAGATGCTGTAAAGAGGTACGAGGCTTCTTAAGATGCTGCAAAGGGGTGCGAACAACCGAACGAACGAACTTTATTTTCAAAGGGTTAAGAATTGGGCGCACAGGCCCGTCTAACATTCTGCCCTTCCACTCTGTTATCTTGCATACTATATCCTTTCATTCCCACATGATACTTTAAGCATTAATTTAAAGGCATGCTACATTATAAAGTTAACATAAAAGTATTCATTTACAGTATGTAATCATAATTTTTAAAATGAGTAAGTTTTTTTTTAAACAAACAAGAAAGTAATTGGGAAAAAAAGTAATAATAAAATAAAATAAACAAAACAATAAATAAACATAAATAATTCTGTATACCGACACTCACTCATGCGTTCAAACCGTCTACAATTAATCTGTATTTTTGAATGTGTCATCAATCATCAATAAAAAATTACATAAACACATTCTCGCTTATATCCATACATTCTTTGTGGAAAATGAAATAATAATAATAAAATTTTCTCACGTACTTCTGTGGCAGGTAAAGTCTTTGAGCAGTTTAAAAAAAAAAAAAAAAAAAAAAAAAGTATGTATTATCTGCTTATTCTCATATACATCATCCCATTTAAGCAAACGAAAACATTCACATTTCTAAAGTACAGTGGTATGTGGGTACATTCTGTCATACATTACATTATATAATAATATTTTAAAGTGAATATAATAATATTACATGGATGTAAAACAAATTATTTACAAAAAACGAGCGGAAAAGGAAAAGAAATGTTGACCTTTGGATGAGATGTTGACAGGCAAACGCTGTTTCTATGGGGGGTAGATAATCAGTGTTGAGGAAGTATTTGAAAAGTGCTTTGTTAAATGAATATTTGTGTAGGTAGGCTTTTTAGGTGGTGTGGAAGGCTATTCCATAAGTAGGCTCCAGAGTAGGCTTGACTCTTTTTGAACAGGTCGATCCTAGGTTTGGGCAGACGTAACTGATGTAATTGTTGTCCCTCTCTTCTACTGGTTTGAAACAATGATCGTAGGTACGACGGGGCATTGTTAGATAGAATTGCGTGAGTCAGCTTGGCTTTGTTGTAGAGAAGACGTTTTTTAGGGACAGTATTTTGGGTTCTTTTCCTGTCCTTGTGTGTGGTGTCGTGCGACTATCGGTGATCAGACGTACTGCTCTCTTATGCAGGGAGTGGAGTCTCTTCGAGGTGGAAGCAGTAATCTAGATGTGTCTGTATATGTGAGGTGTAGAACAATAGTCTAGTGTCTGCGTCTAAGAAGTGTTTTATTTTGGCTAGCTGGTACGTCTTTTGAGCTAAGTGTTTGGTTAAATTCCGTACATGGGAGTTCCACGTTAAGTGCTGGTCAATCGTGATCCCTAGAACTTTGTATTCTGTTACATGTTCAATTTGTATTGATTCCGCGTGTAGCTGAGCGATCTTTTGGTGCAGCTTAGGAGTTTCTGTCTGGTGGTAATCAACATAGATTTCGTTTTTGGTGTGTTTACTGGCATACGATTCATATTACTCCATTTTGTTAGATTGTCTACATCGCTTTGAAGAGTCATTTCAAGTGCCACGCAGTCATCGTCACTAGTGTAGACAGTACAATCATCTGCAAAGAGGTCACAAGTTGAATATTTTAGATGTAGTGGTATGTCGTTGATGTACATTGCGAAGAGTAGAGGCCCAAGAATAGAACCATGCGGTACTCCTGTATCTTTCTTCGAGAAATCTGATGTCGAGTTGTTTCACACTAACTGTTGTCGATCTGCCAGGAATGATTTGATGATGTATAGTGGATTAGGGCCTATTCTGAGGGTTTCCAACTTTTGAACCAAGATAGTGTGGTCAATCATGTCAAATGCTTTTTTTGAAGTCAACAAAAACAGCACCACCTAATTTTCCATCATTTACGTTCGACAGCCAGTTGTCTGCCATTTTGGTGAGAGCAGTGTGACAGGAATGTTTGGGTCTGAAACCTGACTGGCTATCAATGAGCAGTTTGTTTGTTGTTAAGTGTTGAAATGTGGTGTTGTAAATGTGTGAGGTTTATTAAGGTGCTGTAAAAGCGTGCTATATAGGTTCCGTAAGATGCTGTAAAGGGGTGCTAGGTTTCCTTAGATGCTTTTAAGGAGTGCGATGCTTCTTAAGATGCTGTAAAGAGGTTCTTAACCAATAAACGGTTAAAAACACTAATTTAGACCCATCGGCTTTGGACTAGTCGCCATTAGAATAATAATCCGAGACCTCTTACTGTGAAGTCTATCACAATAAGGCTATCAACGAGAACAATTTCAATATAAAGGATAATTGCGTAAATAACTGAAAATCTATCGTTAAGAGAACGGATTATCTGAAGTATATTTTTATAAACAATATATAAAATATACTTGTTATAGTAGAATAGTAAGGAGTAGCATAGTTCTGATGTAAAGACTATGCGTATAACTTTGTCATTTTTTTTACAATTATTTTTGATCATTGATTTTATCTTTTCATGTGTTGTCATGTCTTCAGTTTGGATTTTATTTTCTCCTTCTTCGACAAATCTGTCTGCCTGAATATTTTCATATGCCTTGTAGTGGGCAGGGATCCACTGTTCCCCCCCCCCCCTTTTTTTTTTTTTAAAAAATTTCTGGCTGGCTTCCATTGGTGCTTCTGCAAGGCTGTCTAAATCATTGTTTTTATTGTTAGTGAGAGCAGTGATGACTAATGGGAAGCATTTGTGCCTCTAGCAGAATATTTGTTTTCCATCATGGTGATTACAGTTGGTTTGTGTGATTTTGTTTAAAGTCGTTTGAGAATTGTCCAGTGGCCACTGAGATAAAGATTTCCTGTCGATTCTTTAATTTTGTGTACACACCTCCACCTACATTTGGTCGCTCTTGTTACTGATTCATCTGCATACCAATCAATCAATACACTTTAGCTCCCCAGGGAGAAACGGCCTTCAACAAACACGTGCCAAGTCCTCCTGTTACGTGCCATCAACTCACGTGCCATCAACTCACGTGCCATCCACTCCTCTCATCATTTCACTTCTATCTCCATTTCTTTTCTCCATGTGAGTGTGTTTTTTTATTTGGTGTTGTCTACCGCTGCCTCTTTTACTCTGAGGATTCCAGAACAATGGCGGCCTTGTAATGTTATGAACAGGTTTCCTCAATGTGTCTCCTACCCATCGTTAGCGTCTTCTTCTCAAATCTTGTTCCACTGACATTTGTCGGATTCTAGTCATCAGTTCTACGTAGGTGACCCTGTTATACCATTTCAATGCTATTATTCTTCGTAAGCACCCATTTATAAAAGTATGTAGCTTTTTGGTTGTTTTTATTGTTCCCCGTTGTTTTAAAGACTTACAATAGGACTGACTTCACATTTGAATTAAAGATTCTTATTTTTCCATCTGTGGGTTATGTTGTGGTAGGTTACGTCTACAGCGTTGTTTAAAAAAAAAGGTGATGCGTCTTACCAGGACAAAGAACAAAAATAATTGCCTACAGTGCGGTCACAAGGCCCATCTCAGAGACAAACAAACGAAAAAAAGGAGAGGAAGGAAATGATAACTTAGTTCAACACATACAAAATGTTTACGACCCGTAAACAGAAGTCGCCGGTGATGCTTCAGTGAAAATCCGAATGAACAAATTGTAACCAAAACTACGGTGATCAGTGGCGCTGTAAATTTAGGACCTGGCCATCATAGCAAGGGTTATTTATTGCTTCACAGCAGACAGACGATGGTATAAGTAAACAAAAACAAACAGACTGATAGAAATGACAGAGGATTAGAAATGAGAATTAAATCAAATAAATCAGAAAACGGTTCACTTGAAACATCCTAAAAAATCAAATGACCAATACATAACAGAAACCTATGAAACGAAAGAAAACAGCATAACAGTGAATACAAACAGTCAGAACTGTCAATTTAAGGTCTGTTTTTAAAATTTGTTTTTATCATCTTTATAAACAACATTTGTTGTTTATCATTATTTTAAAAAATTCTATTCCGTCTTATCATCAGCCTACATATCATCCGGCCTTTTCCTTTTTTTTTTTTTCTATATTTAAAATGCAGATTTCCGATGAATGCCAAGGACTAATCAATTACCCCGTTATAAGAGCTTGGTTCTTGTTTATTGACTATATTTATAAGTAAGACATTCTTTATCTACGCGGCGTCCGACACTTGAGTTAGAATGTATCCGCTTGTAACCATTGATATGTATCGACTGTGATTACATATCGACAGGGATACATGTCGTCCAGGATACATATCGACAGTGATAGGTATCGTCAGTGATACACATCGTCAGTGACGCATTTCGCCAGTGATACTTATTTTCAGTGATAAATATAATCTGTGATATATATGAGAGAAAATATAATTAGTGGCTACTGCTACTAATACTATTTTCTGCAAGAGAAACCTGCACCTGATCATCTGAAAAAGCCAGTTGAATGTATATGTATGTTTATTTTTGTCGCTTTTATGTTGAAATGTTTTTTTTTTCTGTAAGGAGGTCTCTGTGGCTCATTTTAAGGGACTTAAGTTGATGTACTCCTTTAAAGCAGACGGCAAAAGGTCGATGGCGACTACAAGTAGATTCCAATAGGATCATTTGATAGATCTATGGTAACTGATTTTAAAAAAACAACAACGAATTTTTAAGCTGGGAAAATTGAGACTATCCCTCTCCATTCGACATATAAAAGCTCGGTCTCACAAGGATTGAAGGCAGTTTTTCCTGGGAAAACCCATGAGCTTGCTAAATACAATTCATTTTAATCATGAACTGCAAAGAATGAACCAGAGCTGGGGCACTGCACGAAGTATGACCGCCGACCGAGCAAAATGGAAGCAGTTTATTGCTGCCCTACAAGACGCCACCAGATGTGATGGTCACTGACTGTTTTGACAGTCGGCGGCTAAGGATCAAAGAAGAAAAAGAAGAAGCATGAGAATGAATGTGATCTTATTAAAATTCTGTTTACTATCATTAGTTAGACTTTCCCATCGCTCCGTTGAATAAATTGCAGGAAAAAGATCAAATACCAGAGATAAAAGTTACATATAGCCTGTACTTATTCCAAATTACAAATATTCTGAAACCTGAATACAACCATGATTTTATCATGCTGGATCTTTAAAGAGCTTAGTGTTTCTAAAGTAGGCCCCTACAACTGCTGGGTTGCTTATTGCTGATCTAAAGCTAATCATCATAATCGCAATCTCCACTTTCGTTCCTTGTGGAGCATGCAGTCACTTGCAGGAAGCTTGCACAACATCATTCGTTTGATTTCGTAGTGGTCGCTTCTGTAGCTATTGGTTTTACGTGATGGGGTTGCCATCCGCATGCAACATCTCATATTAGTCGATTCTTATAACATTGCTGATGGAGCAGTAGGCATATTCCTTTGTTTGCTTCAGAAACCCGTGGGAACTAAACGAGACTTGCGTCTGTACGTAGTTATCGTTTGTTGTTGCTCTAGTTTTCAATAAAGAAGTCCTGTTTGGCCCATCTGTTGGTGAATGAAGTTCAGATGATTCTCTTAAGCTGTTCGTGTTTGTTACGTTATTTGACACTCCCCTTTTCGTTCTCTCTCTCTCTCTCTCTCTCTCTCTCTCTCTCTCACACACACACACACACATTTTCTACTTATTTCTCATTTTCAGAGCACAGAAATACGTGCCCAGTCACTTGTTTACACTGCTTCCTGTAATAATTCGTCATGTCTGTTGACCTGATCATCCCTGCTGAGAGAGTAGACAGGTGATGTAATACTGACCGACAGTCATGTTGGTAAAATTCTCGTGTACCAGACAATGGCGCGCCGGATTAACACGAAGATCGCCCCGCGAGCATGGTTATCGTGTTATATGACTATTGTAACTGCCTAATTTCTCTCGTGGAGAGAACACAACCCAGATGGTCACACGATGAATGTTTGTTTGCACAGGTACAGAGCATTAATTTATTCAGGTTGTGACCTATTATAAACACGCACCTGATAGACGGAATTCAGTAATAAGTTTTCGGGAAGACATTATTTATGGTTTGGTTTGGTTTTAAGGACTATCTTCATTGCACACGGATAACGCCATCAGTGCTCCGATCTCCTCCCTTACATCACACAAGGAGGATCTCAGCGCAGTGCACGAACTCCGTAGCACCGGCGAGAATCCCAATGTGTGTATATAATGTACAGGAATCACACATTCTATAAATATTTTTGTGGTGGGTAGGTTTCCTAATTTTTAAATTTTGCCAGGGCAGCGGCCAGATAAGCGTACTCTTTACGATTTCCAAACTGCCGTGGGATTTTTAACGTGCGCAACTTGCACACGGGACCTCCTATTTTTCGCTCTTATCCGAGAAGGCTAGGCATCTGATCTCACTACCCATGAAACCAAAGGGGGGGGGGTATTATTTGTGATAATGTAGGACCTCGTGAGTGTAAACAGGACCAATAATCGACGGAAATAACAATTCCTTATATGGAAAGTGACTTTTAAAAAATCAAACATAATTTTCCTATGAGGAAATTGTTGGGATAAACCCCATAATAACACACATGATTGATTACAATTGGCTGGGCAATTCTAGATGTTATAAACAACACTTCTGATTGGAGCCTGATCAGATAGTAACAACCACATGAGTGGGACGAAAGTTGCAATATAATCTGACGCTTTCGCCGGTTTAGAGCACTGTGAAATTCACCTCGTCAAAAAGACAGTCAGCTGGCGAGAGGAAGGAACAGGATCAGAATTTCGTTTACCGGACCGGACCTTGTTTGAGCATCTTGTGGACTTATATCCCAGGAAAACTGTACCTGCATTAACACGGACAGCCTGAATCTTTGGAATCTGAACACAAAGTCAGAGTGGGAGCCTAGTGTAATGTAATACCTCAGACTGCGTGTAAGAGGCCTCTTAAACAAGTTGCCTTAACTATTTCTCTGAGCCAGGAGTCAATATTCCCAAAGAAATTTTGAGGTGAGTTGTATATTTTTTATTAAAATTCTATATTTTGTATTTGTTACCATGTGAATATTGCTAGTGGATGTCCAAGTCATACGAGGCTGGCAACCTCAGCATATAGAATGAGGATTTCATGAATCACCACGGCAAGAGCTGGAGACTGCTTTATGCGGGTTTCCCATAGAGAACCAAAAGCAGAGGTAGTCCCAAGAAACCATACGGAGCAGGGAGTGGATGATGATAGAACTAATGTACATACTTATTATATTATTCACCTTTTCAACCAGTGCAAATGTAAAGATATTCAATATAAATGTAATGAATGTTTTCCGCTCACTGGGATTAATATTAATGCTCAGAGAGGGTAACGTTCTGAGGTAGATGGATGGTAGAATGAAAAGTGGGGGGGGGGGGAAGGGGGGCACATGATTGTGTGTCAAGAAACCCAACCCTCAGGAGGGTATTTGTTTCTCTTTTTTCATAATACTAGTCGGTGGTAACAGTTGAGGGTACTATCTCTGGAACAAAGTGTGTCGAATATGTGGCCTGTTGTCAACGCTAGACACCATCATTAGACGGGTCTTGAAGACGCTGAACCAGCTTCGTGATTACTCCCTGATATTTCTTGGAACGTGTCACAACCTCCAGACTTGACCAGTGACGAGAGTGCATCAGTCCATAACCTGCAAAGAACCAAACATCGGCTGGAGCAGAAACCAACAAACTTACTGGCAGCTAAGTACAAACTTAAAAGCTGCCAAGTGAACTTTCAGACTATTCCCTCAATACCCATAACATCACCCTGTGATGATCACTTTTATTTTAAAGAATTATTAATTTTACACTGTTAAATATAATTGATTATTAAATTTGTTATTTGTATATATACAAATTTATAATTGATTTAATCCTTTTGAGTGTAATGCACCCGCATGTCTCAGTCACCTTAAATACACTTAAAACAGAGCTGCTAAATTAAGATTTCACTGAATTAAATCTGTTGAGGGCTTGAAGGAGCTAAATCATACAAAATATCTCTTCACAAAAGTTGTTGCGCAGATAATGATTTAACTGTGCTAAGACATGTTCAGCATTGTTCTTGATTTCTGAATATCTTGTGAACACTCCCTCAAGGTAGAAGCATCATCATCCTTCTATGTGCATCTCTGCCAAGAGTAATCTTGTGCGAAGGTAGATACCTTTGAAGACCCACATTAGATACTCTATGTTTTAGCCATTGCTGGACCATCACTGCAGAGCAAAGGGGAAGCAACCCGTGACAGTGTTTCTTTAATCTCCTGTGATACATTATACCCTTGTGGTGTACGTTTTGCTCCATTAAATTATTAAATTATGGAAGAAGAACACGCAAGATAATGGTGATGAGGTGATCAAAATAATGATGGGATGGTTATGATGATGATGATGACGACGACGATGATGAGGAGGATGATGACACGTCCAACACATTAATTTGACCCCACATCGTGAACTGTTACACAATATTTAGTTATATCTGATTTTCACAGTAAGCGTAGTCATTCATTCGAAACAGACGCGGTCAGGTGATAAATTTCCCTCGTTTCAGAGACAAAAATACTCACTCCCCTATTGATCTAGCCGACTGGGTTACGTGCAAGGGTTGTACTTTTAAAAGGTATAGCTGCATTCATGATGCTTTCTTGCGGTTGTTCCAATGAATTTGTTTTCCTTTCGTTCATTGAATGCACAATTAACTCACAAATTAAAACTTAGAATCATCAAATGGTGTGTGTGTGTATATATATATATATATATATATATATATATATATATATATATATATATATATATATATATATATATATATATATATATATATATATATATATATATATAAATATAGATATATATATATATATATATATATATTCTTCATTACTGTATGATGTAGAAACATGGACAATGAACAAACAGTTAGAGGAAAGAATTGAGGCCTTTGAGATGTGAAATTACACAGTATAGAAGAATGGGGCTTGTGTCGTGGAAAGAGAAGAAAACAAATAAAGAAGTCCTAGAAAACCTAGGAATGAAAATAGAATTAATAAAGGAGATCAAAATTAGGGAGCTAAAATATTTTGACCATTTAAAAAGATATAACACTTTGCTGCAGACCATAATGGAAGGCAGATTTTAAGGTAAACTTGCAAGAGGAAGACAGCGCTGTAAGTGGGAAGACAACATCAAGAGATGGACATGAAATAGTCTATCAGAGTGCACCATCAAGACAAGAGACAGAAAACGTTGGATATTCATTGCAGCCGACCTTTGTTGCTGAGATAGCAGCTGATGATGATGATGAACGCACAAGTGAAGTATATACTATGGCTTCCATCTGTCATTACAAACAAAAAACAAAGATGTTTTTACGCAATCAAATGTTATGGATGAGGTAGAGAAGTTTGGATAAACGTCTGTGTATTAGAAAAGTCCACGAAGGAACAAAGAACAGTCACTTTGTAACCTACCCGCAATTCGTAAAAGGCGACTAAGGTGGGTTGGGAATAGGGCTGGCTACTTTATCCTGTAGAATCCTAAAGACACAGTGAGTCAGATATATGACTAAATTTTCAATTACAAGTCCCCTCCATCACCAATACCCTGTACGGGGACACAACGCAATCGAAAAAGACTTGTACATTTCATTACATAGCACACAGAAAGAAGAGTGAAATGTCGTAGCCCAGAGGATAGGAAAGGTCAAAGTCAAGCTCAATTACAAATAATTCACCTCAACTATCTTAGATGGAAAAAGCCTTCGATCAAAGGGGATAATGAAGCGATATCAAGTCACAGAAGTTGGTTCTGAAAATCCATGGAGAAAAGACAATGACTGTGATAATAAATGTAGCTAAAGAAGCAATATTGCACTTGAGAAAACACTGCACATAAGTGCGTCTGTTTATGATAACTTGTTAAGCTGCTCTTACATTTCTTTTACAGTGGGGGAATTCCAGAACTAAGAATGATTTGTAATGATATCAGCTTGTTTTCTCAACATGCGTCCTGTCCCACGCTAACGTCTTATCATTACATTTGTGTTCCATTGATATTTGTCTGGTTCTTGTCATCAGTTTTAATTGGTGTTCTTGTTATACTATTTCAGTCCTTCTATTTTACGCAAACACCCTTTTATGAAATTCTTAATCTTCTGTGTTCTTGTGTTTGTTTTTCTCCGTGTTTCTGAGCTGTACAATAGAGCAGTCACGTAGCCTGTACAAGTATAGTATACTTTTCAAAAAAAGAAACGCAACTTTTTTGGTGTTACTTTTATAAAAGATATTCGCTGATTGGACATCAGTCAACCTATCGACTGTGTCCATCTGGTCATTAACTTCTCGTGGTTACCTGAATTGTACTCACCTCATGATTCGTGAGGTCATGAAAGAGGTCAAGGTCAAAACAACATTTTTGACAATAACTCGTGACAGGTTCATGAGAATCCCGTGAAACTTACTGAACACAAAACTCTCTGAGCATATTATTGAATGCCTATAAAAGATTGACGCTCGTCGAATAAATTCAGTTGAAAATTCAATGCGCAAGTATGGTATGGCTCATCTCACTACAGAACAACGACTCATCATCATTGGACGTTTACAGACTGAACAGTCACAAAGTGTAGTGGCCAGACAATTTAATATGGTTAGAAGCACCATTAGTCGCCTTTTGAGGCGATTTCAAGAAACTGGCTCAGTGGCAGACCGGCCGTGCAGTGGAAGACCCATAGTCACAACTCCTGCCGAAGACCGCTTCATACGGCTGCGTCACCTCAGGAATCGACTTGCATCTGCGTCCTCCACAGTCCAGTCAATGTCAGCAGCTCGTCGAATTTCAGATCAAACGGTCAGGAACCGGCTGCACGACTCTGGTCTTTGGGCTATAAGACCCTACAGAGGCCCTGTTCTTACGGACCGGCATCGCCAGAACCGACTGCAGTGGGCGAACCAGCATCGTCAATGGACCGTTGGGAATGACTGGAGACGGGTTTGGTTTAGTGATGAATCATTTTTTGTGCTCCAGCGACACGATAGACGGAGAAGAGTTTACCGCAGAGTCCATGAGAGCTACGCCCAGAACAGCGTTGATGAGGCTCCTCCACATGGTGGTGGAGGTGTACTGATGTGGGGGGGGGGGGCGATCAACTTCATGGTAAGAAGTGACCTGGTGCAAATTGAAGGACGCCTGAATGCCCAACGATACGTCGCTGAAATTCTTCGTCCTCACGTCCTTCCACTTTGGCTGCACGAGGGTCGATTTTTCAGCAGGATAACGCTCAACCTCATGTGGCACAACTCACCACCCAGTTCCTCGCTGACAACAACGTCCAGACCATTCCGTGGCCAGAAATGTCATCAGACATGAACCCCATAGAACACTTATGGGATGAACTCGACAGACGACTCTGCCAGCGAGACGTGGCTCCAGCCAATCTCCGACAGTTGTCTCTTGCACTGCGGGAAGAGTGGGCAGCCATCCCACAACAACAGATCCAACGGCTAATCAGATCCATGTCAAGGAGATGTCGTTCTCTAATAGAGGCCAGAGGAGGCCATACACCTTACTGAAACGGAGGCCTCAGTTGCAAAGAATAAAAGTCCAAACCAAATTTAATGAACATCATTTCATTGTTAATGTCTGAAAGTTTCTTCATGCCAAGATTGAAACATTAATTCCGTAAAATAAAATTTTGGTACAAGTTTGAAATTTGGTGTCCATTACCACAGCAATAATGCTGCGTTTCTTTTTTTGAACAGTTATGTATCCTCTCTTCCAGACAACTTTGGGCACACCCACATAGTTCTTCTTCTTCGTACACACTCAGACGTCTACTTGAATGTTTTCAAAGAAAACAGTAGTCAGCTGGAAGCTATTTGCATCTCCCCCACACACTAGATACACAATTTAAAATTGCAAAACTTGTGATGATGGTTGATCAGTGAACAAGCTGATCACATGGCCGAACCATTTAAATCTTTTCGGCTCGGTTTTCAGAGTCGTGTCAACACCGTTTTGCTTCCAGAGCAAACAGTTTCTGGTCGATGTCCCTCCTTGCTACGATTAACAAGACACCGTTCTTTACTCCTGGAAACTTGGGTAGTTGACCCTTCAACCTCTACCTTGCTATGAATGACAACACAACTTTCATCACGTGTTTGGCTCTTTAGTTGGACATTTGACCCTCCTGCCCCTACCTTGCTATGGTTCTCTCTCAAGCAAGACTTAGTTCCAACTTCTGCTATTAAAATTGCACTATGATTAATAACAAATATTCGTTATTAACTCTTAAAAGACGGAGTGATTTGTCCATGTTGCATTCAAGGAATTTTGAGTCGCTTTGAATTTTCATATAGTGTTAAAATTTACGTTCAGTTCTTTCAAAGATGTTTAAAAGTATGTGTATGTAATACATTGTTGTTGAATGAGGATTAATAGATTAGGTTAACATAGACCACAATATTAGTTCAAATATAAAGACCCCAAAAACTAACCTGTTCACGATTGTATGGGAATATCGGTCACGAATACTGGCTTCTCGTCCTTAAAGAGTTACAGCACATTCGTATTACATATAACAAAAGAGAAGACGATGACGCTGAGCAGGAAAACACAGTGAGATAGGAAAACACAGTGAGACATGAAAACACAGTGAGACATGAAAACATAGTGAGACAGGAAAACACAGTGAGACATGAAAACACAGTGAGACAGGAAAACACTGTGAGACAGGAAATCACAGTGAGACAGGAAAACACAGTGAGACAGGAAAACACAGTGAGACAGGAAATCACAGTGAGACAGGAAATCACAGTGAGACAGGAAAACACAGTGAGACAGGAAAACACAGTGAGACGGGAAAAAAACAGTGAGACAACCAGCTTATAGCATTACAAAGCAGTGCTTGGTCTGGAATTTCCAGGACAAGGGAAATAGAGGGGGAAAAAAAAGACACGGAAAAGGGAATCAGACATAAATATGAGGGGGAATAAGGAAGGCATGAAAAAAACCATAACATTTATAGAATTTGACACGAAGGCCTAGCGTATATTTGTTTACGGCCTCTGCCCCAACCCTTCCCCCTCCCCTTTCTCCGTTGCTGCAATGTAAGGAATTAATAATACATTAAGTCTAAACTTACCTGAATAATTTAAGTAATACAAAACGCACAGTTGTAATCTGCTAGAGTAACCGTCGAATTCCAAATTGTAAGAATGACAAGGCCGTAATAAAAATTCCATGAACTGATCAGAATAAAGGCACTAACGAATCGGCCAACCAGGCCCTTGAGGTAAAACAAGCACGTAGTTACTAAATCGATGGCTGAGATAATGGTGTCTGACCTCACCTTTGGACGGGACATAACCGCGAGTCCCATGTCGCCGATAACACTCACAGTCCGAAGCGCGTATACAAACAGTTACTGTTTCACGTAATGCCGCTCCGTTTCTATGACAACGGACAAGTCGATAGCGAAGAAATGACCGATGTGATTGACACCTACAAACAAAAAATTGCTGAATTGGATTTAATATTTAGATTTAAGTTCTTCTTCTTCTTGCGATCGCATCTTTGATGATTACACCGTCAGACGAGTTCTCATGATGAATTCGACTGTTGTTTGAAGTTCCTCTTTAACTCCATATAGCTTTGAGTTTAGTGTTGAGTCATTGGGCCAGTATATCTTTCTTAACTGGTCATACAGAGGACAGTCCTGTAGAACATGCTCAGCAGTTTGTTCGTTTAATCCACATGTGCACAGTGGTGAAGCAGACAATCGTAGCTTGTGCATGTGTTTATTCAGTTTGTTATGTCCGGCCTGAGTCGAAAAATAGTTATCTGTCCCTGCCGGTCGAGAGTGTGATAGTCGTCTTTGGGTTGGTTCTGTTCTCTTCTGATAGTCTGGATAGCTCTCTTTTTCTCAAAGTATGTGACTTCATTATCTTCTTGTTCACATTCTCCTCCCTTTTTTGCAAGTTTATCTGCCTTTTCATTTCCGGGTACACCACAATGAGATGGTACCCACTGAAGTATGGTTCTCTTTTTGGCAGCTACCTTGTTTAGTTCATTTCTCAGATGCGGGAGTTTACCACCCTTGAGAGCTTGCAGGACAGACAGTGCATCTGTGAGGATGACTACCTGGTGGCAGTCAGAGTTGGTGTTATAAATCATATTTGCAGTTTGCTCTAGAGCTTGAACCTCAGCTGTATAGTTGGAACAGAATTTACCAGTGGGAATGTGCCTAGTCTCATAGTGGTTGTCAGGATATGAGATAAAGATACCGGCACCTCCATTCCTAACAGCATTAGTTGCTGATCCATCTGTATAGGCATGTATCCATGATTGATCGGGATAGCTTTCTTGGATCATACTCAATGTAGCAGTTCGTTTTTGCAGATCATTATACTCATATCCACTTGTGAGACCACTGACTGATGTATTAATTTGGAGGGCACTGCTGGCTTGCTCCCATGGTACAGGGTATAGGGTGGGCTTCAGTGGTGTTGTCTTCATGGATAGGTCTTCTTGATGCTGTCTTATAAGTCTTTTTCCCCGATGCACAAAGCTGCTACGCTTTAGACGTCCCAATGCCAGATCATCTAGTCTTGCCTTCATTGGGTGCATTGGCATACTGTTGTACTTTTCCATCTGGATCATGGTTTTTGTGTCTCTTCTATGGGACAATGTCTGTAATCCAGCAACCTTCTGCATCTCTGTTATTGGTGTAGTTTTCATGGCTCCTGTAATGAGCCTGAGAGCTTGATTTTGCACCTTGTCCAAAGACTGCAGATGTGAGTTAGCAGCTGATGACCATGCTGCTGAGCTAAACTCTAAGTGTGGTCTTATTACTCCATTATAAATCTTCTTTAGATTTCGTTCATTTGCTCCCCAGTTGGTACCTGCTAATTTTCTGAGTATGCCTAGTCGTCTTCGGGCCTTTCCTTCTGCATTTTCAATATGCTTATTCCATGTAAGCCTTTGGTCAAATGTCACCCCAAGATAGGTGGGGTAGCTTTCTTCCTTGATCACGGTTGTCCCTAGGTGTATGTTAGCTGATTTGTCCTTGGGGGCGAGGGAGAACAGTGTTGTGGAGGTTTTGTCTGTGTTTATTGTGATAAGCCATTTCTCTGCCCATGACACTAGCATGTCTGCTGCCCGCTGCATTCTATAATTTGCTGTGGTGACATTTTTCATCAGCGCACCAGAGTACTAGGTCATCTGCATATAAGGCAGCTTTAACTCCTGCAGGGAGATCTTTCACCAGGTCATTGATGTAAACAAGGAAGAGTGTTGGGGAAATTACTCCTCCTTGAGGTACCCCCTGATGGAGCAACACTTTTCTGCTCTGCAGACCGTCAAGAGTGACTCTAGTTCTCCTGTTATGCAAGTATGACTGGATCCATTTCATCATGTTGCCTTGAATTCCACTTCTCCTAAGTTTTGCAATGAGGCCATCTTTCCACACCTTGTCAAAGGCCTGCTTGAAGTCGACCCAGATCGTTAGGACCTTTTTCTTCTCCTGGAAGGCATCTTCTATTGCTTGAGACAAGTAAGTAACTTGGTCTTCTATACTGTAGCATTCTCTAAATCCAGCTTGTTCCGGCACCAGGATCTGCTCAGACTCTAAATACCATTTCAATCTGTGGTTGACTATTCGCTCCATAGTCTTCCCAACACAGCTTGTGAGACTGATTGGCCGGTAACTTGCAGCCTCGGTCTTACATTTCCCTTTCTTTAGTATGGGTATTGTGATGGCTTCTCTCCATACTTGGGGTACCGTTCCTTTCAACCAGCTGTGGTTGAATATCTCAAGCAGTTTTGTCTTTGCTGCTGAGCTCAGATTTACTAGCATTTCGTTGCTGATTTTGTCTGGGCCGGGTGACTTTTGAAACTTAAGCTTGGAAATAGCCTTCTGTAGTTCTCCTAGTGTGATGGGTTCCCTCATTGGGGCAGGAGTATCTGTCTGTCCCATGGTTGCCAGTATTTCTTTTCTTATCTCTCTCTGATGATCTATGTTAATGGGTAAGTTGCTTTCTGAACTGTATCTTCTAGCAAACAAGTCTGCAGTTTGTTTTCCTCTGAAAAGTTTGCCACCTTCATCCAATGTGATAGTCTGCCTAGGTGAGGAACGCTCTTCATTTAGAGACTTGACTAATCTCCAAAGTTTCCTGCCGTCTTTCTCAAGGTTCAGCGATGCCGTTTTAGTTCTCCAGCTTTTCCGTTTTTCTTCTAGCTTTGTTCTCTGAAACTCTGCTACAGCCTTTTTCCATTTGTTGTGAGTTTCAAGTGAAGGCTGAGACTCTGCGTCCTTTCTAGCCCTGTCCATAGCTTCCTGACGTTCTTGGAGTGTGCTGGACCAGCATGGTATGTAGTTACGCCGGCATCCTTTGGGAATGGTTTCTTTTGCAGCTTGTAGTATGCATCTGTTGAAGTCTTTTACCACTTCATTAATGTCTCTGTTCTGTACCTTGAGGGTAGACAGCAGCGTGTTCACCTGATGCCTGAATAAACCCCAGTTGGCTTTTTTGTAGTTCCATCTTGTAATGGCTGGGCCTGTACTGAGAGTTGCACTCTGGACAGTAAGAAAGTTTGGGCGATGGTCGCTTCCCCCTAGTTGGTCTCCTACTTCTCTACTAATAGATCCAGCTATATCTGGTGTGGAGAAGGCAAATCCCCCAAACAACCCCCACCCCCCACCCCCCCCCCCCCAACCCCCTGGGTTGATGGGAAGATCTGGTGTTGAAGTTGTGTGCCATCCTCTGGAGTAGAAGGTAGGAGTATCTGTGGCATTATTGACTAGGATTAGGGAGTGATCATCTTGCCAAGTTTCAACCTCTTCACCTCTGTGATCCAGATGGTTATAGCCCCAGCTCTGGGAGTGGCTATTAAAGTCTCCAACTGCTATAAAGTTGGTGGCTGGTACCTGTATAGAGCTGAGACTCAGGGGTTTGTTGTTCGGACAGTAATAGTTCAGGAGTTCTATTTCCATCTTGTCTACCTTTATCTGCAACAGCTGATATTCTGCTCCATCCATGAAGGTTTTCCTTTCGTGTGCAGGAATGTTATTCCTTACAAGAGTAAGTACTCCTCCTTTTCGTCTATCTTTTCTGTCGGATCTGAAGCATTGATATCCCCTTATTTTAAAGGTTTGATCTGCTTTCAAGTGAGTCTCTTGGATACAGCAAACACTGACTTGCTTCTCATACAAGATGTTTTCCAGCTCTGTCTTTTTGCTGTATCCAGCCTGCTTGCTGTTCACTCCCTCTGCATTCCAGTGCATCATGACAAGTGGCACTCTGGGTTTCTCTTTTTCTGTTTTGTTTTGGTCAGTAGTTCTCCTCCGCCGTCTGCTGACTCCACAAGACGGTCTAGAGGGTCCTCCAGTAGCTGAGGGTGGGCTCTGTCGAGGCTCAGAGCCCGGCACTGCACCTGCCTGGTGGAGCTCCACAGGGCGAGCACCAGTACGAGATTTATTTGACGGTGTACTCTCCATAGAAAAAAAAAGCGAGTTGCGTGATACTGTGGTTTCCGGTGCGCCTTCTGGCCCAGTATCTATAACTTTAGCACCTGTTCAACGGGAGAGTGGGCTCATCCCTAATCTGTTTATGTTCCCAGTAGTAGACTATTCGCAAGCAGCCTGGGGGTGTCACTGCTCTGCGCGGACCTTGTTTACCGAGGCGGCGTCCGAGCTCGTATGGTGAAAATATGGTTGTGTTATCTTCAAAATAGCCCTGTCTTTCCCATGGCTTTTCTGCCATCCTGCAACTTTGAGTTAGGGAGTTCTGAGCTCCAGTCTCTTTCCCAGGCATTTTATCCTGGCCTGGCACGCATACAGAGGACCCCACTTCTGGTTCTAAGTTAGCAGTTGGGGATAGGTGGGGTAGCACACTGTGCATTCCCCGTCATCCAGGGGGCTCTCCAACTATGCAGAGCTTGCACAATGCTGTGCTCTGGTTCTGGGCTCTCCCAAGGAATCCTCACGTCCTGCACAGAGCCACTTCCAGATATCCACCACCTGCCAACCCTCCATTGTAGAAATCTCCTGCATGCGGCCATCCAGTCAAGAGCCAGTATTAAGTCTGGTGCCCAAGTGATTCCCCCCAAGCTCAGTGTGCAATGCTGGGTTCTCATCATGCTGCAACACAGGGGGGATTGTGATGCTCAGCCATCTCTCTCAACTCTGCACCGATAAGTGACATCGGGGACTTAACTGTGCCTCAGTACTGGGAGGCCCCGTTTCCGGGTACACCACACACAGCCAATTGAGGCAACGGTCGCCGTGGGCGTAGATTTAAGTAATTGAATGGTATTTCGCTCTTTATTATCCCCAGTATGCTGACATACGTTTATTATCATTATCACTCTGAGAAGCATATGCCTCCAAAATTCACGCCAAACCCACCAGTCCCGTGCTATCCGTTCTAGGTCTTTCCATGTCTTTTCCATGCCTTTCATATCCGCCTCCAGTTTTCTTCTCCGTATGGTTTTTTGATATTTCTCTATTTCTGTTCCACAGGGGATTCTAGAAGGAAGACTGCCATGTAATGCTATCAACAAGCGCCAAAAACATCCACGTGCTACTGCAGCGGTGATGTTTATAGTAATTCGTTTTTCACAGTTAGGTTACCAACATCACGCACAGCCTCATATTAGTTGCGGCCACACGGACTTTGTCAGGGACACATAAACGAAATGAGAACGGAAAGAAAACGAGAGGTAATTGAGAAACATAAAAAACAAATGAAGACAATAATGCAACTATTTCATAAGCCGGAATCGTCCGGTGAATCAAAGTGATTGATGATCGGCCGATGAACGGGTTGCATTATTGTCTTCATTTATTTTTCATGTTTCTCACTTATCTCTTGCTTTCTCTTCTTTTTGATTGTGTATTTTTCCTTGGCCAAGGTCTTGTGGCCGGAAAGTAGGCAATTTTCATTGTACGTTTGTCCTTCTCTTCTTCTTCCATCCTTAGCCATCAACCGGCAAAGCAGTATGTGGCCAGTACGCCTAGTGGCGTCTTAGGGCAACAACAAATTGATCAATCTATCGCTGTTTCCACCACGCCTAGTGGCGTCTTTGTGGAACAAAAACAGACCAAACAATCTATCATTGTTTCCGTAATCAGATTGGTTGGCAAGCAGGTGATCAGCCCACTGTGCGAAGTTTTTACGGGATGGGGTAAACAGCCCCATGCCCATACCCTCCTTAGTCGCTTTTTACGACATGCGTGGTAGGGTGCAGTGTTACTATTCTTTGCTCCCCTTTCGGGCCCCGGTAACACACGGGTGACGTTTGTCCTAGTAAGGCGAAAAACTTTTTTTTTTTTTTAATCGACCGTTCATATCCAATACCATAATTCCCATCGTAAGGTACTTCGGTCTGCCGGTCTGTCACACTTTGCACACCGTCATTAGCGCACTTTTTTTCTATTGTCGAGAGAGTACATTAACTTTCGAGCACAGCTAAGTGGCTGCAACTGTGTTTGAAAGTTAGACAATAATTGTATTGTTTCCCCTTATATGTACTCTCGCGAAGATAGAAAAAGTGTGACGGTGTGCATTAAATCAACAGACAATAAAGATACTCTTCTGTCCAGTTTCATTCGAGAAACGGATTTAACTCATCATTTTTCTTAAAAATAACCTTAAAATGTAAGTTTTTTCATTGTTTCTTCAAGACAAAATTTTAATTTAAAGTATTGCAGACTTATTATTATGGATCAAAATGATAAGATGGCTAAAAGGAAGAAACGATCGCGTCATTCACAGCGAGCAAGCGAGACTATAGAAGAAGCAGCAATGTAATACGTGTAACAGAAACAACACACTATAATTAAAATAATAATAATAATAGCCCCTTCAGTCATAACTGACTATGGGAATGCGCCCCTGAGGTGACAGCCCTCAGCTGCTTATTTTCCTGGTGCTCCTTCCGACGTTTTCTCCTCACCTCTGCTTCTTGTGTGAGCCTCTCTTCGCCCAATCTGAGGTGGCGCCGTAAATAGCATCGCCACTTAGTGCGATCGGCAGCTTCATCCTCCCATGTTGCTGGATCCATGTCCAGTGCCCTCATATCTCTCTTGCACACATCTTTGAACCTCAGCTGTGGTCGCCCAACTGTTCTCTTGCCATCTGCTAATTGCCCGTAGAAGATATCTTTTGGGATGCGAACATCTTCCATGCGGCGAACATGGCCAAGCCAGCGAAGTCTGCGTTGTCTAAGAAGCGTATACATACTTTGAAGGCCAGCACGTGACAACACCTCGACATTTGTCACTTTATCTTTCCACGAGATGCCGAGGATGCGGCGTAGACACCGCAAATGGAAGGTATTGAGCCTTTTTTCTTGCTTAGCATAGGTCGTCCAGGTCTCGCTGCCATATAGGAGTGTGCTGGTGACGCAGGCATTATATACCGCAGCTTTGGTCTTCATTGTGAGTTTAGAGTTTCCCCAAACACGCGATGTGAGGCGGGCAAAGGTAGCTGCAGCTTTGCCAATGCGGCTGTCAATTTCTGTATCCAGTGAGAGTTTGTCATTGATGGTAGACCCTAGGTATGTGAAGTGGTGCACCACTGCCAATTCATAGTTATCGATAGTGATAACTGGTGCGGTTTTCGGATAGTCCAGTCAACATAGTCCGGACGTTCCAGCATCCCAATCTGAGAGTTTGCTTATTTCTATTTTTTCGATAATTGCTTGGTGCAAAATTTTTTTTCCACAGTTCGGGTTAGACCCTAATCCCCATGCACCCAATGGGGAAAGCAGACAGTGGCGGGACAACACCTTATTGACTGGGGGCTGCCCAGCTTGAAGCGGGCGGTAGCTGTCCAGTGAGATCCTAGAACCTCTCCCATTGCCGGAAGTAGCCCCTGGCGCCATGCCCTACGCCAATTGGGCAAAACGCTTATAACCGGTAACTGCTACTTCCCGTGTTTTGCCGACACCTATAGGGTGAAGCTGGAGTGTCCTCTCCAGGGCGCGAGCTTGGGCACAGTTATATGGAGATCAAGCTGTTTATAATTAAAAACCTGCCAATTTTGTCGGGTTGTTGCTAGTTAATGTATAATACAGTATCTTAAGTTGTGTTTGTTTGTTTGTTACTAACAAAGATTTTGAGATATCGTGTTGAGCATGACTGCCTACTTTGGAATTGCTTTCAGGATGAAGGAGAGTGTGCATATGAATTGTTCAATGTTGGTCTGTCTGTCGACTTTGAACCTTTTCCCTACAATACATAGTCGAATAGAACCGTGGTAGCGCAGTGGTTAGTGCACTGCCTTCCCAGCTCGGCAGGCCTGGTTCGTTCCCCAGTTGAGGTGGGATATTTTAGACCACAAACAGTTCTGGGATCGACCCAACCTCATGAATTGGATACCAGAACAACTTCTGGGAAGGTTAAGGCGGCCGGCGTGATGATGACCACATCACCCCTAGTGTGCCGATGGTCAAGAAAATATAGGCCTAACACCATATTCCCAATATGCTTCAATGGGCGTGAAACGGGATCCTTACATAATCGAATGTAGCTCTCCATCAAGTGCTTTTTGTCACTCCTTGCTTGTGTTAAGAAGTGTTATATCTATCTTTTATATTTTCACCATCCTTCTGTCCATTACCCATTTGACCACTGTCATTCCGTTTGTTTACAAACACGCATGTCTGCTCCTTTGTCTTTATTCGTATAAAATAGTAATTATCAACACAATGAAATAAATTCAGCATGCACAAAAATATACAGGCAATGCTTTTACATCATGAAATATAAGGCTCGCCTAAAAAAACTGGGCAATCAAATAAAAAGATGCAAAGGGTTCATTACCTGGTAAATCGATAAACTCACAGCTTCAAAGCAGCGAGAGGACAAGTTCACAGCTTCTACTTACTGAATGGATAAATGCACTTTTTTACAGTAATGAATGGGCAACCACATTATTTCTAAGTAATGAGTGAATAAACTCATTCTTTTATAGTAGTGAATATATATATATAGCAATATTATTACTGAGGCTGAAAATGATCTAGATGTTAATACAGACATTCCACGAAAACAAGAAATCATCACAGCAATCTGTCGTAATTAGACAGGTTTAAAAGTTATTTATGGTCTCACCTGAGTAGAGTGGATGGTGATAAGTACGTGAGAAATAAAGGTGCGAGAATAGATTTCACGGGTGAATAGTTTAAGGAGAAGATATGTCTCTGGAATGAGTAAATTTCTCTAGTCCAGCCTATCTATACGACTATAATTTAGTACAAGACAATCTTTCCCTCCATATTTATGTAAATATAAGTTTAACTACACACACACACAACTATGTGACAATAAGACACACAAAACGTGAAAAAACTATGGTTAATTGGGTATGGGTCTGACCAACACACAAAGTTAAGTTTTCTTTGTTGTTTATTATATTTAAATTTGACAACACCAAATATCTAAAGAAAGATCAAATAAAATCAGAATTAAATACACAGAAAAATAACAGAATACATGTGCCCTCCCCTTATTGAGAAAAAAAGAACCCAACAAGTTAATAACCCCAAAGGTTAGCACTATGTTACAGAATAGACTATATAGAAAAGAACAACGTTCTTACTAAATGCTATCCAGTAAAGTAAACAATATTTAAGCAGAATCCAGATGATCCAATTTTCCAGTAACAAAGAAAATATTCACTCTCTCTCTCTGTCATACGTGGCAACTCACTCACTCCTTACCTACTCTTGGTGAAAAATCTCTTGGAAATATAATTATCCTGAATGTAAAATTTGCAGTGTTTATATCTTCCAAATTGGCCCAATCCATCCTCTAATAATTAAATTGTATAAGGTGGACGCCTAATTTGGTGGTTGATTCCTGGATAGACAAATGTCACCTCGACTAGTTAGTGTAGAAACCGAGATCTTGTGTTCATAGTAAACAGTAGAAAATACTTCTAGTATTTGAAAACATCTGGTTGCTAAAAACTGTTACAATTTATAAATGATGATGGTAAATCCTATCGGCTGGCTCTGTGGTGAGTGCCGATTTTGAAACAGCGTAACTTTCTGGATATATCCGCTGATACGACTGTCAAAAGTCAGAGAGTGTTATTATATCTGCACAACCTCCGTGGGCTGATAAATTGGAAAAACATATCTGGGTATTGATAATCCAGTTAAATTTACTAATTAAATGTTTATTTGTCTCTTTGGCCAATCCTGTTCACAAATGAACTTGGCGACGTGTAAGGCAAGTAGAAGACATCATTCACCAATCAGTAAAATTAAGAAAAGAACCAAAATAGACCGCTGGTCGCCCTTGATCAGGTCTGCTTAAGAATAAAGAAACATTATGAAAAAATGCTACTAATATATATCTACATATGTGCACACAGAAGGGACAAAGACGATCTCTTATCCACTCCGTCGGTCCTGATTAAAGTTAAAAGGCACACGGTGTCTCTAGCTTTTTCCTATCCGGTCAGCTTTCACTAGCGCGGCGTCTCTAGGTCGGGTGAAGGTATGCGCCCTCCCCGGCCCTGGCTTGCGTTAACGATCAGCGTACACTGTCTATTGTTATTTAATTATCCATACGCGCACTTAACAAACATCGCCTGTCATTAATAGCTATTAGATTGTGGGCGTCTGTTTGTTTAGTCGTATGATATCAAATAATAGTCACTTACTAAAATTAAACAAAATGAAAAATAACGTGAATTCTATTCGGTCACTTATCAGTCGCGCCTAATGTATTAATTAGTCAACTAAAACGTCTCTTCTTGTGTGAGAAAGCGGGTGGTAAAATTAACATTAAACTGAACAACTGGTAAACAAATAGCTACGCGTTATTTTTCACTGGTCTTTAACAGCTAGAACTTTAAGTGAATTATAATGGTAAACTTTAACACGCTTAAGCACAAATTTATATTACCAGAAAATCAGAATGACAATCCCCACGAATACTATTAACACATCTTCCACAATGGTTCTAAAATACGTGTTTAGACTATCCGATAAATTCTGAGCGACAACTGATAACTGTTTTGGGAAGACACAGTTTATATACCATAATGGTTATCTGCTCTCCAGAGGATGCTAATTTTCACACTATTGTGCATAGCAGAGAAATCAGAAACCTACATTCCCAAGATAAAAGGTTTTCACGGTCGCTCCGACGAGCGTTGCTAATCGACAACAGAGACTTAAAACCGGGTAACGGATTCCCGTAGATTTAGCCCGCTTCTGGAGATCACAGAGTTATCTCCCTCTGTATGTACGAACATCAAAGGGTACTCGGGAAAAAAACTTTGACCGAGCGACTCACTTCAAAAGTGTCCGGTGTTACTCCACGTGCATCTGTCTGATATATCCGATGATTGACAGATCAGCTTGCGTGAGAAACTCAGGTAAACAAACCTCATTCGCTCCCTGTCATGACTGGCAGGTTTCGAAGTTGGTAAACAACTTCGTTTGGTTTATGTTCAAGGAAAAGAGGCGTGGATTAAAAGTGAGTAAGACAGGCAGAAACATGCGTGGCTTTGCTAGCAAATCGTATAACGCTACGAGGTCACGAAAGACTGTCAGATACTGTAGGCTAATTTCCATTACACGTCACACAATAAAGGGTTATAGAATGGAAAAGCTCCTGGCCAGGATAGCTTAAATGCAGAGCTATTTAAGACAGGCCCTGAGCTAGCAGCAGAACTATTAGAACCACTATTTGCACAAGTCTGGAAAACAGGGACAACACCAACGGAGTGAAACAAAGCAATAATGGTCAAATTGCCCAATAAGGGAGATACTGCAGACTGCAATAATTAGAGAGGAATCACTTTTCTCTCAGTTCCCAGCAAAATACTAGACAAGATGATTGTACAGAAAATTTCAAAAGCAGTAGATCACAAACTGAGGAAAGAACAAGCAGGATTTAGAAAGAACAGAAGATGTGTAGATCGTATATTTACCCTCAGGAACATAATAGAGCAGAGATCAGAATGGCAAAGACAGCTGTACATTAATTTCGTTGATTTTGAAAAGGCTTTTGACAGTATACATAGGGACAGTTTATGGAAAATACTGAGGGCTTATGGAATTCCAAGCTGCATAGTGTCAATCATAAAAAGCCTCTATGCCAACTTTACGTGTAGCGTTGGGCAGAGCAACCTAACCTTCGAGGTGAAGACAGGAGTACGACAGTGATGCCCTATCAACCACTCTATTTTTAATAGTCATAGAGTGAGTGATGCGCCAGCCAAGGCAGTCAAGAGGAATAAGATGGATTACATTTTCTACATTGGAAGATCTGGAATATACAGATGACATTGCACTACTAGCACATTCACATCAACACATCCAGGAAAAAACGGATAGACTTAATAAGTTTAGCCAGCAGGTGGGCTTGAACATCAATCTAAAGAAGGCAGATGTCATGACGCTGAATGTGAGCAACCCTGAGCCCATATCAGTAAGGAATCAGCAACTGAAACAGACAGAAACCTTCACATACCTAGGATGCATAGTAACACCAGACGCGGAGCAAGCAAAGACATCAACAACAGAATGAACTAAGCAAGAACAGCCTGTTTTAGTCTAAACAACATCTGGAAGTCCTCTCAGTACAGCACAAGCACAAAATTAAGATTATATCAGAGCTGTGTGCTTTCTGTGCTTCTCTATGGTGCGGAATGCTGGAGAGTTACAGAGAAGGAAATGTCGAAATTGTCCTCTTTTCACACATCATGCCTAAGAAAAATTATCCGAATCTTTTGGCCGAATACCATCACCAACCAAGATCTGCTTACTCGGAGCAAGCAAGAGGACATGCACACCATCATAGCTGGCAGACGCTGGAGCTGGATTGGCCATGTCCTCAGAAGAGACCCCGATGCCATCACAAGAACAGCTATGCTATGGACCCCTGAAGGAAAACGAAAGAGAGGCCGACCAAAAACGACTTGGCGTAGGACTGTGGAGGCTGAGATGCAAAGAATGAACCAGAGTTGGGGCACTTTACGAAGGATGGCCACCGACCGAGCAAAGTGGAATCAATTTGTTGTTGCCCTACAAGACACCACCAGGCGTGATGGCCACTGACTGCTTTGACGGTCGGCGGCTAAGGATCAAAGAAAAAAGAAGATTGCAGTATTAACATGTGAAAGTTGCTGGTGGATGTCTATGTTCATACGAAATATAGAATGCATATAGAATGGTGGTTTCATGAACCACCACCGCAAGAGATGGTGACTGCTTCATGCAGGTTTGTCATAGAGACCAGATGTAGAGGTAGTCCCAAGTTCCATGTGGAGAAATAATGTACATAATTATTACATGAACCTTTTTAACCAGTACATATGTATATGTAAACATGTTTTATATGAATGCAATGAGTGTTTTCCGCTCATTGGGATTAACATTAACACTCACAGAGGGTAAAGTTCTGAGGCAGATGCGATGGTGGAATGAGGGGGGGGGGGTTGGAAACACCTGATTGTTGTGTCAGGAAACTCAATACTCAAGAGGATATTTGTTTCTCTCTCATTTCATAATGCTAATTGGTGGTACCAACTAGTGGTACTAGTCTATGGAACAAGTGAGTGGTATAAGTGGCCATGAGTCAAAGCTATTCACCAACATCAGACGGGTCTTGAAGACGCTGGATCATCTTCGTGTTACCCCACGCTACTACGAGGGACGTGTTACAGCCACCAGACTTGACCAGTGACGAGAGAAAACCAGTCTACAACCTGCAAGGAACCAACATCGGCTGGAGCAGGCGCCAACCGACACCTTACTGGCAGCTAGGTACCCTCTTAAAGCTGCTAAGTGACCTCTTAAACGAAACATTTCAGAAACTTACTAGACTATTACCTGTGGTGAATCCATTAACCTAAGTATTTTCTATCAAAATCTTTATTTATTTTTCACTGTTAACTATAACTGATTATTAAATTTGTTATCTGTGTATATAAACATTTATTGTAGATTTAGCCATTTTGAGTGAACTGCACCCGTAAGTCTCAGTCATTTTAAATACAGATTAACAGAGCTATTGAAGTAGTACTTTACTGAATTAAATCAGTTGGGGGCTCATCAAACGAGCAAAATTCTCACCTCCTCATAAAAGGTCTGGGAAGATAAAAAGTTTTTTACGGCCCAGATAATATCAGCTGTGGTACTTGATTTCTTAAATTCCTATGAGGCTCTCTAGAATTGAAACAAGGGGAGAAATCCCGTAACATCACACCAGCACTACTTTTAACCCAGTTGCTTTTCCTATAACATTGGATTACAACCCAGATTAAGATACCATCTATTCAACAAGCTGAAGATGAGAACTACTAATGAGTGTAACTGTGGCACCGATAAAAGGACTGCTGAACATCTACTTCAGAGGTGCGTTTCATATGAGAAACAGAGAAAGCGCATATGGCCATCACAGTACCATTTCAGGAAAAACTGTACGGATACCAAAAGCTGCTTTCGTTTAGAATATCCAAGTAGACGTCTGAGAGTGGAGGAGGAGGAGGAGGATGAGGAGGAGGAGGAGGAGGAGGAGAAGAAGAAGAAGAAGAAGAAGAAGAAGAAGAAGAAGAAGAAGAAGAAGAAGAAGAAGAAGAAGAAGAAGAAGAAGAAGAAGAAGAAGAAGAAGAAGAAGAAGAAGAAGAAGAAGAAGAAGAAGAAGAAGAAGAAGAAGAAGAAGAAGAAGAAGAAGAAGAAGAAGAAGAAGAAGAAGAAGACGAAGACGAAGAAGAAGACGAAGAAGAAGAAGAAGAAGAAGAAGAAGACGAAGAAGACGAAGAAGACGAAGAAGAAGACGAAGAAGACGAAGAAGAAGAAGAAGAAGAAGAAGAAGAAGAAGAAGAAGACGAAGAAGACGAAGAAGAAGACGAAGAAGACGAAGAAGACGAAGAAGACGAAGAAGAAGAAGACGAAGAAGACGAAGAAGAAGAAGAAGAAGAAGAAGAAGAAGAAGACGAAGAAGACGAAGAAGACGAAGAAGACGAAGAATAAGAATAAAAAACTAAAGAATTACAACAGTTGTTACGTGTGTAACTCCGCCTAGGCCGGTCCCAAGCCCGGCTGAAAAAGGAGGAGGGCGGCCTGCATGGAGGCCGTAAAGAGGCAGCCCCTCCACCATGCAAAGGTACAACAGGACAATCACCTGTTTGCTTTAAATCACGATTACGAGAACTACAAGAGAGAACACCGGACTGATTCTAAAGGCGACGAACTCGAATGGACTACGGACCACGATTTATGGAACTTGGAACACAAGAAGTATAAATGGGAAAGAAGATGAGCTGGTGGAAGAGATGAGGAAAGCAAAATTAGAAATCCTGGCTTTAACGGAAACAAAGAAAAAGGAACAAGGAGTCATGGATCTCGATGGCAACACGCTGCTCTACAGTGGTGTACCCACATCTGAAAGAGCTAAAGGGGGCGTGGGTTGCATTGTGGCCAAAAACCAAAAAGATAGTATCATGGGATGGAACTTTGTCTCGGAGCGCATTATGGTTGTAAAACTAAAAGAAGGAGAAACCATAATAAACCTGGTCATAGTGTATGGGCCAAATGAGGATGCGAGAACAGAGGTCAAGGAGGAATTCTTCGAGCTGCATCAAAAGACAGTGGATGACTGCCTAGATGAAATTATCATGCTCGGAGATTTCAATGCTAGTGTTGGAAATGACCATGCTAGATGGGGTGGAGTTATCGGAAGATATGGAGAAGATACTCTCAATGACAATGAAAAGCGACTCCTTAGATTCTGCAGTGAGCAGAATCTGATCATTACAAACACAAAGTTCCCCCACAAGCGCATACATGCATACACTAGATGTGAACCAACAAAGAATGAGAAGTCAGTGATCTACTATGCCACTGTTAGGAGGAGCTCATTCAAATATGTCCGGGATGCTAGAGTCTGGAGGAGGCCAGAGATTGGAAGTGATCACTACCTGTTTACAATCAAAAGAAAACTGAAAGAGTTGCTCAACCTAGGAACTGACCAACATCACGCAAAAAACCAAGTAAACAAACGGGAGAAATTAGCATTAAGACCTACAAGCTGAGAGATCCAGAAATTAAGACCAGATATCAGGGGCTTATTGCTACAGCGGTGAGAAACACAAAAGAACAACCTGATGACTTGGAAACCCGCTGGCTTAAATTCATTGACATCATAAAGACAGCTGCTGCAGAAGCATGTGGTGAAGTCCGACTTGGGAACAAGAGAAAGAGGACACCTTGGTGGACAGAGGAAGTCAAAGAGAAAATAAGAGAGAAGAAAATGGCATGGAAACAATACTTAGGAGCTAAAAACACAGCAGGACAAATAGAGAAATATATAGAATATGTGATACTCAGAACAGAAGCAAATAAAAAGGTGTTAGCAGCAAAACAGAAGTCCTGGGAAGAATTTGGAGAAAAGCTAGAAAAAGATGCGCAAGAAAACCAGAAATTGTTCTATAAGACCCTAAAGAACATGAGGAAGGAAAAACAATGCCCTCTCAAATTTATAAAGACAAGCAAGGCAAATTGCTTACTGCCCCGAAGGAAGCAATGGAAAGATGGAAAGAATATTTCTCAGAACTCCTCAGAAATGATATCAGAAATGATAACCACTAGCACAGAATAGGAAACCAATGGTGATGAAGATGACATACGGATGGAAGAACTGAAGGCAGCACTGGAGAAAATCAAGATGGGGAAAGCAGCAGGGCATGATGGTATAACACCAGAAATGGTTAAGTACATGGGAGCATCAGGTGACCTATTACTCGTAAGGGTCCTACAGGCAGCGTGGTGCAACAAGACCATACCAAAGGATTGGGAGATTGCCATCATAACACCAATTTTCAAAAAGGGTGACAATCGACAATGTGGAAACCATAGAGACATATCCCTTCTCAGTGTCCCTGGTAAAATCTACTCTAGAATCCTAGAGCATTGACTCCGACGCCTAGCTGAGCCACAATTGGATGAGGTCCAGTGCGGATTCCGAGCAAACCGAAGTACTCAAGACCTAATCTTCACATTCAGACAGCTGAGTGAAAAGGCCCTTGAGTACAGTATAACAGTGAGATCCATCTTTGTTTCATAGATCTGGAAAAGGCGTTTGACAGGGTCCCCTGGAGCAAACTTTGGGACTGTTTGGCAAGGAAGAACATTCCAGCACCTCTGATTCATGCTTTGGGACCCAAAGATGCAGCAATAGAGAATGCAGTCAGCGACCCATAGCTTGACTGCTTGCATCAGGTGTGATAGGACAGTACTCTCTTAGGTTGACTGTACCTATGGCCACGTCATCTAATTTCTAGACTCGCTTATGCAAGAGATGGTGTTTCTTAGATGATATATATATTTAACCCAGGTTTTTCTTGCAGCTCATATATGATGGAGACCGTTAATGGAGGGAACACCATATAGTTTTCTTATTTACTACAGGCACCCTGTTTTTCTCAGACACACGGCTTGTAGCCCAGTTTATTCTTATTCAATGCAGGCAGTACTACTGTTTTTCTGATATCTCATGTACTCCATTAAGTTATTCTGATACATGACAGAACTGTCTATTCATCTGTGCTAGTTCAGAGATCGTATGACTACACATGACACACTTACTTCAACTGGAGGCCGGGGAAGCATGCCTGTTTTCAGTGACCCAAATGTTGACCTGTTAATAGGTGACCTGTTCTTTCGTTCTTTTGTCCATACAAATTGTTCAACACATTATTAAGTTTACTGTAAACTATTTAATACACTATGTATGTCTCTAGGTACTAACATCCAAGGAATTATCTCTGATAAACTTAAACTTTCTAGCTACGAATCTTAACAACACCAGTATAACAACCTTCTCGCTTCGTCCTCAAACCAGACCAGCCCCGACTTCACTCCCCTTTCATTTTTTCTTCCGGTCCTAGCCGTTTAGTTTACCCACACCAGATTTTGATGACGTCATTTGTTTAATACTAGTGCTAAAGTAGCTAGCTAGTTTGTTATACAATATTCTACTCAATAGTAGCGCTATTCACGCTAAAGTAGTAGGAATAGGCCTACCTGTCACATACAACCCGGGGCTACCAAAATGTATCCCTGGGGGAGACATTTTCATCCTAGAAAAAAAAACTAAATCCCGAGAAAAAAAACTAAAACCCGAGAAAAAAAACTAAAACCAGAGAAAAAAAATGACACCCTTAAAATATAATGAATGGCATTAACAATCATAACGCATATAGATGCGCTTAAAATGGCTTACATCTCAAACACTTGATATGAAAATAATTACCGGGTACATCAGTAACATAACTGCCGTGCTAACGCACACATGCTCAAGAAAAAAATACGGCCTACTAGAGCCTTCAAGAACTAGGCATTGAATGTGGGTGATCATGGACAACATCGTAGGTATGGAATGAATAAATGAAGAAGCACTGCTTTAATACAAACATAAGTGCTAACAATTAACTATACGTTTTAATTATCAACTCGAAAATGATTAGAAAACGATAAAATGGAAAAAAATCATCAAAGGGAACAACAAAGTCAGGAAGTATCATTTTAAGTAAGCTAAACGCTCGTAAAATGATTTTTTTTTTTTTTTCGTACGCCCGCTAATACTCGAGGCGAAATCTCAGGTTATTATTTTTTTATGTCTAACCTGACATTGATTTTACGTGAGTATCCCTTTTTTCTTGTACAGAGACAGGTGTCCCTCGCCATTCAGGCAAATACTCTCCGATTTCGGAGGTACCCATTACAGCTGGGTCGGCTCAGGAGCCGCCAATCCCTGGTCGACGACACTCCTTCAAATGTCCTCGCCAGGTCTCGAGTTAATCCAGTCCAAATCCCGGTCGACGAAAAATCCTCAAATGCCGTCGCCCGGGTTTGATCCTGAATCACCCGGTCGCCAGAGCGGTGTTGTAACCACTACGCTAGCGCGGCTCCTGTAAAATGATATGACTGGCTAACCGCAACTTAGTACATGGCAAAATGTAGGATGGCACAATCCAATAGAAAGGGGTTGTAATCAAGGGGTAAAGCACATGATTAGCAAGCGGAGGGGGAATGAAGTAGGACGGAGAGCAGGAGGAATAGTGAATGAAGAGGGGGTAGGATGGTGGACAGAAGAGACTTCTAAACAAGAAAGGAGTGTGAGAGAAAAAAATTAGACATGAACAATAGGAATACAAAAGGGATGATAAAATGGGCATCTATCATAAGATTGAGCAGACACAAGGATAGAATATGTAGAGCGGGCATGACTAATTGTATGCACATAAGGAGCAATCATAAAACACAAGTCATTAGGTTAATACCGACCGTAGCAAGATGATGAAAATTAACAAACAATGCTTTATACAATCATTAATTTTAAAAAAATATTTAAAAAAACATTAAAAAATAAATAAATAAAACAAAAAACATGGCGGCTTCAACATGGTAGGCACGAGAAGCAACCTCTGACTATAACCTGGAAAGTCAAGGGATTTACGACTGGGATAAAATCTTAAACATTTCAATTTGCGCGACCTGTCGGGATGATAATCGTGGATCATAACATTGAGGTTGATAAGGAGATGAGACAGTGTGGACGACATGAGGGGATGGAACAGGACGGGAAGGACTAGGAACGGAGCGGAGAGAGGAACGGGCTGGAGGACGGACTGGAGGAAGGAGTAAGGTACGTGGAGGAGAATGACAACTAACTGTAGGGGTTCGAACCGGAATACGGGAACGATGTTGTGTTGAGAGTTTGGGAGGCTTACGCAGAGTAGGAGTCATTCGCGGTGGACCAAGAGACTGGCGTACAGGGAGTCTGGAACGAGGAAATAAAGGACGGACATGTTCTTGTGGCAAACGAAACCACTTGGGGTGGGGAGGAGAATCATCCGAGGTATTAGAAAGATGCCTCTTGAAAGGATGGCGAACAGGAGAGAAAAGACTGTCTTCAGCGTTAGCGCTGGGGATAGAGGCCGTGGCGGACTCTAAGTCGTAATCCACTGGAGAGCAAAAACCGGAAGGCACCGAGGGATTGGCAGAGAGCGGAAGAGCAGGAGGCACCAAGGAATGTGTGGATGTAGCTGTAGTAGAGGGAGGAAGAATAGCATCTGAGAAGACAGAGGTAGAGGGAGGCAAATGATAGTCAGTGGGAGGCCCAGAGGTGACGGGATGAAGCGAAGTACGATAAACATCACGGGACCGAAGACGATGAAGAACTTCCGGGATAGGAACATCATCTTCCGAAGTAGAAGAATCACGAAATTGACGCTGACGATCAATCGCGGCGGAAGGAGGAGGAGGGGAGGGTGGATCATCAAGATGAGATGAAAGGGAAGAGTCATCAGGGAGTGATGAGGAAGAAGAAGAAAAAGATGAAGGCGGGAGTTGAAGAGTGGCCTTACGAACAGAACGGCTGGACAAAAGTGTAGGGGCAGTAATTGGACGTTGAACATCTAGGCGTAATTGGGAGGCGTGAGCCTTCGTTCGGTGGTTAAACTCTTCGTGCCAAATCACGAAGTTGACAGGAGAGGTTTTCTGGATGATTTTATATCCATCAACCCAATGATCGTCCAATTTAGAAGTACGCTTGTGTTTGCGGAAATACACGAGGTCTCCGACTGCAAATGTGGGCAGACGTGCACGTTTGGAATGTAGACGCTGTCGTTTATGAAATGCTTTGAGAGCATTACGGTGGACAATCTGGTGAGCATTATATTTGTTCCGCAAGATGGTCTCAATCGGATTCTCACCGAAATATTTCCTTTGTGGGGTGAGAAGGTTGTCCATCGGTAAACGAGGTTCTCTACCATAAAGAAGGTAGAAGGGCGGAAAGCCAGTAGTGTCGTTTACATTTACCCGCAATGCTTCAAGTGCCTGGGGTAAGTACACGTCCCAGTACTGTGAATTACCATTGGTGAATTTCCCAAGGATATCATTAAGAGTGGAATGCATCCTCTCGTTACGACCGTTCGATTGGGGATGGTAGAAGCTGGTCGTGACGTGGCGAATGTGGAGCTTGTCCAGTGTCGAATGGAAAGTATTGCCGGTGAATTGCTTTCCATTGTCTGAGATAATAGTATGGGGACAACCATGGCGTGGTATGAACTCAAAAAGTAGAATATCAGTGACATTATCGGCGGAGGCATCCTTGAGAGGATAGCACTCAGGCCACACCGAATACTGGTCTACAAAGTGAAGTATGTAGGAATTACCGGACTGCGTGACAGGGTATGGACCCGAAATGTCTACACTAACAGTCTGCATGGGGAAATGAGACTGAGACATCAGTTGGATGGGAACCTGATGCGGTCTCATATTGCGACGCTTACAGATTCTGCAAGCCGCCACATATTCTGCTACATATTTATAAAGGGTAGACCAATAATAACGTCTGGTCACTATGTCATACGTCTTGTCACGACCCATATGACCGTTGGAATCATGGAATTCGTGAAGGATTCGTGAAATGAGATTACGAGGCAGGCAAATCAAAAAGCGATCCTCTCTTTTGGGATCAACTCGATAAAGAATATCGGTATCAGAGAGGATAGTGTATTTGGAAACAGACTTAGCGTCGCGTTCCCACTGAAGATGGATCTTCATAAGTTCAGGATCTTGACGCTGAGCAGAAGGTATGTCAATGGAGGGCATGAGAGAACCATCAGAAGAGATATACTCTTCATCTTCCAAAGGAGAGAAGATAGGAGGAGGACGATTGGAGTTGATCACAAGGATCTCCTTAGCATTATTATCTACGTCCGAGGAGGCCCTGGGATCTGATGAAGAAGAGAAACTAACATCCGTACAAGCAGGATATGGAATGCGTGAAATAAGGTCAGCAACCGTATTAAGTTCACCTGGAATATGCTCAATTGTGGCATCATAGCTCTGGAGGTTCAGAGCCCAGGTCTGAAGCTTAGGAGGCTGCTCAGAGGTCTTTGAGAGCCAAGTAAGTAATGGCTTGTGGTCACACCGGATAATAATGTGAGTACCACGGAGATAAAAATCCAACTTTTGCAACGCATAGTGGATTGCAAATGCCTCCTTCTCAGTAGTAGTCCACTTTTGCTGAGTACGAGTAAGGGCATGAGACAGAAATGCGATGGGCATTTCATGAGGTACATTTGGAATGATAGGACTAGAATTAGAAATGTCCTCTTGGACCAGGCAGGCTCCGATGGCACGATTAGAGGCGTCCGTATAAAGGATCATAGGGCTGTGCACATCAGGATGGGCCAATCGAGGGATAGTAGTTAAAGCTGATTTCAAATAATCAAAGGCCTGTTGGAAAGCATCGGACCAACGAAAGCGAGCATACTTTTTTGTAAGCGCTATAAGAGGCTCAGCAGCTCTGGAGAAATTTACTATGTGCTTTCTATAATATGAACAGCTGCCCACGAAACCACGAACATGGCGGACAGAAGTCGGTGGTGGCATGTCACGAATCGCCTGGACTTTGGCATCGTCCGGACGAATGCCATCTTTGTTAATAATGAAACCTAAATACTTGGTTTCAGACTGCAGAAAGATACATTTGGATAACTTAAGCATGACTTTGTGAGTACGTAGCCGAGTAAAAACTTTCTCAACATGTGAGAGATGGTCTTCAATGGTACCCGGAGTATGGATGAGGATATCATCTATGTACGCCAATGCAAAAGACTGCATACCCTTCAATACCTCGTCCATAAGGGACATGTAAGTGGCAGGGCTGCCTTTTAGGCCGAATGGCATGACATTCCATTTATAACTCCCCATGTGGGTACAGAATGACGACTTTTATTTGGCTTCCAGTGTCAATGGAATACACCAAAAGCCAGAACGAGCATCCAGGGTGGTAAACCACTGTGATTTGCCTACTGTGGCCAAAATATCATCTACTCTAGGCAAAGGGTAGGAGATGGTTTTTGTAATGGCATTAAGAGCCCGGTAGTCACAACAAAATCTGTTGGACCCATCTTTCTTAGAGACAATCACAATCGGTGAAGACCAAGTGGACCGGGAACGTTCAATTATGCCGGCTTCTAGCATATCAGTAATTGCTTTTTCAACAATCTCCCGATTTGTCAAGGGAGTGTGATAGGGTTTAAGAGAGACCGGAACTTCCGTTGTCGTCTCTATGTCCATTGTAACAGTGGACGTTCGTTTTAGCTCCATATCAGAGACGGCAAAAATGTCCTGATGTTTCTGAACCAACTGACGAATTCGTGATTCAAATGGTGAATCCGTGTTCAGTTGCTCTAGGAGTTGAGAAAGTCGAACAGAAGTGGAAGATGTGGAAGGAATAGGGGGTGTCAAATGTCTCTGTAGGAGAGGTAAGGAGTGAAGTTGTCCATAATTATAGGAAGGCCGAGGAGCGTTAGTAAAGGCAGGAAAGGGATTACAAGGGTGAGGAGGAGGGAATGTACACAATGGCTGACGCTCATGTACTGCTGCTAAGCGCATGACATTGGATGGGATGAGAGGAGGCGGATAAGCTGGAGGTGGGAAAGTCAGATTTGGAGAAGCTAGAGGTGGAGGAACAACGTGGGGAGTGGAGCCAGGAGGATGGGAAACACTCGATCTAAAGGCAGAAGAAGCAAGTTTGGCAACAACAGTACCCCGCTTGATAGTAGTGGATTTCCCAGAAGAGTTAAGAAGCATGAGAGGGAAATCTAGGGTAGCCGAAACAGTAGCTATGCCATCGACAACTTCGATGCAAGGGTCATCGAGAATGGCAGTATCGGTCAACTGTTCTACTAGTATGGAAAGACCTGGAAAGACGTAATCCGTACGCTTGACCCTGCCAGTGACTATGGTTAAAGCGTGGGGTTTGAGAGTGACAGGAGCAGTAAGACGTACTAACGAAGCAATATGAATATCATCCTGAAGAGGGATGTATTCGTTATTGATACGTATCTGCTTGAGATCAAAGTAAATACGTGCTCGGTGGCAATGAAGAAAATCACGACCAAGAATAAAATTTCGTGTCATGCCCCGAGTAACAATAAAAGGGTGGTTAAGAACTTGCGAACCGATTTTGAAATTGAGGACAGCAGTACCAATAGACTGTAAAGGCTGGCCTGTAACGGAAGCCATGTGGGTAGAGGTACGATGAAAATGAGCATGCTTGCGAAGGCGCTTAAACAGTTGCTCACGAATGAGACTGACTGTATCTCCTGTATCAACAAGAGCACGAAAACTCCACTTCCCAATAGAGATAAGACAGGAAGAAGGATCCGAATCAACTCGTAAAACGTTAATAGCCGGAGAAGAACGAGAAGACCGAGATTGTGGATCCGGAGATAAAGATTGGAAGGACCTACTCCATCCATCATGGTAAAGAGCAGTCACCCGTAACGGTCCTGCTTAACGGGCGACCCATGGTTTCCCTGGCTCATTAGAGGAGGAGGGTTGGATGGACGGCGGTTGAAAGATGGACAAGGACCCAGTTGTGAGGGCCTGGTTGGAGTATTTGACCATTGAATTTGTTGGTTATAATATGAACTGCGTTGGGGGCAATTACGAGCAATATGGCCTGGTCTTGTACATTTAAAACAAGTCAGTGTGGACACATTATGTATTTGAGACCCTTGGTGTTGTGGTCGACTTGAATGACGTTGGCTGGACTTGGAAGGTTCCCCGGAAAATGGTGTAACCAGCGAACGAATATGTTGGAAATTGGCTGACTGGTTTACCGTATGAAGGGTAGAGGTTATCTCCTGTAATGCATGTACTGAAAAGTCGAGAGATTCCGGTAACGGCTGGTTAATAGATTGTTGTTGGGACAGCTGTTGTAATTGCTGCTGCAATTGCTGATTCTGTTGCTGCAACTGTATTATCTGTTGTTCCATTTGTTGTGGAGAAGCCATTATAAAGAAATGCCTTCAATAGATGGAACAGGACTAGATCTTCAGAAACAAAGTCCTCAACGGGATGCACTGGATACTTCACAAAATAAACAATGGTAAGTTGCTCAGGTATGTCACTCAGTGGTGGGAGATCTGTGGGGTGACTTTTAGAATACTCTGCTAAATTACAAAAGAAAGTCTCCACCGGTATGAGTTGATCACGGCGCCAAAATACTCTCTCGTGTGATAGGACAGTACTCTCTTAGGTTGACTGTACCTATGGCCACGTCATCTAATTTCTAGACTCGCTTATGCAAGAGATGGTGTTTCTTAGATGATATATATTTAACCCAGGTTTTTCTTGCAGCTCATATATGATGGAGACCTTTAATGGAGGGAACACCATATAGTTTTCTTAATTACTACAGGCACCCTGTTTTTCTCTGACACACGGCTTGTAGCCCAGTTTATTCTTATTCAATGCAGGCAGTACTACTGTTTTTCTGATATCTCATGTACTCCATTAAGTTATTCTGATACATGACAGAACTGTCTATTCATCTGTGCTAGTTCAGAGATCGTATGCCTACACATGACACACTTACTTCAACTGGAGGCCGGGGAAGCATGCCTGTTTTCAGTGACCCAAATGTTGACCTGTTAATAGTTGACCTGTTCTTTCGTTCTTTTGTCCATACAAACTGTTCAACACATTATTAAGTTTACTGTAAACTATTTAATACACTATGTATGTCTCTAGGTACTAACATCCAAGGAATTATCTCTGATAAACTTAAACTTTCTAGCTACGAATCTTAACAACACCAGTATAACAACCTACTCGTTACGTCCTCAAACCAGACCGGCCCCGACTTCACTCCCCTTTCATTTTTTCTTCCGGTCCTAGCCGTTTAGTTTACCCACACCAGATTTTGATGACGTCATTTGTTTAATACTAGTGCTAAAGTAGCTAGCTAGTTTGTTATACAATATTCTACTCAATAGTAGCGCTATTCACGCTAAAGTAGTAGGAATAGGCCTACCTGTCACACAGGATCAGCGAACCAGAGTTGGTCAAGACCGTACTCCACCTCCACGTGGTGGTCCTGGAAACAGTCTGCAGCAGTGCAGTCTGGCTGAGCGAGTACGGATCGAAGAGGGAAGGCAACCCCGGTTCCAAAAAATGCCGTGCAGAAGTCGGATGTGTCGTCCGAAAGGTGCAGATATCACAGCTATGGCGTAAACAGACACAACGCAACCACCGTCCTTTTCAGGGCGAACGAGGAAGAAGAAGAAGAATGATTCATGCTATACAGAGCTTCTACAAGTCTTGCAGAAATTATGTGAGGACAGCAAACCATAAGTCAGAAGAGTTCAGGACCACCACTGGTGTAAGACAAGGTGATATCCTGTCACCTTATCTTTTCATACTCCTCATGGACGATGTTATCAAGGCATGTAAGGAGAGAACAAGAAAGTATTTAGTGGGGTACTGGAAGATGAGACAGGTACGTATTTCAGAGCTGGCATTTGCTGATGATGTTGCCCTGATTGCTAAATCAGAGGCACATCTCCAATCCAACCTGCAAGTCTGGAAGGAAGAGCTGGAGAAGAGAGGGGTGGTCATAAGCAGCTCTAAAACAAAATCCATGGTGATATCACTGTTATGTGCTTTATTTTCTATGTGGACATATTACTCTTGCTTTGATTTTCTCCTCTGACTGGACTGCCGTTTTACTGCAGTAAAGTTAGTATATTGCCGTAACTGTGGGTTTCTGCAATAATATTGGATTACGGATATTCAAGCATATTGTTTCTCATTATATTTTTGCCCATTAGTCTGTCGTCTAAGTTTCTTGATATCTCTTCGGTGTGTGTGTAATCAACCCAACATGGTCGATCATAACTTTTGAACGAAGAACAGAAGTGCTTAAGTATGCAGCACAAGCTTCTGTAACTCACAAGCAATCGACAGGAATGCCTGAATGACGACTTTTGCATTTATTATCCATGCATACAACATCGTATGATAATTGACGACGAAAATATACGGTTCATATATCACATAGGCAGTAGCTAACACACTGTACATTAGCCTCAACTGTTTGACCTCCACACTGTCAAGTTAACCGTTACTTTAGCACCTGAACTCTTCAGAGTTGTAATATCTACCACTGTTAGCTTCTTTAGAATAATTACGCAGTGAACGTATTTCAATAGGTTACCATACCTTAGCTTCTCTCTTAGGAGCCTTATTATTTATTAAATCTCTGGCTAGTTTCTCGTATTTAATTTGGCTGCTCACGCCATCATAGTCTGCCATAATTGAACCTGTTAACCTTAGTCTACGCACACCGTATTATATTAATTTAGTCTATGCGTTATCCACCGATAAAACGCGTACCATATATTCTGGAATCGAACGTCCTTATACATTTCATTTACCATTTACCATTCAAGCCTACACTTATATCTTTTAGTGGGCTAACCACACATAATCTAAAAACACTGCTTTATGCCCTAAGGCCACATGTCGACTCTCCGGTTACTAACAATTTACGCGAACATTATTATTCGGTCTAATGGGGTGTTGCATGGTGCGACCATCTGAATCAAGTTCAAACCAAAATGCTCGCAACCCATGCAACAATCCTCAACATCATCCCCCTCGATCCCAAACGTGACACTTGTGGCATATGTGAGAGTGGTGGAGACGAAGCATACTTACGTAAGTAATTATGTAAATAATGGTATTAATGATATTAATAATTACTTACTTACGTACTTGTGCTTCGTCTCCACCACTCTCACACGTGCCACAAGTGTCACGTTTGGGATCGAGGGGATGATGTTGAGGATTGTTGCATGGGTTGCGAGGATTTTGGTGAGCAGATCAAGTTATGTCAAATATACATTTCGTTGAAAATAAACAAGTCATCAAGTCGAATCGTTGAATTAACTATTTCAGTTTATTAGTTTTGAAACTGTGTTTGGAATACTTGAAACCATCATAATTAAATGAAAGGTAGGACTTCGACCTAATGGCCAGCTAACAAAACTTACAGGTCGACGAATCGATAAATAAAAAGAATTAATTGAACCCACAGAAGATTATAACTCGGGATCAAAATCTCCACTCCACCCTTAACACTGACAATTGCAGCGTGTTGTTCCCAAGGGATTTGAGTAGACAAAAATAGAATAGGTCTATCAGACCGCTCTCTCGGGCATTTCGCCACATTCGACTAACATGAGACTGTGCATAAAACTGTAACTGATGATACGATAGGAAACTCTATATACATAGCAATGCAACAGGAGGCAATCTGATCATCAGAAGTGTCCCTCCGTCAGATAAGTGTTTCGGCACTTTTATATATTTTACACTCTGAGGGGACTGGTACGCTTGGGTCATGACCAATGATTATATATTTGGTTTATAGTTAGGTTGCCAGCCCCATGCACAAGCTCATATTTGCTTTTACGACATGCCTGAGAGAGCTATTGTCTTATACGTTAGCTATAGTCTTATACGTTAGCTATTGTCTTATACGTTAGCTATAGTCTTATACACCTGTACGTTAGCTATAGTCTTATACGTTGTGTCTTCTCGGGGATCCCAGGGTATTAAACCGGCCTACTTATTAACGTTTCTCCAGTCTCTTCTTTCGTTCCTGTAATCAAAGACTGCTTCTGTCCCATTGTTTCTAATTGTTAATAGCTTCGGTCGTCTACCGCTAATAGTTTTTTCTTTCACGTTGTAATTGACAGTCCCCTTTAGAGCCCTCCCCCAGTAAATCTTTCTTCTTCTTCTTATTCCTCTTCTTCTTCTTCTTCCTCCTCCTCCTCTTCTTCTTCTTATTCTGACTTTTTTCTTCTTATTCCTCTTCTTCTTTTTATTCCTTCTCCTCATGTTCTTCTTCTCAATGTTCTGTTTCTTTTTTCCTTTCATTCCTCTTCTTCTTCTTCCTCTTCCTCCTCCTCTTCTTCTTCTTCCTCCTCCTCTTCTTCTTCTGCTTCATTTTTCTTCTCAACTTCTACTTCTTCTTCTTCTTCCTCCTCCCCATCTTCTTCATATTATTCTGCTTCTTTTTTTTTTCTTCCTCTTCTTTTTCTTCTTATTCTGCTTCTTTTTTTCATATTCTTCTTCTTCTTCCTTTTCTTCTTCCTTTTCTTATTCTGCCTCTTATTTCTCCTTATTTCTCTTCTTCTTCCTCCTCCTCATTTTCCTCTTCGTATTCTGCTTCTTTTCATTCCTCTCCTTCTTCTTCCTCCTTTTCATTTTCATCTTCTTCTTATTCTACATCTTTTTTTCTTCTCATTTCTCTTCTTCTTCCTCCCTCCACCTCCTATTTTTCTTCTTCTTATTCTGTCTGTTTTTTATTCTTATTCCTCTTCTTTTTCCTCCTCCCCTTCTTATTTTTCTTCTTCTGCTTCTTTTGTTTTCTTATTCCTCTTATTGTTCTTCCTCCTGTTCCTCTTCCTCCTCTTCTTCTTCTTCTTCCTCCTCCTCCTCATCTTCTTCTTCTTCTTCCTCTCCTCTTCTTTTTATCTTCCTTCTTTTCTTCTTATTTCTCTTCATCTTTTTCCTTCTTCTTCTTCTTTTTTTTCTTCCTCTTTTTCTTCGTCTTCCTCCTCAACTTCTTCTTCTTCTCATTCTGCTTCTTCTTCTTCTTTTTCCTCTTATTCTTCTTTCTTTGTCTTCTTTGCTCTCAAATAATCACATCTTATAAAGTTGGCAGTCCGTCTCATGCTTGTCTCAGCTTTCAATAACTCACAACATCCGTAACATCTTCTTCCACAAACGGTTTATGTCTGTTATCTACCAACAGCCATCTGCCGATTAGTTTGCTGTTGTTGGTTATCTTGTTGTTGTCAGGTCAAACATTCATTATTTTTTTTTAACTCATTGTCTGCTTCTTTAATTTACAGTGTTATTTGCTTTCACGTCAAAATCCATTGTACTAAATACAAGGTCTTTGCTTTTTTTAAGGCATATTTAAAAAGTCAATGACCCAACCTCTAATAAACACTCCAAGCTAAAATTGTTTATCAAAATTACAACTAGAAAATTTCAGGACAGCAGTCCAATAACATTTGAATACACTTTAACAATGATAACTATGTCTCAGTTATTTAAATAAGTAACCTGTGACAAAATTTTGACACATCAAAATAACATCAATTTGGTTAGTGTATAACAATCACTTATGTTGTTGTCTATGTAGTAAAGTGAATCCGTATCACAACACGCTCAAATTCCCCGCTTAAAACGAACTAGCTATAGTAATTTTAAATCTATAAATAACTACAGTATTTGAAATTTGTCTGAGGGTCCAGTCAAATTTACCACCAACAATTTAACTAGAGTATTTGAATTTTTCTAAGAAAACAAGTTAAAAGTTAACACCCCCCCCCCCCCCCCCCCCCCCCCCCCCCCCAACACACCCACCCCAATATTTATCGAAGGACGTAGTAAAATTTAACAACCAATCAAATCGTTACCTCTTTTTTGTAATGACAAGAAAATTTTTGGTTGAAGTGGAAATAATGCCTATTTTGAGTTTTTGACCGAACTTAAATAATTTATTTCTTGATAACTAAAGATACTTAAAATGCAAGGGATATCTCAAATTATAGCGCTGATATTGCTTAACATATACACATAGAGATTCCCTCATACAAAGTTATCTTGGCGTAGAAAAATTTAATTTAGTAATATTTTCACATCAGGTTAAGATCAAATTTAATCACACAAAAACTAACCCCATTTGAATGCAAAGGAATAACTAAAGGAAAACTATATAGAACGATAGAGATTAATTGGCCGTTTAATTGTCACTTATATTGCTTACTGCCCCGAAGGAAGTAATGGAAAGATGGAAAGAATATTTCTCAGAACTCCTGGATGGTGATTATGGTGAAGCATCAGAAATGATAACCACTAGCACAGAAGAGAAAACCAATGATGGTGAAGATTACATAAAGATGGAAGAACTGAAGGCAGCACTGGAGAAAATCAAGATGGGCAAAGCAGCTGGGCATGATGGTATAACACTAGAAATGGTTAAGTACATGGAAGCATCAGGCGACCTATTACTCTTTGTCATGAAATATTCTAATCCACATATATAAATTATTAGGTAAATATGAAGCCTAACAAATAAAATTAATAAAGAAAAGAGCAATGGGAAAATAACAGTGCTGTCACAAAGAATGTACTCGAAATCCCCCTTGTTTTCTGCTTCGTCTGCAAATTGTAACGCTTTCACGTTGATATAAAAGCTTACTGTATTATTACCCGCCTTCTTCAATGAAACGTGTGCTGCATTTCTAAGAAAAACATTGAGACGTACTGCGTAATGACCTAAATTAATCCTAACATTAATTATAATGCGTTACCAAAACGAACGAACAGATGGACAAAAGGATAAAGAGAGAGGGGAGGGCTGAAAATCAGGAACGCATGCAACACGCGTCGCGCGATACACAAATGCTGCCATCACGCGTGTAAGTCTACATGCACTAATTTTTTTTCAGACGGACAGTGATAAAATACACTACCCTTTCCCAGAGTTAGGTTTATAAATCATAAAAAACTCTTATTAGAAAAGATAACATTAGATGGGTTTACGGTTGAAAACATAACAGTACCCAGACAGCACATCTTCGAAACAGGAGGTAGAAGAAATTGCATATTTTGAATGCAGCCACGTAGCTCCTTTAAATTTGTATTTTTGGGTTCCTTAGGGCTTGCTGACAAATAATATGTAAAACGTTACGCAAATAGTCCAGGAATTAATAAATTATACCCAAAAATAAAATATTGGGGGTGCCTGACAGCATAAAATCATTTCTGCTCATAAGATTTTTTTTTTACGTGTTTGAAAAAAATTTACGTTACAGAAATAGCCTACCATGTAAACTCCAAATTGATTGGAGCGCAACAAATGAAAGCCTAACCACGATTGGTCGGGCTATAAATACTATCTTGGTTGTTAGGGGAAACGGGGAAAGGTAACATTTTTTCAAACACTTGTCGAAACGGGGCTCATTGGTCAGACTCGCTGATATACACACTTGGGAGCGTTAGTTCGAAACCACTTGTTTAAATAAGATTGATAAAGCATCAGTGCGTTGAAGCCAGCTTATATTTGGCTAAATAAAAGCCTGGAAGATAAGCAGATGGGAATTTGTGCCAGTTTGTGCCAGAATTCATTGCTAATCAACGTATCTGTGTTTATTCGTATGAATTGTGGTAAGCTTGAACCATTCAATATCTTTTAATGAAAATTGAATGTGAATTGTTGATTTATGCCTGTATATATATGTGTAGTTCAGTGGCCAACGTGAGGTAAAGCCTATAATGCTCCAGCCTGAACAGAGGGTGTCGAAGGAAAGTAAAACGGCATGGAATGGCCAAACAGTACACTGACACCTAGATGATTGAATAGAAAGAAATAATGCTGGAATTGCAGAGGCGTAGTAACCATTAAGAAGGGTAATACTGGAATAAAGTATTTCAAATGAAGCTGACAGTTGGCCTAATGCTCTGAACTCAATGTTTGTGCTGTGTTGTAATCAGTGTAACAAGAGAGTTTAAGTTAGTTATGAAGTAGAAGGTACATCCTTCTTGATTTCAGGGACAGTGGTCTTGATGGTACTGAGCAGCACCTGGTCAGAGCTTTGCTGAATCCAGTGTCGGACAGCATACTCCTTGGTCCTTTTAGCTATCAGTGAGGTGTCTCCAGAGCCCAGAGGAGAATTCGAGCAGAGGAGTCCTTTCCTGCCGCCATCACGCCAGATAAGCTAACTTGGCCAGCTGAGCTCAACATTATGTCCCCTCATCTTGAACTGACTTTGTAAAATTAACATTAAGAGGGGAATTTACTTGTCTTAAAATCAGGAACTGTGAACATCTCCAATACTAGTCCCTAAAGACAAACTATTGAAGTCATGATGACAAATACCAACAGAGCTTGAACAAAACAAAACCAGTATTACCTCATTTTACTACTACACAACTGACACACATAGAACATTTGTAATAATATATGTCACTACAATATTCATATTAAATACATTCTGTACATAACTTGTAATTTAAATTGATTGTGATTCCTGGTTCCCTTGTAGTTGAATCAGGACACATATTCATTCATGCCAGTAATGAATACATATTGTTATTTGAAAAGTTACGAGTGACTTCTTTAAGATATTCTCATAGAGTGTTATATGTATGTGAGTGTCACAGTGTTGTTAAGAGTAGTGGATTAAATTAAATTGTTTATCTGTCTGTTGTTGTGACTTACACTTCATCATACACATACCCTAAACACATAACGTAGTCATCACACTATTCCAGAATAATTCTGACTGAGATATATAGATATGTGGTAGCAAGTAAGGTTATCTATAATACACCACTCTTAATAGATATAGATACCTTCACAGCTGATCTCAGTCAGTACACTAAGTCCCCTATAAATATTTATAACATCCCACTTCACCACATATATTGGGGTCTCGCTCTTGGGATTTTGAATCTTTCCCTATTAAAAATATTGGGGGTAATTCACTTCAGGGAATATAAGAATTAAAAGGTATCCTTGGGTGGAATTAAATAAGGTTGAGCTCACGGTGCCTGTGTTGTCCATTAGAGATTGAATTGTTGGTTAGACATTGTATAAATTTACATAATAGACAATGGCGGACCTGGCCAAATTTCGATCTGCTGCGGTTCAGACTGCAAAAGAGTTAGGATTAGATGGGCAAGTTATGGTTGCCTATGTCACGACGGAATGTGACAAATTTATTGAACGTGAAGAAAGAAGGTTTGAAGCCGAAAGAAAGTTAGAGGCTGACAAGGAAATTAAGAGGTTGAAGCAGATTAAGAGGTTGAGGCAAAGAGGCTAAGAAATTGGAGGCAGAAAGAGAAGACAAAAGATTAGCTGCAGAAGAGAAGAAATTAGCTGCAGAAAGGGAAGAGAGGAGATTAGCTGCAGAGAGGGAAGCAGAAAAGGAGGAGAAAAGATTACAAAGGGAACATGAATTACGACTAAGGGAGTTTGAGTTTCAAGGCCATGCTCCTGAAAATGGTGCCAGTCCCTTTGCCTCTGATGCTACGGTTACTCAAGGAGCCTCAACCTCAGCTATGAATTTTCATTTAGATCATTTTGTTGAGAAAGACGATGATATTGAGAGCTACCTAAATAGGTACGAACTATTAGCTACCACGTATGGGTTAGAGAGAGAAAGGTGGAGCTTAAAGTTATCTCAGGGACTTCGTGGGGCAGCTTATGAAGTTTTTGCAAAAATGAGCAGAGGTGATCAGGAAAATTATGACATGCTAAAGCAGGCTCTTTTGTTAAGGTATGAAAAGAATGCAGAGTTTTACAGGAAAAAATTTAGGAATGCTAAACTACTGTCAGGTGAAACCTATCACCAGTTCTCTGCACGAATAGAGACATACTTGGAGAAATGGACTTCTCTGGGGAAAACCCAAGATCTTAAGGAAATGGTCCTTATAGAGCAATTAAGAGAGTCCATGGCTCCAGACCTGAGAAAGTTTCTCATGGAACAAGGTGCAGAGAGGCTGGGTGAGTTGCTAAATGTTGCTGAAAGGTATCAAGCAGCTCAAGCAGAGGTAACAGGTAATAAAAAGAAACAGGTGGACAACTTTAGGGCACCACAGAACTTTAATAAATTTGATCCTAAGGATCAAAATAAAGGTAAGCACCAATTTGATAGGCCACGGTATGAAAATAAAAATAAATTCCCACAATTCGATGAAAGGAAATATAATGAAAGAAAATCTTTCAACCAAGGAAAAAGGTGGTGTAAGAATTGTCAGATGGACAATCATGACACTGACCGTTGCAGAAGGAAACCTGTGTATATGGCAACCCTTCAGGTCAGGTCGACCTCAAGACAGGAGGAGGATATTATGTTAGATACCACTCCAGAAGAGATGAGGAAGGCACAGGCTGGGGATAAAACACTCAAGCCTTGTTTCAAAAAATTGTCAACTTGTCATACAACTCCAGGCAAGGGAGATTTTTACATGAAAAACAAGTTGATGTATAGGAAGGCCGGAACTAGATCCCATGGTCACGGACAGCTGGTTCTTCCAAAGAGATATAGGACAGACTTAATAAGGAGCCTACATGTGAAACCAGATGGGGACCATGAGAAAATAGGTACCATCATTCAAAAGGTGGCTCACAATTATTATTGGCCCAAAGCAAGATGGGACATTGAGAATTTTGTAGAAAGGTGTAGCATAGCACATGAGGGAACACCCACAAGTGGGAACATGGATCAGGACCTGGACACGCCACGGGGCAAAATTAGGCCTGATAATAAAAAGAGATATAAATTTGATAAAGTGGACCAAATGGAATGGGAAGCCCCTTTTCACGGACAAGCTTCACTTAACTGTTTTACAATGGCCACTATGCGGAGAGTGCAAAGGATGTCTTACCCCAGGATAAGCCGACAATCCCTCAATCGGACTTAAACAAACTGGAGGAAGAGGATGTAGGGAGGAAATCTCTCATCAAGAATTTTAAGTGGGGAGACAGCCCCAAGAGAAAAATTGGTAGCGGTCGTTTTGTGAATGATAATTCTGGGAAGAAAAATCATCACTATAAAGCTTCGAGTGGAAGAGACCATACCGGTGCATGGACAAATAGGTCCACACAATTAAAGGTCCATATGTAGCTTTGTTAAGAACGTGGATTGATGAAAAGGCAGAGGAAAACATTACATCTTCATACCAATATGTGAATGAGCTGACCACTCGGTTGAAAACTGGCTGGAAACTTGCCAATGAAAATTTGAAACAAGCCAGGAAGAAACATGCTGCCTATTATAACAGGAAGGCGAAAGACAGAAATTTGGCTGTGGGAGAGAAAGTACTGCTTCTTTTGCCTGGGAGTCAGAATAAGTTACAAATTGGATGGCAGGGTCCATATACAGTTTTAGAGAAGGTGTCTAGAACAAATTATAAGATAGATAAGAAGGGGAAAAAAAAATCTATCATGTGAATCTCCTGAAGAAATATTTGGAAAGAGAACATCAGGAAGAGACACACTTGTTGACCTTGTCCATCGCCATGGAGATGAAAAAGGAACCACTTTCATCATTTGAATATCCATTACACCCCTGTGAGACAGCAGCACAGGTGAAAATCAGTACACATTTAACGAAAACTCAGAAAGAGAGAGTGCAACAGGTTCTAAATAATCATGCAGAGGTGTTAACAGACCGACCAGGGCATACAAACCTATTGGAATATGATATGAAACTGATGGACCCCACACCTGTCTGTATGAAACCATATTCGATTCCGTTTGCTAAGGAGAAAGCTTTGAAGGAAGAGATAGACTATCTGTTGAAGGAAGGAATTATTTCGCACAGTGAGTCTTCGTATAGTTCCGGTGTTGTACTTTTAAGGAAGCCCTCTGGAGAACATAGACTCTGTATAGATTACAGGAGACTGAATGCTATTACAGAAGGACAGGTGGATCCATTGCCGGATACAAATCAGCTGTTTGCCAGACTAAATAAAGCTAAATATTTCTCAAAAGTGGATCTGAGTAAAGGATACTATCAGATTCCAGTAAAGCCTGAGGTTAGACCATACCTAGCTTTTAGTACCTCAGAAGGACACTATGAGTTTAATAGATTGCCATTTGGATTGAAGAATGCGCCTAGTGTCTTCTCTAGAATGATGAGAAATTATTGGATCCTCTGAATAATCCCTGTATAACAAATTTTATGGATGATATCCTTATAGCAACAGAAACATTTGAGGAACACATTGACTCTCTGAACATGCTGTTTGATCGACTTAGGGAGGCAAATTTAACAGCCCGTCCAACCAAATGTTGCGTTGGATGTAAAGAATTGGAATTTTTGGGACACACAGTTTATCAGGGAAACATGACCCCTGACCCAAAGAATTTAGAAAAACTACAGAAAGCCCCGAGACCACAAACCAAGAAGGACGTGAGATCCTTTGTCTCATTATGTGGTTTTTCTACCAGAAGTATATAAAAAACTTTAATTCCATATGTGCACCTTTAACGGAATTGACACGTAAAGGACATCCAGATCGCATTACATGGACACCACAATGTGAAATGACTTACCAAGAATTGAAGGAAAAGCTCACAAGTAAACCCATTTTGAAATTACCTGACTTAAGTCAAGAATTCATTGTAAGGACGGATGCAAGTAATATTGGGTTAGGTGCAACTCTACTACAGAAATCAGATGCATTGGATGGGGAATTAAGCCCAGTGGCATATGCTAGCAGAAAGTTGAATAAAGCTGAAATCAACTACTCAACTAGCGAAAAAGAATGTCTTGCAGTAATATGGGCGATAAAGAAATTCAATATTTATCTATATGGGAAGGCATTTAAGTTGCAAACAGATCACAAACCTTTATCGTTTTTAGCACAGGCTAAGCATGAGAACTCTAGGCTACTCCGATGGTCTTTGCTTCTGGCTCCATATAATTTTAGCATTGAGTATATATCTGGAAAAACCAATTTGGGAGCGGATTTTTTTAAGCCGCCATCCGTGTGATGAGAATCACCGTAAACCCCAGAAATAATAATAAATTTCTCTATGTGTATATAGAATAAAGGACTGACATATAATGTCTGTTTTAAGAGGGGAGGTGTCATGAAATATTCTAATCCACATATATAAATTATTAGGTAAATATGAAGCCTAACAAATAAAATTAATAAAGAAAAGAGCAATGGGAAAATAACAGTGCTGTCACAAAGAATGTACTCGAAATCCCCCTTGTTTTCTGCTTCGTCTGCAAATTGTAACGCTTTCACGTTGATATAAAAGCTTACTGTATTATTACCCGCCTTCTTCAATGAAACGTGTGCTGCATTTCTAAGAAAAACATTGAGACGTACTGCGTAATGACCTAAATTAATCCTAACATTAATTATACTGCGTTACCAAAACGAACGAACAGATGGACAAAAGGATAAAGAGAGAGGGGAGGGCTGAAAATCAGGAACGCATGCAACACGCGTCGCGCGATACACAAATGCTGCCATCACGCGTGTAAGTCTACATGCACTAATTTTTTTTTCAGACGGACAGTGATAAAATACACTACCCTTTCCCAGAGTTAGGTTTATAAATCATAAAAAACTCTTATTAGAAAAGATAACATTAGATGGGTTTACGGTTGAAAACATAACAGTACCCAGACAGCACATCTTCGAAACAGGAGGTAGAAGAAATTGCATATTTTGAATGCAGCCACGTAGCTCCTTTAAATTTGTATTTTTGGGTTCCTTAGGGCTTGCTGACAAATAATATGTAAAACGTTACGCAAATAGTCCAGGAATTAATAAATTATACCCAAAATAAAATATTGGGGGTGCCTGACAGCATAAAATCATTTCTGCTCATAAGATTTTTTTTTTACGTGTTTGAAAAAAATTTACGTTACAGAAATAGCCTACCATGTAAACTCCAAATTGATTGGAGCGCAACAAATGAAAGCCTAACCACGATTGGTCGGGCTATAAATACTATCTTGGTTGTTAGGGGAAACGGGGAAAGGTAACATTTTTTCAAACACTTGTCGAAACGGGGCTCATTGGTCAGACTCGCTGATATACACACTTGGGAGCGTTAGTTCGAAACCACTTGTTTAAATAAGATTGATAAAGCATCAGTGCGTTGAAGCCAGCTTATATTTGGCTAAATAAAAGCCTGGAAGATAAGCAGATGGGAATTTGTGCCAGTTTGTGCCAGAATTCATTGCTAATCAACGTATCTGTGTTTATTCGTATGAATTGTGGTAAGCTTGAACCATTCAATATCTTTTAATGAAAATTGAATGTGAATTGTTGATTTATGCCTGTATATATATGTGTAGTTCAGTGGCCAACGTGAGGTAAAGCCTATAATGCTCCAGCCTGAACAGAGGGTGTCGAAGGAAAGTAAAACGGCATGGAATGGCCAAACAGTACACTGACACCTAGATGATTGAATAGAAAGAAATAATGCTGGAATTGCAGAGGCGTAGTAACCATTAAGAAGGGTAATACTGGAATAAAGTATTTCAAATGAAGCTGACAGTTGGCCTAATGCTCTGAACTCAATGTTTGTGCTGTGTTGTAATCAGTGTAACAAGAGAGTTTAAGTTAGTTATGAAGTAGAAGGTACATCCTTCTTGATTTCAGGGACAGTGGTCTTGATGGTACTGAGCAGCACCTGGTCAGAGCTTTGCTGAATCCAGTGTCGGACAGCATACTCCTTGGTCCTTTTAGCTATCAGTGAGGTGTCTCCAGAGCCCAGAGGAGAATTCGAGCAGAGGAGTCCTTTCCTGCCGCCATCACGCCAGATAAGCTAACTTGGCCAGCTGAGCTCAACATTATGTCCCCTCATCTTGAACTGACTTTGTAAAATTAACATTAAGAGGGGAATTTACTTGTCTTAAAATCAGGAACTGTGAACATCTCCAATACTAGTCCCTAAAGACAAACTATTGAAGTCATGATGACAAATACCAACAGAGCTTGAACAAAACAAAACCAGTATTACCTCATTTTACTACTACACAACTGACACACATAGAACATTTGTAATAATATATGTCACTACAATATTCATATTAAATACATTCTGTACATAACTTGTAATTTAAATTGATTGTGATTCCTGGTTCCCTTGTAGTTGAATCAGGACACATATTCATTCATGCCAGTAATGAATACATATTGTTATTTGAAAAGTTACGAGTGACTTCTTTAAGATATTCTCATAGAGTGTTATATGTATGTGAGTGTCACAGTGTTGTTAAGAGTAGTGGATTAAATTAAATTGTTTATCTGTCTGTTGTTGTGACTTACACTTCATCATACACATACCCTAAACACATAACGTAGTCATCACACTATTCCAGAATAATTCTGACTGAGATATATAGATATGTGGTAGCAAGTAAGGTTATCTATAATACACAACTCTTAATAGATATAGATACCTTCACAGCTGATCTCAGTCAGTACACTAAGTTCCCTATAAGTATTTATAACATCCCACTTCACCACATATATTGGGGTCTCGCTCTTGGGATTTTGAATCTTTCCCTATTAAAAATATTGGGGGTAATTCACTTCAGGGAATATAAGAATTAAAAGGTATCCTTGGGTGGAATTAAATAAGGTTGAGCTCACGGTGCCTGTGTTGTCCATTAGAGATTGAATTGTTGGTTAGACATTGTATAAATTTACATAATAGACAATGGCGGACCTGGCCAAATTTCGATCTGCTGCGGTTCAGACTGCAAAAGAGTTAGGATTAGATGGGCAAGTTATGGTTGCCTATGTCACGACGGAATGTGACAAATTTATTGAACGTGAAGAAAGAAGGTTTGAAGCCGAAAGAAAGTTAGAGGCTGACAAGGAAATTAAGAGGTTGCAGATTGAGGCTGAGGCTAAGAAATTGGAGGCAGAAAGAGAAGACAAAAGATTAGCTGCAGAAGAGAAGAAATTAGCTGCAGAAAGGGAAGAGAGGAGATTAGCTGCAGAGAGGGAAGCAGAAAAGGAGGAGAAAAGATTACAAAGGGAACATGAATTACGACTAAGGGAGTTTGAGTTTCAAGGCCATGCTCCTGAAAATGGTGCCAGTCCCTTTGCCTCTGATGCTACGGTTACTCAAGGAGCCTCAACCTCAGCTATGAATTTTCATTTAGATCATTTTGTTGAGAAAGACGATGATATTGAGAGCTACCTAAATAGGTACGAACTATTAGCTACCACGTATGGGTTAGAGAGAGAAAGGTGGAGCTTAAAGTTATCTCAGGGACTTCGTGGGGCAGCTTATGAAGTTTTTGCAAAAATGAGCAGAGGTGATCAGGAAAATTATGACATGCTAAAGCAGGCTCTTTTGTTAAGGTATGAAAAGAATGCAGAGTTTTACAGGAAAAAATTTAGGAATGCTAAACTACTGTCAGGTGAAACCTATCACCAGTTCTCTGCACGAATAGAGACATACTTGGAGAAATGGACTTCTCTGGGGAAAACCCAAGATCTTAAGGAAATGGTCCTTATAGAGCAACTAAGAGAGTCCATGGCTCCAGACCTGAGAAAGTTTCTCATGGAACAAGGTGCAGAGAGGCTGGTGAGTTGCTAAATGTTGCTGAAAGGTATCAAGCAGCTCAAGCAGAGGTAACAGGTAATAAAAAGAAACAGGTGGACAACTTTAGGGCACCACAGAACTTTAATAAATTTGATCCTAAGGATCAAAATAAAGGTAAGCACCAATTTGATAGGCCACGGTATGAAAATAAAAATAAATTCCCACAATTCGATGAAAGGAAATATAATGAAAGAAAATCTTTCAACCAAGGAAAAAGGTGGTGTAAGAATTGTCAGATGGACAATCATGACACTGACCGTTGCAGAAGGAAACCTGTGTATATGGCAACCCTTCAGGTCAGGTCGACCTCAAGACAGGAGGAGGATATTATGTTAGATACCACTCCAGAAGAGATGAGGAAGGCACAGGCTGGGGATAAAACACTCAAGCCTTGTTTCAAAAAATTGTCAACTTGTCATACAACTCCAGGCAAGGGAGATTTTTACATGAAAAACAAGTTGATGTATAGGAAGGCCGGAACTAGATCCCATGGTCACGGACAGCTGGTTCTTCCAAAGAGATATAGGACAGACTTAATAAGGAGCCTACATGTGAAACCAGATGGGGACCATGAGAAAATAGGTACCATCATTCAAAAGGTGGCTCACAATTATTATTGGCCCAAAGCAAGATGGGACATTGAGAATTTTGTAGAAAGGTGTAGCATAGCACATGAGGGAACACCCACAAGTGGGAACATGGATCAGGACCTGGACACGCCACGGGGCAAAATTAGGCCTGATAATAAAAAGAGATATAAATTTGGAAAAGTGGACCAAATGGAATGGGAAGCCCCTTTTCACGGACAAGCTTCACTTAACTGTTTTACAATGGCCACTATGCGGAGAGTGCAAAAGGATGTCTTACCCCAGGATAAGCCGACAATCCCTCAATCGGACTTAAACAAACTGGAGGAAGAGGATGTAGGGAGGAAATCTCTCATCAAGAATTTTAAGTGGGGAGACAGCCCCAAGAGAAAAATTGGTAGCGGTCGTTTTGTGAATGATAATTCTGGGAAGAAAAATCATCACTATAAAGCTTCGAGTGGAAGAGACCATACCGGTGCATGGACAAATAGGTCCACACAATTAAAGGTCCATATGTAGCTTTGTTAAGAACGTGGATTGATGAAAAGGCAGAGGAAAACATTACATCTTCATACCAATATGTGAATGAGCTGACCACTCGGTTGAAAACTGGCTGGAAACTTGCCAATGAAAATTTGAAACAAGCCAGGAAGAAACATGCTGCCTATTATAACAGGAAGGCGAAAGACAGAAATTTGGCTGTGGGAGAGAAAGTACTGCTTCTTTTGCCTGGGAGTCAGAATAAGTTACAAATTGGATGGCAGGGTCCATATACAGTTTTAGAGAAGGTGTCTAGAACAAATTATAAGATAGATAAGAAGGGGAAAAAAAAATCTATCATGTGAATCTCCTGAAGAAATATTTGGAAAGAGAACATCAGGAAGAGACACACTTGTTGACCTTGTCCATCGCCATGGAGATGAAAAAGGAACCACTTTCATCATTTGAATATCCATTACACCCCTGTGAGACAGCAGCACAGGTGAAAATCAGTACACATTTAACGAAAACTCAGAAAGAGAGAGTGCAACAGGTTCTAAATAATCATGCAGAGGTGTTAACAGACCGACCAGGGCATACAAACCTATTGGAATATGATATGAAACTGATGGACCCCACACCTGTCTGTATGAAACCATATTCGATTCCGTTTGCTAAGGAGAAAGCTTTGAAGGAAGAGATAGACTATCTGTTGAAGGAAGGAATTATTTCGCACAGTGAGTCTTCGTATAGTTCCGGTGTTGTACTTTTAAGGAAGCCCTCTGGAGAACATAGACTCTGTATAGATTACAGGAGACTGAATGCTATTACAGAAGGACAGGTGGATCCATTGCCGGATACAAATCAGCTGTTTGCCAGACTAAATAAAGCTAAATATTTCTCAAAAGTGGATCTGAGTAAAGGATACTATCAGATTCCAGTAAAGCCTGAGGTTAGACCATACCTAGCTTTTAGTACCTCAGAAGGACACTATGAGTTTAATAGATTGCCATTTGGATTGAAGAATGCGCCTAGTGTCTTCTCTAGAATGATGAGAAAATTATTGGATCCTCTGAATAATCCCTGTATAACAAATTTTATGGATGATATCCTTATAGCAACAGAAACATTTGAGGAACACATTGACTCTCTGAACATGCTGTTTGATCGACTTAGGGAGGCAAATTTAACAGCCCGTCCAACCAAATGTTGCGTTGGATGTAAAGAATTGGAATTTTTGGGACACACAGTTTATCAGGGAAACATGACCCCTGACCCAAAGAATTTAGAAAAAACTACAGAAAGCCCCGAGACCACAAACCAAGAAGGACGTGAGATCCTTTGTCTCATTATGTGGTTTCTACCAGAAGTATATAAAAAACTTTAATTCCATATGTGCACCTTTAACGGAATTGACACGTAAAGGACATCCAGATCGCATTACATGGACACCACAATGTGAAATGACTTACCAAGAATTGAAGGAAAAGCTCACAAGTAAACCCATTTTGAAATTACCTGACTTAAGTCAAGAATTCATTGTAAGGACGGATGCAAGTAATATTGGGTTAGGTGCAACTCTACTACAGAAATCAGATGCATTGGATGGGGAATTAAGCCCAGTGGCATATGCTAGCAGAAAGTTGAATAAAGCTGAAATCAACTACTCAACTAGCGAAAAAGAATGTCTTGCAGTAATATGGGCGATAAAGAAATTCAATATTTATCTATATGGGAAGGCATTTAAGTTGCAAACAGATCACAAACCTTTATCGTTTTTAGCACAGGCTAAGCATGAGAACTCTAGGCTACTCCGATGGTCTTTGCTTCTGGCTCCATATAATTTTAGCATTGAGTATATATCTGGAAAAACCAATTTGGGAGCGGATTTTTTAAGCCGCCATCCGTGTGATGAGAATCACCGTAAACCCCAGAAATAATAATAAATTTCTCTATGTGTATATAGAATAAAGGACTGACATATAATGTCTGTTTTAAGAGGGGAGGTGTCATGAAATATTCTAATCCACATATATAAATTATTAGGTAAATATGAAGCCTAACAAATAAAATTAATAAAGAAAAGAGCAATGGGAAAATAACAGTGCTGTCACAAAGAATGTACTCGAAATCCCCCTTGTTTTCTGCTTCGTCTGCAAATTGTAACGCTTTCACGTTGATATAAAAGCTTACTGTATTATTACCCGCCTTCTTCAATGAAACGTGTGCTGCATTTCTAAGAAAAACATTGAGACGTACTGCGTAATGACCTAAATTAATCCTAACATTAATTATACTGCGTTACCAAAACGAACGAACAGATGGACAAAAGGATAAAGAGAGAGGGGAGGGCTGAAAATCAGGAACGCATGCAACACGCGTCGCGCGATACACAAATGCTGCCATCACGCGTGTAAGTCTACATGCACTAATTTTTTTTTCAGACGGACAGTGATAAAATACACTACCCTTTCCCAGAGTTAGGTTTATAAATCATAAAAAACTCTTATTAGAAAAGATAACATTAGATGGGTTTACGGTTGAAAACATAACAGTACCCAGACAGCACATCTTCGAAACAGGAGGTAGAAGAAATTGCATATTTTGAATGCAGCCACGTAGCTCCTTTAAATTTGTATTTTTGGGTTCCTTAGGGCTTGCTGACAAATAATATGTAAAACGTTACGCAAATAGTCCAGGAATTAATAAATTATACCCAAAATAAAATATTGGGGGTGCCTGACAGCATAAAATCATTTCTGCTCATAAGATTTTTTTTTTTACGTGTTTGAAAAAAATTTACGTTACAGAAATAGCCTACCATGTAAACTCCAAATTGATTGGAGCGCAACAAATGAAAGCCTAACCACGATTGGTCGGGCTATAAATACTATCTTGGTTGTTAGGGGAAACGGGGAAAGGTAACATTTTTTCAAACACTTGTCGAAACGGGGCTCATTGGTCAGACTCGCTGATATACACACTTGGGAGCGTTAGTTCGAAACCACTTGTTTAAATAAGATTGATAAAGCATCAGTGCGTTGAAGCCAGCTTATATTTGGCTAAATAAAAGCCTGGAAGATAAGCAGATGGGAATTTGTGCCAGTTTGTGCCAGAATTCATTGCTAATCAACGTATCTGTGTTTATTCGTATGAATTGTGGTAAGCTTGAACCATTCAATATCTTTTAATGAAAATTGAATGTGAATTGTTGATTTATGCCTGTATATATATGTGTAGTTCAGTGGCCAACGTGAGGTAAAGCCTATAATGCTCCAGCCTGAACAGAGGGTGTCGAAGGAAAGTAAAACGGCATGGAATGGCCAAACAGTACACTGACACCTAGATGATTGAATAGAAAGAAATAATGCTGGAATTGCAGAGGCGTAGTAACCATTAAGAAGGGTAATACTGGAATAAAGTATTTCAAATGAAGCTGACAGTTGGCCTAATGCTCTGAACTCAATGTTTGTGCTGTGTTGTAATCAGTGTAACAAGAGAGTTTAAGTTAGTTATGAAGTAGAAGGTACATCCTTCTTGATTTCAGGGACAGTGGTCTTGATGGTACTGAGCAGCACCTGGTCAGAGCTTTGCTGAATCCAGTGTCGGACAGCATACTCCTTGGTCCTTTTAGCTATCAGTGAGGTGTCTCCAGAGCCCAGAGGAGAATTCGAGCAGAGGAGTCCTTTCCTGCCGCCATCACGCCAGATAAGCTAACTTGGCCAGCTGAGCTCAACATTATGTCCCCTCATCTTGAACTGACTTTGTAAAATTAACATTAAGAGGGGAATTTACTTGTCTTAAAATCAGGAACTGTGAACATCTCCAATACTAGTCCCTAAAGACAAACTATTGAAGTCATGATGACAAATACCAACAGAGCTTGAACAAAACAAAACCAGTATTACCTCATTTTACTACTACACAACTGACACACATAGAACATTTGTAATAATATATGTCACTACAATATTCATATTAAATACATTCTGTACATAACTTGTAATTTAAATTGATTGTGATTCCTGGTTCCCTTGTAGTTGAATCAGGACACATATTCATTCATGCCAGTAATGAATACATATTGTTATTTGAAAAGTTACGAGTGACTTCTTTAAGATATTCTCATAGAGTGTTATATGTATGTGAGTGTCACAGTGTTGTTAAGAGTAGTGGATTAAATTAAATTGTTTATCTGTCTGTTGTTGTGACTTACACTTCATCATACACATACCCTAGACACATAACGTAGTCATCACACTATTCCAGAATAATTCTGACTGAGATATATAGATATGTGGTAGCAAGTAAGGTTATCTATAATACACCACTCTTAATAGATATAGATACCTTCACAGCTGATCTCAGTCAGTACACTAAGTCCCCTATAAATATTTATAACATCCCACTTCACCACACTCTTAAGGGTTCTACAGGCAGCGTGGTACAACAAGACCATACCAAAGGATTGGGAGATTGCCATCATAACACCAATTTTTAAAAAGGGTGACAATCGACAGTGTGGAAACCATAGAGGCATATCCCTTCTCAGTGTCCCTGGTAAAATCTACTCTAGAATCCTAGAGCAGAGACTCCGACGCCTAGCTGAGCCACAACCGGATGAGGTCCAGTGCGGATTCCGAGCGAACCGAAGTACTCAAGACCTAATCTTCACACTCAGACAGCTGAGTGAAAAGGCCCTTGAGTATAAGAGTGAGATCCATCTTTGTTTCATAGATCTGGAAAAGGCGTTTGACAGGGTCCCCTGGAGCAAACTTTGGGATTGTTTGGCAAGGAAGAACATTCCAGCACCTCTGATTCATGCTATACAGACCTTCTACAAGTCTTGCAGAAATTATGTGAGGACAGCAAACCATAAGTCAGAAGAGTTCAGGACCACCACTGGTGTAAGACAAGGTGATATCCTGTCACCTTACCTTTTCATACTCCTCATGGACGATGTCATTAAGGCATGTAAGAAGAGAACAAGAAAGTATTCAGTGGGGTACTGGAAGATGAGACAGGTCTGTATTTCGGAGCTGGCATTTGCTGATGATGTTGCCCTGATTGCTAAATCAGAGGCACATCTCCAATCCAACCTGCAAGTCTGGAAGGAAGAGCTGGAGAAGAGAAGGATGGTCATAAGCAGCTCTAAAACAAAATCCATGGTGATATCACGAGAAGAAAGAAGACATCAGATTAAGCTGGGAGAACAGGTCCTGGAGCAGGTCGACCACTTTAAATACCTCGGAGCTATCATTGACCGAAAGGGAGGCATCAAAGAAGAGTTGGCCACTCGAAAAGCAGCAGCTGGGAGACTTTTTCAGGCCATAAATCGAGGATTCCTCAGCAAGAAAGAGGTTGGTAAGAAAACGAAGATGGCTGTATACCGCTCCACCTATGTCCCAGTCTTGACATATGGATGCGAGTCATGGGCAATGACTACAACCCACAAAAGCCAGATCCAAACCTCAGAAATTAGGTATCTGAGGAAGGTGGTTGAAGTAACAAGAAGAGACATGGTACGCAACCAGACGATACGTCAAGGCCTTAAATCCCACCCCCTGCAGACCCAAGTAGAACAGTCCCAACTAATATGGTTTGGCCATGTCTGCAGAATGGGAGAAGATCGGCTACCACGACAAGCATGGGAGACAAAGAGCCAAGGATCCAGACCCCCAGGACGACCCAGAGTCCGCTGGGAGGACAACATTGGACAATCTTTGAGGGACCGAGGACTGGAGTTGAACCAGGCCAGGAGGAAGACAGCCGATGGGATAGTCTGACGCTCTCTCTTCCAAACCTCTACACCTCACGGTAGAAGGGGAACGACTAAGTAAGTAAGTAAGTTAATTGTCACTTCTGATAATTAAAATCGGTTCACAAATAACTATGATATAAAATAAACAAATTCGGTCAGATTAGACAAACACGCGTAAAACTGCTCAATTCTATAGCCTAGGAAATAGTTAATTTTTTTAACTCGTCATCTGATTGGTCGGGTGTATTTTGATAAAAATTAACAACTGCTTGTAAGTTCCGCCATTAAACCATAAGCGTGCATGCCAAGCTGGCATGTTCAGAACGAGTCAGAAGGACAAGCTTTTGCCGTCTGTACTGAAAGATCAGTGTTATAGCCCTTTACGGCTGGTCAGCTTGTGTATGTGAAGATTCTTTACTTGAGGGTAAGACAGATAATTTTATTTGCATATTTTATTAACCTGTACGTAACAGGCTATTGTGTGTCATATTCGGTTTCGATACTGCCGAACGGGATGTGTGTGTCACGACGACCTAAGTAGGAATGTGTATAGGGCAGGCTTATTCGGAGTGAAAAAATGTGTAAAATATTTGCCAATTGGCCTTATAAATTTGCGAATGTAAGTACAGTATAAATAAATTGATATTGTCTTTTGAAATGACACATTGTTCAAATACCATGTGAGAACATATAGGGAATGTTCGAATAAAGTAATCAACAGGTCACAAGCAATGTTGTTTACACCCTGACGATTATATGGAAGACAAACGGGAATGAGGGACATTAACGTAGAATCAATACCGAAGGCGACTGATTACACCAAGCTGAGTGTAGACAACTGAATTTAAGGTCTGGTGTGACTTGTTAGCACAAGTGGCTGACCCAGGTGGGTATTAATAAGGATTAGTGGTGAAATTGATAAAGGCAGATGTTACATAGAAGGGATTGTCCTTCTTGTTTCAGGTTGTATTACGAAGTTACCTCGTTGCTGCAGTAGCCTGAGAGAGAAAAGAACATGTGGGAGTTGAGTGCTCATGCTACACCTTGAAGCTAGACTCCTTTTCTTCAGTCAGGAGGCACAACGTTGGGGTTCCGGTCTATGATCGCCAAAACAGCTGCAATAACTCTTCCAAAGCTAAGTCCTTTATACAGGCACTGACACTTCATCCAACCACATAATTTCACCAAGTAACTATATACCTCCTGGGAGTGATGAAAATAACAGACCTTACAGGGTAGTATTAGTGAGAATATCCAGAACTGTGGGTATAGACTTTCCAGTGACTTTTTGCTGTACACAAATGGACAGAGTTTCCAAAAATATTTATTTTAGCATGTATATAACCTTTTATTGAGTTTGATACTTCCTGACCCAAAAGTTTGAGGTTCAGGAAAATAAAATTGTAGATATACTTTTAAGACAGTCTTGCTTAATTTTCCTTAAAGTTAAAGTTCTGTTTTGAAATTCATAACTGTTTTAAATACATTACCCTAGACACTTTGCCAAAATAATAACACACAGATAACATACTCTTGGTGAGATCTCAAGAGGTAGCGGATAGGGACCCAGAGAACTTCATCATCATCATACCTTACTCTGGGAACTTACATAGCTGGACCTCACCTTGATTGTCTATACACCCTTGCTCTTTTCAGAGAAGGGGGTATTTCTTGTAAGACCAGTCTCTTATCTGGCACTATCCTGGTATCCTCTGATACATCTATTTGTCCAGGATATCTTATAATTAATAACATCAAAACCTCTTATCACAGTCTACAAAAGGTAAAAAGGTTCATAAAAGGCAGTAACATCTCTGGATACATTTCAGCAACCATATATAAATGTGTATGTATATAACAAAAAGTTAATAAATTCATCAGTTAATCAAAACATTAATATGCATCATGACAAATTTGTTATGGCATTTTATGAGATCAGTAAAGCAACAGATTCAAAACCGGTTCACACTTTGTAAGTCATCACAATTATTTCAAAAGTTATATGAACAAAAAAAGACATAAATATAACACTTTCACATATGGCATATATTTATTGAGTCGTAACTCGAGTTTCAAATTATATATATATATATATATATATATATATATACAAACAAGTATATATATATATATATATATATATATATATAATTTTAGCCTATGTTAGACCATTGGATCCAAGAGGGTGGAGATGGGGCAATCGCCCTTCCCTTGGGACTTTAAAAAACTTTATTTCATATCAACATCTCCAGTACACTGGGCATCCGATCTCACTACCCAGGAGACCAGAGGGGAGTATGACTGTTGCCACCTTTAGTTACTGTTAGTTATCTTGATATTAATTGTTGTATTGTCGGACTTATAATTTGACAATGGCCGACAGTCTTGTTATAACGCGAATGCAGTGAGTAACAATTTGAAGTACAACTGTGGCAGTTGGGGTCATGAAGTTACCCAATTCATAATGAAGGCTGGACACGTAGTTATGGTACATCTTTGATAGCGAACATTTATTAACAACGACAAAGTTCAACATCATGGGTACAATACAGCATAATTTCATCAAGAGGTCATCAGGCAAACATAGGTACATCAATAAGGCATGACATCATAATTGAACTTGATCGGTTTACGGAAGCGACCGCTGACATCTCAAGGACGGCGAATGAACGGCCGTTAGGGATTCTGAGATGTGTCATCTTCTTTATAATAAATATTAGTAGCATGCAGGATGTCTTCCCTGAAGATCCGCAAACAACGTTAGGACATATATATATATATATATATATATATATATATATATATATATATATATATATATATATATATATATATATATATATATATATATATATATATATATATATATATATATATATATATATATATATATATATATATATATATATATATCTTGTCCAGCAAGACTAGACACACAAGCGGCACGCTATAACAGGTCGTGTCGAAGTACTGCTAGATCTTGTCAACTAATAAAAAAGTGTCAATACTTGATACTCAAATCCAGCCAGGGTTGGCTAAAACAAGCACGCCACACAGGGAGGTGTAATAATATAACTTAATTGAGCCCACCCACGACTTGGGGGTACGGCTTCCAACAACTCCGTCAAAAGACGTCTGTCTTGAACCACAGACATAATGGATCTCTTAGTACAGCGTCATCGCTGTTTTGGAAACAAACACCCATCGCACCGAGTTGCGCTATTTTGTTCAACTATTGTGTCTGACGGCGCGTAAATAACTAATCATATACAACTTTCTTATATGCGCTCACATGTGCGTCCATCAACACTAGACGGGCATGTGAGATCTCACACATTTAAATTCCACGCGCAAAAAGGACTTAACAATGACATCATTAGGACTACTGGTTCTGAAAAAATATGTCCTTAAATTATATTGAGAATTCTTCTGGGAATCGAACCCGGTACCTTAAGAATTCGAGGCTTAGCCACTCCGACCCCCTATCAAATTGTGTCTCTTTGTAGTTGTACCTTGCTTTTATGTAATTATGTTATAAATAGTTATATATACTCGTATATATAAAATAAAAAATGAATATATTTTAGTTACTGTATAATAAAGCTATCAGGCTATCATATTTTTTTTTCTTAAAAGTTCGTTTTTGTGTTTCTTAATTTCATAAAAATTGGTGTAAATAAGGGGTGGGGTGGGGGGGGGGGGGGGTTATAATTCTGATGTATCGTCCCTCCCTTGGACAATTTCTAGATCCGTCAGTGTGTTAGACTACTATGTCTTTAGCGGAATCACTTTTTTTTTGTCTTAAGTATTTGAGATAATTTTGGCGAAGGGATACAAACGGACTTAATTCTACCTTTATCCTTCACGGCTAAGACAAGTTGCCCTCCCTTTACTAACCATGTGATTATCCATTTTGAACAGCGTGCTCTAACTGCAGTTCAGCGGGCCAAATGTAGCTTGCGTAGAATTGTTTTCTGGCCCGCGTTCATACAAAATATACGTCTTTAATTATATGGTATAATTAATACTTATGAGATTAGACTGAAAATGTCTGGTGTAAAATAATGTTTTACTGCCTGAAGTCAGCCTCAAAAAGCGTTTGAATTACATTAATATCGAGACTCTGGTTAAAGAAAATCCACACATCCCAAAATTCCCATAAGGAGGTAAGAATAAAACTAAAATTATTTCAATACAAATTCAATGCGCACTGTAATATCTATTGTATTTTATTTTTAATTTTCCGCTCTTAGATTTTCATCCACTTTTCACTGAGCTTTTATTGTTAAAAGTGTTTTATTATTTTTGGCCCGCAAACTTTACATTTTTGGTTTATATGGCCCTTGGGGTAGAATAAGTTGGACCACACTGATTTAGAAGTCTGACGAGCCATTAATACATGTGAGAAACGCAGAATATGTCTAAGTACGTTTTTTTTATTCATCCTTGACAGTGATGTATCCTCACTATATGCCCTTTCACTTTCACATATCTATACTATTTCGCCATCATTGTCTAAACACGTAATTAATATTAAGTCATAATCAAAGTCTCAAAAAACTTAGATGCAACAATGATAGTCCTCATAAATCATACAAATCATAGTTTCTCCAAAAAAAAATTATATATATATATATATATATATATATATATATATATATATATATATATATATATATACTTTTTTTTTAAACATTAGTAAAACTGGTTGGAAAAACGGTACCCGCTTTAATATAAGAAAAATCACAGTTTCTGACATTTTATCCAGGTTGTACGTTAGTAAAACTGTAGATTTTAAAAAGAAATACACTTTGTAAGTAATTTTTAAAAATCAGTTTCATGAAAGATGTGAACTAAACAAGTGATACAAATCACAGTTTCAATCACGGCGTATACATAATAAGTTATATACAGAGTTTAACAAGCGTTTGATACAACAATGGTAACGTTTTTAAAAAAAAATTAACAATAGTAAGACTAATTTGAAAAACGTAATGTAGTTAATATCACAGTTTCTGACATTTTTTTTTCCAGGTAATACGTCTGCAACATCGCAGCTTAAAAAAAAATTTAATACGATTTGTAAGTCACAACAAACACAGTTTCACGCATGTTGTGAACAAAAAAAGTCATAAAAATGACTGATTCAGTAGTGGTATGTACATAACCACCCCTCCAAAATGTAGAATCATATATAAGCCTAGGCAGCAATATAGACAAAGTTGCAGGGACAGAGAATTATATTTTTAAAAAAAAGAAGGCACAACGATAAAGGAGATTTCATTGCATTGGGAAATAAATGGACATCACAAGAAATCAAGTACAGCACACAAATTAAAATCTTCAACTCAAATGTCAAGTCAGTCTTATTGTATGGCTCCGAAACATGGAGAACGCCTAAACAGCTGAAGACTTTCACAAATGGGTGGTAGTATATAATAGAAGGATTGAAGTGGTATGATAAGATGACCAATGTGGAACTGATGACAAGAACCAGACAAATGCCAGTGGAACAAGAGATGACAAGAACCAGACATATGCCAGTGGAACAAGAGATGACAAGAACCAGACATATGCCAGTGGAGCAAGAGATGACAAGAACCAGACATATGCCAGTGGAGCAAGAGATGACAAGAACCAGACCAGTGGAACAAGAGATGAGTTGGAGACGTTGGTGATCGATAGGACACACATTGAGGAAACCTGTTGATAAGACACACATTGAGGAAACCTGTTGATAAGACACACATTGAGGAAACCTGTTGATAAGACACACATTGAGGAAACCTGTTGATAAGACACACATTGAGGAAACCTGTTGATAAGACACACATTGAGGAAACCTGTTGACAGGACACACATTGAGGAAACCTGTTGATAGGACACACATTGAGGAAACCTGTTGATAAGACACACATTGAGGAAACCTGTTGATAAGACACACATTGAGGAAACCTGTTGATAAGACACACATTGAGGAAACCTGTTGATAGGACACACATTGAGGAAACCTCTCGATAAGACACACATTGAGGAAACCTGTTGATAGGACACACATTGAGGAAACCTGTTGATAAGACACACATTGAGGAAACCTGTTGATAGGACTCACATTGAAGAAACCTATTGATAAGACACATATTGAGGAAATCTGTTGATAAGACACACATTGAGGAAACCTGTTGATAGGAAACACATTGAGGACACCTGTTGATAAGACACACATTGAGGAAACCTATTGATAAGACACACATTGAGGAAACCTATTGATAGGACACACATTGAGGAAACCTATTGATAAGACACACATTGAGGAAACCTGTTGATAAGACACACATTGAGGAAACCTGTTGATAGGACACACATAGAGGAAACCTGTTGATAGGACACACATTGAGGAAACCTGTTGATAGGACACACATTGAGGAAACCTGTTGATAGCATTACACGGCAGTTCGTGTTCTGGAATCCCCAGCGTAAAAGAAGCAGGGTGTCACGAAGTGGTTTTAAGTTTATAGAGTTTGCCTGAATGAAAACAAGACCCTAGTATGAGAAAGTCTGAGAAGATAGAATTTAGATGGAAAATGACATGCCTGTGGACAGATGAGACTATTGGCTCAAGGGATAGAACCAGGTTTTGACTCGCCCTTGCCGCTTCGTGACTTCAGAAAGGCTATAATCTCACCCTCCTCTGACTTCCTTTAAATACAAGGAGATAAGGTGTATAAAACGACCACAGACACCATTATACAGACAACATAAAGTAATTATAGTAAGGAGTAGAAGCTGATCCAGTATACAGTAAATATATATATTTTTATTTACAGAATGGAAAAAACATTAAAAATACCATCAAAACATCAGTCAAGAAATGGCCTGCACTGTTGCGCGGCCTGAAAACAAGTAACGATTAAATTAATAGACACCAAAAAAAAAAAAAACCCAAATCACATTCACTCTTTCTGTCACCCTGCTGAGGAACAAAAAATTTGGTTAGTGATTTAAACACCTCTAATCTTGTGGAGCTGTCGACTTTAGCCTCCACTCTCTAATAAAATAAGATTCTACTGTCTCAGTCCTGTTGACTCTTCCTCAACGAACCGTCTACACAGCTTCCAACTTGGTAGGCGATATGCGCCACTATCTAACACCACTGGAAATGCTAAAATAATAGACTTGGAGTAACACAATGGCTCAGTGTCTATCCGTCGAATGGATACTGAACAGACCCTACTGGTCCTGTCTATTTTCTCCCTCCTTCTCTCTCTCTCTCTCTCTCTCTCTCTCTCTCTCTCCCTTGGTCTCAGTGTCTCTCTAACACTCGACGACTGATGATGCGGCGTCTCCGTTACGCTCTTCTCTCGTTACTTTCAAGACCCAGGTATTTTAACCCTGTCACCTGTTCCTGAATTCTGCGATGATGATGACTGGTGGGTATCCAGCATAAGAACTTGATTAACTGTAGAAAAACTTCTCTGCTGCTGACTAGCTTGTATGATTTGCTCCTCTAACCCGCTCCAGATTTAGAGGCAAACACAGCCTTGATTTCTGGCTGTATACGATTTAACCCAGTCTCACGGCCACCTGCCGTTGCTAGAGACTATAATAGCGATGCTCTCGGCTGTATGATAAATAAACCCCGTTCCACCTGAAGCATAGGGACTTCACTGCCAGAGACCATAGGTTATTTTTCTTTTGCTTCTGATGATATCTCGAGTCCTCTGACCCTTAAGATATGTCCTGTTGCCGTGGGTAATTTTGCATATGGCAAATTTACGCTCCCCACTGTTCCGCCGTGACTCGCTGAAATTAAAAGAAAATGCGTCTATTGTACGCCAACTCCAACATAACGCATCTCTAACCCATTAATCTTGATAACTCCCTTACTCAGTACTTCACTCGTCATGTACAATACAAAAAATAATATTACCCACGTGGCATTTAAATCTCTCTCCTCCCTCTCCCCTTCTTTCGTTCTGAAAAAACCGATACATAAAATATTCCTACCCACGTGTCTCTTCATTCAAACTAGGGAATTCCTTTAACGTTACCCATGAGATTTCCCACTTACTCCAGAATTAAATGAAATCTCGCTATAGGAATAGTTTACTCCTCTAAGCAGTATAATTCACTTATAACATACATCTTTACTCTCCGACTGCATTTCTTACATTAAGGCAAAAAAATAAAATTTAGTACACACAATCGATTCCCACTAAAATTATATTTGTAAATACACAGGAATAAATGGTGGTTTTACATAACATTCTACAACTATGAGCACACGTGTAGCTTATAACTTCCCACGTTCCTATCTACTGCCAAAATCATAGAAAGAATAAGCACACTGTTGCATTTACATCGTTCTTCAAAAATGATAATGGATGGCACTATCGTTTAGAACTAAAAAGTTAATGTCCCCGAAGAAATTAACTACGGGCGAAATTCTCAAAAACCCACTAATAAGTAAAACGATAATAAAATCCTACATACCAATTTATCGCTGGTTTTTCCCACAGTGGAGACGATAAATCGACGTCGACCGGCGGCAATATTTCTTCAGAGAGACTTGCCCGCCTTTTAACTGGCTATTTATACACACCGGGGCCACCCCCGCGTGTTAATTAATCTACGCACTCGGGCCAGTGGAAACGCTTAGAAAATTAAACATAACTATGAGCTGCGCCAATCAGATTTGAAAACAACGCAAACCGCGTGTCCGAAGATTGCGTCACGTTATGTGACGGCCGCGTGTTTCTGACTTGCGTGCATGAAATGGCGATTTCCGTAAACAAAGAAAATCGCGAAAAATCAGAAGAAGTAAAACTGGTCGAGTGTAAAATAAATCTACCGTCATAAAAGGACCCCATTTAATTACCTACTCAAAAATACCAAACACGATATATATTCAAATGAGAAGACAAAAAATTGTGAAAATACAAAATAGACGACAGAATCGGGCCGGTTGAAAGTCAGAATTACAGTGCAGCATCACACAGGGGTAGACAGAAGAAAAAAACCACATGGAGAAAAGAACTGGAAACAGAGATAAAAATGATGAGGAAGACACGGAAAAGGCTGGCGCTGACAGGAAGACTTGGCTGAAGGCGTTTGCTTCCTGGGGGGGGGGGGGGGGGGGGGGGGGGGGGGGGGGGGGGGGAGTTGAAGGGTGATGATATTCATAATAATTCATACTCAGCGTTTCAAAAAACACACAGTATGTAACAACGGTAAACTCTTATCATCAGGTGCCATCTCCACATTGAAGGTCAACTGCAATGGATCTCCAACGTCTTCTGTCTCATGTCTTGATGGTTCACTGATAGACTCTTTCCTGTCCATCTCGTGATGTTCTCTTGCCACTTACGGCGCTGTCTTTCTCTTGCACGTTTGTCTTCAACTCTGCCTTCTATTATGGTCTTCAGTGTCCGGTGTTACGTCTTTTTACATGACCAAAATATTTTAGCTGTCCAATCTTGATCTCTTTCATTATTCTCTTTTGATTCCTAGGTTTTCTAGGACCTCTTTTTTGTTTTTAATCTCTTTTCATGAAACGTGCCCCATTCTTCTATGTATCTACACCTCAAAGGCCTCAATTCTTTCTTCTAATTGCTTGTTCATAGCTCATGTTTCTACACTATACAATAATGAAGAATATATATAGTATTTGATGATTTTCAGTTAGAATTCGTGAGTAAACTCTTTACTATACCTTTTGTTTTTTAAAAAAAAAATTGATTTAAACGGTATCCACAAAATGTCATGTGAATCACCATTCACTGAACTACCATTATCATGAAGTGCCGAACAGATATTCTTATTCGATGATTTCTCTCCTCAAAATCCTAACCCTTCATGTCTCTCGTCAGTTCTACTGTTGCCATCTGTACATGCCGGAATGTCCAGCTTTCGACTATCTAATGTCCGTGTCATACTCTATTTACACATACGCTCACATACACACACTCACACACACATATTCTTTTTTATTATTTCGACAACTTTTCATCACATACGCAACAAATAATAACTGCATTTATTTGTAGTTTCATCTTCAGGACATGTGGCGTTATACCTGCTTCAAACTGCTTATCTTTGTACTCGTGATTATATGTCTTTGCTTCTTATTTCTTCTTAAACATTCTTCATTAACAATTTTTAACCGTCAGTGGGATTCTTAACATTTACAGGATACTTTTTAACATCATACGATTAAGACTGAGTCTGAAAATGTATGGAGAAAAGACATCGATTGTGAGAATAAATGCGGCATGGGATAGCCAGACGCAATCATCGGCATTTTCTGTCATCTTCTAAATGTTATGTTATGGACTAATTGAAAATAATACGAACTAATTGTGCAAGATAGCATAATACTAGTCTGAATGTTCCAAATTTCAGATTGAGTTAAGTCAAAAGAAGAACTAGCTTTTAATGTGTCTCAGTTTGATGTCGAATTCTAATTTTATAACTTGACCAAAGTTACTATATTACTTTTGTAGTCGAAGATAGTGGCAAAGCCCTCATTTTAAGAAGTTCTTTAATTAATTACATTCTTGATCTGTGGTACTTTCCTCATCGGCTTCAACATCTTGGGTGGACTTACTTGTAGTTTCAATCTTCGGCGCGTTCGGTATTATACCCGCTTCAAACCGCACCATTTTTCTGGGCACACGATCAAAGCGGCAAGTTGTATACTGCGGTAAACTTGTATGGCGTTTCATTGCTTGTTTACCAACTGGATTCGAAGACTGCAGTATGAGTTGTGGAAGTGGACAGTCATTTTGGACCTGGCTGTCATGCTGAAAAGCGTCGTCATCAACGCTGCCTTTTATAAAATTTGGGTTGTCAGATGACCTGGACTCGAGGCATTTGTTTGTATTCCCTAGTGTAATGTTGTTCTCGCTGCAATGATCATCTAATTTTAGCTGTTGTTCTGCGGTAAAAATAGCGAAGTTTGTTTGGGTTTGAGCCTCTTGCACTTTGGAATCATCAAGATCTTGTTGTCTACAGCCGTTGTCAGAAACCAACTCTTCAATTCCGTATTCGTGAGACAGACGTGGGGCGATCTCCGAGCTTCGTGTTTTGTCTTGTGTACCATGATCCTGAAAGAGATGATCTTTCTCCAGCGAATCATGGTCTACACTGATTTTAGCAATCTTATTAGTGACTTGGGAGAGAGTGTTGTCACTGTCACTACTCGGAAGTTCCTTACACGATATCTCGAAGGTTGGGTCCGAGGAACAACCACTGCCTGATTCGACCTGACAAGTTTCGCTGTGCGTCATCAGGCTGTAGATTTGTATAAAGTCTTGTATTTTCTTTCTCGAGGCTTCGCATTCCCTCCTAAGATTCCTCTGTGTCCTCTTCAAATCTGTGTACTGTAAAATATGATAACATTACGCAAAGGAATTTGGTAACATTAAACCAAAAACAAACAAAAAAGTATGCATATCCATTAAAAATAATCAATGCCATCATGACCTTAATCATCATTTGTTAAAAAAGAAAAAAAGATTAAGGCTCACACAAAAAGAAGGAAAAGATATATATGACAAGATATGGTGTCTCGAGAGGTAGGGTCGAATAAGGTAAAAAAAAATAATGTAAAGGTGGTTCCCATAACCGATTATGTCGTTGGAAAGTGAAGTGTTAGATACTTCACCATACTTGGTTCCGTTTGTCTTTATGAGATGGGGTGACCAGTTCCAGCCCCCCCCCCCACCCCGGTTTCCTTTTGCCTTTTGCCGTCCCTAACTCAAGAACAGAATTAGGTACACATTTACAGCTCGGTAGATTGGGTTCGTAACACTACCAGATTTCGATCCGGACTTCGCCTTGAGAGGAAAGTCCTTTAACCGCTTAGCCAATTTAATGATTACAATTATTATCTGGAGAGGGGGAAAAAAAATCATGCTACCCAGTTTGCTACTCGTAACGTCCTGGATAAGGGCGGAAGGGGAGGGAGTGGGAGCATATAATTTAGAGTCAATAACTTTAACAATAATAAATATAATACCTGCCCTGCATTTATCAACATGTATCTCCAGTTTTGTCTTTTTCTGTTGTTTCTGGATAAGATGCCTGCGTCATATGTTCTTAAGCCTACGCGCCCTAAACCAATAGCAGCAGCTTATTACACTATCTAAACTAAGAGATACTACATATGTTAATTGTAACCCATCTGGGTCTGAACATGGTATTTTTTCTCAATGAATTAAAAAAGTGATGTATCGAAAGCTACAAACGGCTGCAATAAAAAAAAAAGCAGAAAAACGCATAAAATCATTTTTCTACCACCGTTTTACTGGCGGTGTCAGACCATTAGGAATATGATCATTTAAAAAACAAAAATCAGGTCTTGTTAAATATGCATAAGTAAAGCAGCCAGTTAAACAAGGAAAGACCTACCATACACAAAGAGCTTAATTAGGGGAATAGTTTGAACAGCTAAAATGAAGGAATTTACTGAGAACCAAAATATTGGATCCAAGTAAGGATATATCCCGATCAACCAATACGATGATTGCATAACCTCAAAATAGAAACGATCGGTATAGAAGATACCCAGGTAAAAAAAAAAACAAATTAACTCGAGTGTTTGAAAACATCTGAAAGAAAGAGAACATGACAGCACAGCAGACTCCATTGCTTTCATTAGATCGGTCACTGGTTATTAACCCAGCCGTGATACTTGGAGACCTGGCAAAAGAGAAGAGAACAAATAAATAATAAAATTCAAGCTACTGATGAATGTATCGTATTTATTACTATCATCATCATTGTAGCAAAGTTTAATTTGCTGGAGAGGTTATGATGGTGAAAGATAAGAATGATAGAGTTAGATGTGTTAACCGTGTGAGGTCCAGCTATGTAAGACCTTGAGTCTAGTGGTTGAAGAAGATGAGTTCTCAAGGGACCTAACGCTACCTCTCAAGATCTCACACGGTGCTGTAAATTAATTCTAATGTATGGTGTTTGATGGGGCTAGTGTCTAGGGGATGCAATGAAATGATGGTACATCAAAACAACACAGTATAACTCTCTAATAGAATCTTAATAACTCTGTTGTTTAGTTTTCAAATTGGAAATATTTTTTTGTACAATGTATTGTGCTTGTCCTGCAATCTCTTTTGGACAGGTCTTTTAAAACTGAAGAAAATGTATGTTACACTGAAAAGTGAACTGAAAATAAGGACTCTTGGTCCAACAATAATACTATTAATCTCAGAGCTCCACTTGACAATTATTATACAGAATACGCTGTACTGGAGACGTTACTGTCTTCACTCGTACTTCAGCTTTCCTGTCACCGGCTGGTAACAGGAAATAAAACCCTGCAACATAAAAGACATCCTGGCCTTTTCATATCTGTTATATTTTTCCCTCAACTCTCTACATGACATGATGGGGTTCAGCCTCGTGTGCATTACAAGTGCACTAGCCCCTAAGTTTTTTTTTTGAACTCACATCATATTGTGACCACACCTCAGGTCCAAATGGCAGATACGCCACTGTCATTTTACATAGTCTTCTTCAACACAATTTAATAGGAGTATTTACATCTCCTTATATGCATATAATTCTCTTTTATTACAAAATATAAACGCTCCAGGCAATCAATAGTGTTCAGCGAACACAGAGGCTTGCTATTTTACTTTAGTCCTACAATAATTTTTAATTCCAACATTGCAATATTCAAACATAAATCAAATAGATATACCCAAACTGTCTCTTTAGGCATGTCATACACTTTCCCACTTTTTTGCCTTTGCACATATTACATAATAATATAGATATTCTTCTTACCAGAATTCAATGAAATACGCACAGGTGCGATCTTCTTCTTCTTCGATCCTTAACCACCGACCGTCAAAGCAGTCAGTGGCCATCACGCCTAGTGGCGTCTTGTAGGGCAACAACAAATTGATTCCACTTTGCACGGTCGGTGGCCATCCTTCGTACAGTGCCCCAGCTCTGGTTCATTCTTTGCATCTCAGCCTCCACAGTCCTCCGCCAAGTTGTTTTTTGGTCGGCCTCTCTTTCGCTTTCCTTCAGGGGTCCAAAACATAGCTGTTCTTGTGATGGCATCGGGGTCTCTTCTGAGGACATGACCAACCCAGCTCCAGCGTCTGCCAGCTATGATGGTGTGCATGTCCTCTTGCTTGCTACGAGTAAGCAGATCTTGGTTGGTGATGGTATTCGGCCAAAAGATGCGGTGAATTTTTCTTAGGCATGTTGTGTGAAAAGAGGACAATTTTGACATTTCCTTCTCTGTGACTCTCCAGCATTCCGCACCATAGAGAAGCACAGAAAGCACGCAACTCTGGTATAATCTTAATTTTGTGCTTGTGCTGTATTGGGAGGACTTCCAGATGTTATTTAGGCTAAAGAAGGCTGTTCTTGCCTTATTAATTCTGATGTTGATGTCTTTGCCTGCCCCACCATCTGGTGTTACTATGCTTCGTAGGTATGTGAAGGTATCTGTCTGTACCAGTTGCTGATTCCTTACTGATATGGGCTCAGGGTTGCTCACATTGAGCATCATGACCTCAGACTTCTTTAAATTGATGTTCAAGCCCACCTGCTGGCTAATTTTATTAAGTCTATCCGTTTTTTCCTGGATGTGTTGATGTGAATGTGCCAGCAGTGCAATGTCATCTGCATATTCCAGATCTTCCAATGTAGAAAATGTAGTCCATCTTATTCCTCTCATCAAGACAGGTGCGATGGATGGCACAAATTCAGCTTTGCTGCTGGCTAGACTATGACAAATACTTTTTAGTTTTAGTTACAAAGAAAAGTCAAATTTCTAGGATCACATCGACCTGCTTCAGGGACAGCTTTCTACAAAATGGCACAAACCTAACTAAGTTTTCCATAATATAAAATGCGTTGGCCAATCAGATCGGAAGACTAAGCTTTTCAATTTGAATTTTGAAAATAAAAGCAAAAACAGACTTAATTTTTGGACCTAACAAGTTTTCTCCTCACTCATTCTTAGATTTCTACTGCTAAAATATATTTTGTGTTAAGCCATCCCATAATTTCTCTCCCCTTGTCTACCCCTCCTCCAACAGAATACATGCTTGCTTGTCTCATTTCCAACAACGCGTTCAAAATTGTAATCGTTAGTGAATGCAAAAGGAATGCAAAACCGCCAGTCCGTTTGTCTGCACGAACAAATACAGTCTTTTGTCAATAACTTTCTTATCTACTGGGGCATTTTGTATTTTTAAACATATTATTTATCAGGAGAAGATAAGCCATCAAACTAACTAGGTTTTATGATCCTAAACCTATTAATAAAGAAGTCCATATATTTTCCAGAGTTAGTTCCAATTTCCACTATCATATAAATTACGCCATCTTTTCTCCTCTACCGCGTTGTCCAAAACTGAAACTACTAGTCTGTTACGTCATAAAATGGACTCTTTTGCAGCGAAAGCGCTGTCTGTGTGTTTATATATTTCCTCAGTGTGCCTATAGTCCGAAAAAGTAGTGGGTTTTGCGGGGTATTTTTAAATTCTACAAAGCTTGCGCCACGTTACCGAACACAGGCTAACTGTATCGTCTCGCACTGTCGTCTTGGGTAGCTAGTCCAAGAATCTAACGCTTGATAATTTGTAGCAGGTGTTCGCTCTCTCTCTCTCTCTCTCTCTCTCTCTCTCTCTCTCTCTCTCTCTCTCTCACTTTTATGCGTTCGTTTATGCCTCCCCTGTTTTATTCTTACTATCTTTCTTGGAACAACTAAGCATGTCGTTTTTTCAAAATATTTACCGTTAACCCTTGACGGGTGAGTTATAAAATCCAATACCACTAGCGCGGCAATAAGGTTTCACACTACGTTTTTCTCTCCATTCGATGACTGGCGCGGGGAAAGAACACGCTTTACAACTTTACTATTTCTATTTCTACTCATATTATTTTGACTTTTTCCTATAATTAATGATTTTATCGATGTATCAATGCATTGTTTTGCTGACACACAAGAACACGATACGAATTCCACCATTTTATCCTTTAGTTTTACAACAATTGCAGTAATTTTTGTAGTTTAGACTGCTCAGAAATAATTGTTATTCCCATTATTTGAAAATCTATTGAATGTGTCATGATTGTGGTAAAGTGGGATGTTATAAATATTTATAGGGGACTTAGTGTACTGACTGAGATCAGCTGTGAAGGTATCTGTATCTAATAGGTGTAGTGTTTTACAGATAACCTTACTTGCTACCACATTTATACCTCAGTCAGAATTATTCTGGAATATTGTGATGACTACGTTGAATGTCTAGGGTTATGTAAATGATGAAGTGTAAGTCACAACAACAACAGACAGATAAACAATTTAATTTTATTTCACAACACTGTGACACTCACACACATATAACACTCTATAAGACTATCTTAATGAGTCAATGGTAAAAGTTCAAATATATATGTATTAAATACTTTCACTAATAGATATCCTGATTCAACTACACAGTGAACCAGGAATCACAATCAAATGTAATCACAATTTATATGTACATAATTTATAAATATGAATCTTGTAGTGACATATTTTATTAGTATTATCCTATGTGTGTCAGTTGTGTAGTGGTACTATGAGGTAATACTGGTTTTGGTTTTCAAGCTATGTTGTTATTTGTCATCATGACTTCAAGTGTTTGTTTATCTTGGAAATAGTATGGGAAAAAGTTCACAGTTCCTATCAATTTAAACAATGTATTGTCCCTCTGTTTTACTATAATGTCAATTTTAGAAGGGGACACATAATGTTGAGCTCCTCTGGCCACAGAAGCTTATCTTTCGTGATGGCGGCAGGAAAAGACTCCTCTGCTCGATAGTTTCCCTGTGTTCTGGAGACACCTCACTGATCGCTATCTGGACCCAGGAGTATGCTGTCAGCCTCTAGATTCAGCAAAGCTCAGACCAGGTGCTGCTCAATAACTTTAGGACCACGGTCCCTGAAACAAGAAGGTTGTACCTCCTATTTCAGAACTAATTTATAATCTATTTCCAGACTGAACACAATACATAACAAACACTGAGTTCAGAGCGGTAGGCCAATTGCCAGCTTCATCTGAAACAATTTACACCAGTATACTCCTCCCTAATGGTTACTACGCCTCTGCAATTCCAGCATTAGTTCTTTCTAGTCAATAAGATAGGTGTCAGTGTACTGTTTGGCAATTCCATGCAGTTTTACTTTTCTCCAACACCTTCTGTTCAGGTTGGAGCACTATATAGGCTTTGCCTCATGTTCGCTACTGAACCACACACATATACAGACATAAATTATCAATTTACATTCAATTTTCATTAAAAAGATATTGAATATATCAAGCTTACCACAATTCATGGAAATAATACACAATTACGCTGACTGGCAATGAATATAGCACAATTTCGATCTGCCGATGTCCCAGGCTTTTATTTAGAAAAATATGCACTGGCTCTCAACGCACTGTTTCTGAGTAAGTTTATTTGAAAAATGTGGTACTGAACTGACGCTCCTAATTGCCTATATTGGCGGGTCTAACCAATCGGGCCATGTTTACACAGCTTTTCAAAAAAAGTACTCCTACTCACGTTTCCCTAACAACAAAGAATTAGTATTTGTAGCCCGACTAATCGTGTTTAGCCTTACATTTACTTCTATCCAATCAAATAGGATTTTACATGGTGGCCCATTTCCCGTACAATGGTGGTTTCAAAACATGCCACTGTGCGATTATTATTTGGTGTTGTCCGACACCCTCACTATTTTCTTTTGGCTATAATTTGTTAATTCCTAGACTATTTGCGTAACACTTAACATATTCTTTGTCAGCAAGTCCTAAGGAACCCAAATATATAAATTTGATGGGGCTAAGGGGCTGCGTTCAAAATATGTATTTTCTTCTAGGATAGTCGTGCTGTTGCAACCTCCTCACTTCCAAACTTTATGGTGTCTGCTGTACTGTCATGCTTTCAAACGTAAACCAGTATAATGTCATGTTTCCTAATAAGCGTTTTTCAGGTTTTTAAACCTAACTCTCGTATGGGTAGTGTTTTTTATCACTGTCGATTTGAAAAAAAGTTAGTGCTTGTGGCCTTCGAGCGTGATGGCATTAATTTTGTATCGCGAGACGCGGGTTAGTGTTGCATGCGTTCCGGCTTTCAGCCCTCCTTTTCTTTCTATCCTAAGTCCATCTGTCCGTTCGTTTATGGTAACGTAGTGTAATTAATGCTAGTATTAATTTAGGTCATTAATCAGCTTGCGTATCTCAAGGTTTTTCTTAGAAATGCAGTACACGTGTTATTGTAGAAAGCGTGTATTGATGCAGTAGGCTTTACTATCAACGTGAAAGCGTGAGAATATGCAGACGAAGCATAAAAAGGGGGATCTCGAGTACAGTCATTGTGACAGCACTGTTCTTTACCATTCTTCTTTCCTTTTATTGAATTTATGTGTTAGGCTTTACATTTACCTGATAATTTATATATGTGGATTAGAATTTCTCACGACAATGATATCCTTCTAAGGCAGTCCTTGTTCTCGAATCCCAAAGGTAACAGGATTTAAATGAAAAACGGTGAGACATGTGTTCGATACGACTCTGAAAAATAATGCAGAGACCCAGTAATGAGGGGTACGGTTTAGGGTTAAGTTTAGGTATCCAAAACCTAACCCTAAATCCTAGCCCTAACGACATGCTCGACTTATTTGGATGACATCGAAGAACAGTGACTTTGATAACAAAAGAACGAACAACGCGAGAATATCTGGAAGTCTTCCCAGTACAGCACAAACACAAAATAAAGATTATAGGAGAGTTGTATACTTTCTGCGCTTCTCTATGGTGCGGAATGCTGGAGAGTAACAAAGAAGGAAATGTCGAAATTGTCCTCTTTCTACACAATCTGTGTAAGGAAAATTTTCCAAATCTTTTGACCGAATACCGGAACTAACCAAGAACTGCTTACTCCGAGCAACCAAAAAGATATGCTCACCATCATAGCTGGCAGACGCTGGATTTGGGTTGGCCACATCTTCAAAAGAGACCCTGATACCATCACAAGAACAGCTACGATTTGGACCCCAGAAGGAAAGCGAAAGAGAGGCCGACCAAAAACAATTTGGCGGAGAACTGTGGAGGCCGAGATGTAAAGAATGAACCAGAGCTGGGGCACTGCACGACGGATGGCGGCCAACCGAAAGTGGAAGCAGTTTGTTGCTGTCCTACAAGAAGCCACCAGGCATGACGGCCACTAACTGCTTTGACAGCCAACGACTATGGATCCAGGAAGAGGAACATGCCCATTATCTTAATTTCAACCCAATAAAAGAAAACAAATCAATAAATAAAATAAAAAACATACACACACAACACAAACACACACACACATCGAAAACAGAATTAGCCGTAGATATGAATGGGGTAAAAAAGACGTAGAAAGATCTGGAACGGACAGCACAGGACCGGAATGGTTAGGGGTATTTGTTGAAAACCTGTGCTCCACGGGGAGCTGAAAGGTGGAAGATCTCTTCCACAAGCAGCAATAAAATGATCGTTACCGAGCATGTGGAAAAAGAGGACAGAAAAGATGCATCTTACATTTAACAAACTAAGTTACACGATTTACCCTCTGAATTTCCTTTGCAAGTTGAGATGTTTTGTCTTCGTCTGATTCAGTTGATGACATGTTGTCTCGCTGTCTCCCGACTTGTCCTGGTAAATGTACTGCTGTTTAGAAAGATTGAAGAATTTTGTTTAATTGCTACCATCGGTGAAAAACCTACGAGATATCTATTGGACATACGTAAAATAAACGTCTAATCAAGACGTTGTTGTTGTTGTTGTTGTTGTTGTTGTTTAACTAGGGCTGCTGAGCTTCTCGCTCTTTAGCAGCCAAAACCAAGTTGAAGACTCCTTGGTATTATCTACACTGTAGATCTAGGCTTTTAATGTGGCTTTTCTGCAATTCCGAAACGTGTTGAGTTGAAGTCATGACAATCTTGGAGGTGGGAGTGGCTAAGAGGTATGGAGTCCGACTCGAATTCTAGAGGTACCGGGTTCGATTCCCAGTTGAGGGAATTTAATTTATGGAAATTTTTTTTCAGAACCAGTGGTCCTAATGATGTCATACTCCCCCCCTTGTCTCCTGGGTAGTGAGATCAGATGACTAGTCTTTTCGGATAATAGCGAAAAAATAGGAGGTCCCGTGTGCAAGTTGCGCACGTTAAAAATCCCACGGCAGTTGGAAATCATAAAGAATACGCTGTACGGCCACTGCCCTGGCAAAACTTAAAAATTAGAAACCTACCCACCACAAAAATATTTATAGAATTAGTGATTCCTATATACACACATTGGGAATCTCGCCGGTGCTACGGAGTTCGTGCACTGTGCTGAGATCCTCCTTGTGTGATCTAAAGGAGGAGATCGGAGCACTGATGGCGTTGTCTGTGTGCAATGAAGATAGTCATTAAAACCAAACCATAAGCTCTAGTTTCTCCAGCTTGGCTTGCATTTAAAGGATCATCACACCTGGGCACAAGCTAGGAGTAAGAAGTGCGTGGCATACTGTACATTCCCCGCCATCCAAAGGGGGCTTTCCAACTATGCAGAGCTGAAATACTGTATTCTGGTTCTGGGCAGTGGCGTCACTAGGGATGGTGTCACCCGGTGCGGTAACTCATGGTGTCACCCCCATGGACCTCCTCCCGTACCAGACCATACAAAATCCTTAGTAATGTTTTTTTGTACTAATGTTACTCGTAAATCGTAATTCCCGTATATCACTGAATGTAATGGCAATAGAAGTGACATAAACAACTAGCAAAACTAAAATAGAGTATTTGCCTTGTAGGTATATTGATACAGTACATGTAAGCTGAGCTCACGAAAAATGTTTTTGTGGTTATAACTAACTACAGGGATATTTTTATAAAAAATAATACATTTCTGCTGAAACACTGCACACACATTTTATAGACAGTCATTTTGGTGTCACCCTCTCTGATGGTGTCACCCGGTGCGGTCCGCACCCCACTAGTGACGCCACTGGTTCTGGGTTCTCTCAAGGAATTGTTTTCGTAGTTTTTGGGTGTTTTTTTTTTCTTCGAAATGCTGAAACATGGCCAATGAACGGATGTTTCAAGAAACAGCAAAAATTGCTGCACGCGATGAAGTCACGTGTTGAGCAGGCAGGATCCTATGTTCAGTTATAGTTTTAATAAGAAAAGTTTTTTATATAATAATAAAATGGCTTTCAGTTCTCAATATTCTGACGTTTGTTCAATATAATTAGTTGAATAAGAGTAGAGAAATAACAGTTTAACAGTAGGAAGTCACTTTTCGTATAATGTAGGTGTCTTCTCGTGATTTAACCTACTTATGTTCAGGGAACCGATAAAGGAGATAAAATAGTAGGAACAGAGTGCCCTATCAAACTTGTAGTTATAGGCAACTGCAAATAATTGTGGATGAGGCTGGTACTCACTTCACTTTACTTAGTCGTTCCTCTTCTACTCTTGTGTGTAGAGGTTAGCCTGAGATAGCGCCATGCTACCCTATAGGCTACCTTCCTTTCGGCCTGGTTCCAGTCCAGTCCTCGATCCTTCAGATATTGTATGATGATGTCCTCATAGCGAACTATGGATCGTCATGGACGTCTGCACAACTGGCTCTTAATTTCCCATGTTTGTCGTGGTCGTCGGTCTTCTCTCATACTTCAGACATGACCAAACTAAGGCAACTGGAACAGTTCCATTCTGCGCTGGGTTTCGAGGACCTGAATGTTTTCTTTCCCCTGATCATATACAGAGGATCTTGTTTCCCTTTGGTCCTAATGATGAGGCTAATAGGGTTGTACATCTAAATGCTCGTGTATGTAGAATGCACACATCTAGAGACTATACTTTGTCTATGTGAAATGCTCTTTGCTATGCTGAGCATCTGACTTTGTTGGAGTGTGTGCCACAGAGTAGGCAATTAAACACCCAATGTGTGGCCATTAACACAGATTACTAACGCCATCGACTACAAAGGACACAAATAATTTAACAACAATGTGAGGTGGCTATCACTAACAACATCCAACATCTTAAAAAATGATTCTTTTGATATGGACTACCTTACTCAAGCAGACCTCAAGCAGAAGATCCTCTCATAGGGAAGCGTATGATGCAACACATGGAAAGCCGAAAGAAGTTTGGGTTTCTGACTAAACTTCTTTCTTCTAGGAGAACCTCCAGATTTGGCATCTAGAATGTTCGATATTGAACGAACAAGGGAAAACGGTACAGGTAACAACAGAAACTAGGGAATAAAAATCGATGTCCTGGGACTGTGCGAAACAAAGTGGAAAGGGGAAGGGGGAGGGGGGGGGTAGACAAAAGGAAACTAAGCACCGATGAAATGGTGCTGTCCTCGGGACATGAAGAAGAAAGTTTACACCACAGTGAGGGGGGTAGATCTAATGTTATCTAAAGAAGCACAGAGAGCACTCATTGAATGGGCAGCAATGAGACCCATAATCATAACAGAAACTTTCAAAACGGCTAAAAAGAAAATAAAAGTAAACGTCATCTAATGTTATGTACTAACCAATGACAAAGAAGAGTCTGTGAATGTAGCATTTTACACCAAACTACAAGATATTATGCATAAAATAAGACATCATAATTTTGTGTTTCAGATCAACTGGCTATAGGATGAAGAATGATTCCATAACAAGGCAACATGGATATTGTGGCAGTTGCAACCCAGGTTCTATGCTTGTGAAGTTGTTCGTTATGTCCTGGCCCTGTTGTGCGCCTGTTCTTAATTAAACGATGATGAAATTGACCTGTCTTTGTTCTTGTGTACGCTTGTCTGTTACGTTAACTACTGGGCTTGTCATGCTAATGTGACTGCTGAGTGATACTTAATGACCAGACAACTATGATAACTGCAATGACTGATCGACTCGTAGCTGACAACAAAATTCCTTTATTGTTGACTATAACATATTTTCAGTTGGCCATCTCCGTGCCTGATTATAAAGGTAGTAAGACGACACATGCCCTCTACGCTGACACTTTCATACAGCATTTAATTTATGGTCAGGAACTAATTGATTAACGCTTGACTTCTGCTGACTACTGTAATACTGACTACTATTCTATACTTGTTAATGGGCTGTTCTCAGTACATTGAATTTGGCTTCGAAATATTAGCTGGGTCACCACCAGTGCCGAAAACTTATTCTTAGCCACTAGAACTGATCTTTATAAAGTCTGCCCTATGCGTCTGACACTGGACCACTGCTTCTAAACACTTGTTCTTGACTATCTGCACTTGATTAGCCCAACTATTCGAGAGTTTACCTACCAAGGTTTCTTGAATGAACTGCTGGCGACATACTTGACACAGCTCGACGTGGAAACTACTTGTCGTGAAAACATATTTTGTCTGTCTTCCTTTCTGCAAACTGCAGCGGCACCCTAAATACAGTGGTACATGAGCTGGACATTACTTAATAGATGGTCGCTACGGTTAGTCTATGCTAACCTGCTCTCAGCTGACTGCCTGAGCCAAACGACGAGTGAAGAGTGAAGTAAACTCTTCTGTCAGCGCACGGACTTCCCGTGTCGCTGATGACGTATCAACTAAGTCCCGCTACTCAATAATTATCCCTTGTTATTCTAATCCCAGTTATCTCCCGTTCCTATCACACTATCACCAGACCATAGAACAGAAAATCAGATTGATCAAACATGCATAAACAAGAACTTTAGATCATCATTGCATGATGTAAAGTAATTAGAGGAGTAGATGTGGCATCAGATCACCATCTTCTGATATCCAAAGTAAAGATGAAACTCAAGAGCTATACAACAATACATAGCTATAGACAACAATTTGATGTAGGACATCTAAGAAGTCAAGAAACATGAGACAAATTCACGGTCACAATATCCAACAAATACCAACATCTCCAACAGCTGGAAAATGTAGCGAAAACAGAAGACCACTCGCAGCAAATCAAATGAGACATGTGAAGAAACACTGGGAAAAAGAGAACGACAACAAAAAGAATGGATAACAACAAAAACCATCCAGAAGATAAAAGACAGAAAAAACAAGAAATCAGCATTAAATAAAAGCAAAACCATAAGTTCCAAAGCAAAAGCTCAAGAAGTGTACACAGAAGCAAACAAAAACATAAGAAGGAGCATCAAAAGAAACAAGAGGCAATATATACAGGAGTTTGCAAGTGTCACATAATTTGGGTCGATCTCTTGTCGGCCCGGCAGTATTTAGTTATCTTTGTTGTGCGTACTGAATTACGTGCATTATTCAGCTGTTGACGCATTTTAGTCCCCTACCTTCCGACAGGTAATTGGTATTTTTGAGTCATTGTTTGCACTTCTTTCTGTAATAATTCGTCGTGTCTGTTTACCTGTTCATCACTGCGGAAAGAGTAGACGGATGATGCAATCTTGACCGACAGTCATATTGGTAAAATTCTCGTGTACCAGACATTGGGCGCCGGATTCACACGAAAATGGCCAAACGAGCTGGCTTATCGCTGATATGGCTAGGGTGACCTTCTAATTAATGCCGTGAAGAGTCACGGCCCAGATGGTCAAACGAGGGTCGGTGTTTGCACAAATACGGGGCGAGAGATTATCTGTCTGCGGACATATTACAGACATGCACCTGAAAGACAGAATGTTGTAATAGCTTCCGGACAGAATTGTTACGAAGGCATTTATTTGTGATAATGTAGGGAGTTGTAGTTGCAATCATTACCACGAATCGACGGATATAACAATTCTATATCTAGAAAGTGACCTTTTAAATAACACGCAGAATTTTCCTATTAGGAAATGTTTTGAATAGACCCCGTCAAACCACGCATGATTGAAACTATTGGCCGGCATTTGAGATGTAAACATAACAACATTTATGATTTGAGCCTGGTCTAATAGTAAACAACAGCGTGCGTGGGACGAAAGATGTAATATAACCTGACACTTTAGTCGGTTGAAAACACTGTGAAATTCAACTCGTCAGGACACCAGCCAGACAGTAAGAGTAAAGAATAGCATCAGAATTCCATTTATTAGACCGGACCTTGTTTAAGCATCTTGAGGACTTATATCTCAGGAAAACTCTACCTTTATTAACACGGAAAACCGGAATCCTAGGAATCTGAACATGAGGTCAGAGTGTGAACTTATTGTAGAGTAACACCCCAGAACAGTGGAAGAGGCATCTTAAACAAGTTGCCTTAACTATTTCTCTGAGCCAGAAGCCGTCTATATTCACAAAAGAGATTTTGGGGTAAGTTGTACATTTATAATTCTATCTTCTTCTTCTTCTTCTGCGTTCGGTTTGTAGTCATGCTAAATCTGCAGGCCTGTCGCCAGGACGAAGTCCACAGTCTTTTCCAGGTCGGCGCGGCAGCCCCATAGCTTCTGCTGGAGCTCATCACCTTTTGGCCAGGTCGCACGTCGCAATTTATCATGGGTTGGACAGTTCTGGAGAATGTGTTCTGGAGTCTGGATATCAGTTCCACATGGGCATTCATTCGTGTGGGATATCTTGAGGCGATAGAGATGTCCAAGTAATCTGCAGTGACCAGTTCTCAGGCGGAAAATTGTCGTCTGTTGGTGTCTGTTTAGGTGGTGGATTGGGTCATCTCTGCTGTATATATCCCCTTCCTCCTTCCACTGATTTTTGTACTTGTTGTGGATGATGGTTTTTGCTTCCCGATAGGGCAATGGGTGGCTGTATTGTTCCATTTTACTGCCACTTCTTGATAGAGCATCTGCTTTCTCATTACCAGCGATTCCACAATGGGCAGGTAACCACTGAAGGGCAATGGTTGATGACCTTTGGATGATGTTAAGCTCAGATCTGATCTCATTCATCATGTTATCATTTCTGGTGTTTTGTATTGATTCAAGTAATGACCTGCAGTCAGTGAAGATTACTATCTTAGCTTGTGGCTGCTGTTCAGGTCTGGTGAGGATCTTCAGGGCTTGCAGTAGTGCCATAGCTTCTGCCCTAAAATTGGAGGAGATCTTTCCAGTTGGGAAGGCCTTTCGGATGATCTTTCCATTTAGGAATCTTATAAAAATGCCTCCTCCACCGTTCTTTACTGCCCCCTCAGCAGATCCATCTGTGTATACATGTGTCCACTCCTTCGGGTTGTACTTTTCTTCAATCATTTCTTGAGCCAAAGTTTTTAGTTGTTGAGGGGTCAGGTGGCCTTTCTTTTTTATTTCAGGGACTTCTGTGATGATAGATATATTTCCATGGCAGTCGTCTGGCTCCTCGTAATCAATTAACATTTCAATCTCAGTAGATCGATTTGGGAGGAGGTCTTCATGGCATCGATGCAGATGTTTGGAGATGTTTAGGAAGCTGGTTCTTTTCAGCCTGTTCTTTGTCACACTATGGAGTTTGGCATGCATTGGATGACTTGGCATTCGTAGAAGCTTCTCACTGTGAGTGAATACCTTTTCCTCACGTCTGTCATCAAGAGAGCGGATGTTGGTGTATCGCTCCATTGCCTGGATTGGAGAAGTCTTCATCCCTCCAGTGATTAGTCTAAGGCCTGAATTTTGCACTTTCCCTAGACATTCTGTGTTTGTTTTAGATGCTGTGGCCCAGGCTGACATGCCATATTCAAGTACAGGTCTGACTGTGCCTGTATAGACTTTTTTAAGTATGTTGGTATTTGCCCCCCAACTTGTGCCAGCCAGTTTCTTCATAATAGAGAGCTTTCTTATTGCTCTCTGTTCTACTGCTTTTATGTGCGGCTTCCAGGTGAGTCTCTTATCCAACTTGACTCCTAGGTATGTTGGGTTTTCCTCGATTGGAAGTTCACTTCCATTTAGCTGCAGTTTGATCGTTTCTCGGCGATTTGACAGAGAGAAGCAGGTTGCTACTGTCTTGGAGAGGTTTATCTGTACTCCCCAATCTGATGCCCATTTACCGATGGTATTTAGCGCTGCTTGCATCCTGAACTTCGCAGTAGGCAAATGTTCAGCAGCACACCAGGCAGCAAAATCGTCAGCATGAAGAGCCCTGGAGATATGCCCGGACAGTTTCTCTGCAATATCATTTATATATATGATAAAAAGTGTGGGGGAGATAACTCCTCCTTGTGGCACACCCTGTTGTAGAGTGACGCGATGGCTCAGTTTCCCATCAAGTTTTACTCTTGCTGTGCGGTATCGAAGAAAGTCCCGTATCCAGTTGAACATTCTCCCTTCAATTTTGCTGTTGAGCATCTTAAGGAGGAGTCCTTCTTTCCATACCTTATCAAAGGCTTTTGTCAAGTCTACAAAAACCGCCAGTACTTTCTTTTTCTCCTGAAAGGCATTTTCTACTTCCTGGGCTAGATATACTAGTTGGTCTTCGGTGCTGCGATTTTTCCTAAATGCTGACTGTGTGTTATCAAGCAGATGGTTTTTTTCCAGATGTTTCAGTAATCTTGAGTTCACCATTCTTTCCATTACCTTACCCAGACAGCTCAGTAGGCTAACTGGTCGGTAGCTGACTTGCTTGTTTTCTCCTTTTGTTTCTTTCTGATGGGAACAATGATTGCTTCTCGCCATTGATCTGGAAATTTTCCAGTACTCCATGACTGATTGAAGATTAGGAGGAGCTTGTGCCTGGCTACAGGTCCAAGGTTCTTGATCATATCATTTGTGATGCCATCTTTTCCTGGAGCTTTTCTGTTCTTTAGTTTTGTTATGGCAGCACTGAGTTCTCTCATAGTAAGGGGTGACTTCATGCAGATATCTGGGTTTTGGTGCTTCAGTTTTTCTTTTACTTCCTTACGTACTTCTTGGATCCGTGCATGTGAAAGTGATGTGGTGCTTTCTTCCTTGTAGAAATCTGCCAGGATGTTTGCTGCCATCTTTCCTGTGTGGTATTTTTCATTTTCCTTGATGACAGTCTTACAGTAGCTGGTTGTTGTTTCTTCATTTAGCACTCTTGTCAGATTCCAAAGCTTGCTTGAGTCCTTTTCCATGTTGAGACTGCTGGTCTTCTGGTGCCAGCTCCTTTGGATTTCAGCTTTCTTTTGTTCATTGAAAGCTTGTTTTATGCTGTTGTGCCTCTGTGTGTTCTCTAATGTGGGATTTTGCTCCATAGTTTCCCGTGCTTTATTTAATTCACTATGGAGTTTTCCCAGGTTGTCACTCCAGTATGGTTTGTAGTCTCGTCGTTTACCTCGTGGAATTGACTTCTTTGCTGCTTGGATGATTGCCTCACTGATGATGGAGATGTTTTTATTGATGTTATTTGAGTGGGCAATGTTCTGACAGAAATTGTCGGCTTGTTCTTTAAAAAATCCCCAGTTTGCTTTTTTGAAATTCCAGCTAGGAGACATATTGATTTCTCCTGCACTTCTTATCTCAGATATCTGTAATGTGACTGGTACATGGTCACTTCCCCCAAGTTGAGTATTTACTGTTCTGGTGGTGAGTCGATGTATGTCATCTGTAGCCATAGCAAGATCTGGTGTGCTCGTTGTTTTCCATACTCTGGAATAGAAGGTGGGCTTATCCTCTGGTTGGTTTATTAGAATTAGTTTTATTCTCTACCATCCAATCTTCCACCTCTTCTCCTCTTGGATCTGTTGCGTCATAGCCCCAGCTGGGTGAGTGGCTATTGAAGTCACCCATAATGAGGTGTCTCGATGCTGCAAGCTTCACTTTGTGTAGCTCCAGAGTTGTGGTTGGAGGGCTGTAGCAGTTTGTGATCATTAAGTCTCCACTGGGCAGCAGTAGTTGGACTGTTATGTATTCAAGTTCGTCCTCACCAGATCTGTGTGTCTCTACTGCTGGGATTGAGGTTTTAATCAGTGTGAGGATTCCTCCCTTAGTTCTTTTTGCCCTGTCTTGGCGGAAGGATTGGTATCCACGTACAAAGAATCGTTGGGTATCTTTTAGGTGAGTTTCTTGGATGCAGATTATATCAATGTTATTTTCCCTGAGGAATTCTTGTAACTCCGGTTTCTTGTTCCTCACTCCTTCTGCATTCCATTGAGCCACTGTAAGATAGTGGGTTGGTTGGTCAGTTGCTCTACTTTGCCTTCCCCCGACCATTTGGTTGGCAAAGGCACCGGTTGCTTGGGTGGGCCCTTTCGAGGCTAGGGGCCCGGCTCCGCTCCTCCCCGGTTGTAGCTGATAGGAGCGACGCCATGACGTAAGTCGAGATTGTCGCATGACTCCATACCGCAAAAGCGTGTGTGTCCTAATTTTTCCCGGTGTCTGCGCCGTAGCTAACACACTCCGTCTTCGGCAGGCCGGGTTGTGTTTGTTGTTCAGGGTTGTCTCCCATAGCCTTTCCATCTCCCGGTGGTAGCTGCAAGGCAGCAGATTGGTTTGTTTACCGAGGTTTACCTTCCCCGTGGCTAGAGCTTATAGCGGCTCTTACTCGCTTGATGCACCCGTCATAGGACATATGGGGGATTTCAGTGGGGGTATCAGTGCCACCTGTTACCCCTCCCCGTCCTGCTGGGAGGACATCGCCGTTTGGTCCGCGACTGCTTATTCGTCCAGCAACGCTGACTTAATTCGCAGCTGACACACCATATCTGGAGGTCGTTCCACTATCCGCCACCCGTGGACGCGCCTGGTTGGGGTCGGTCGCCCCTTTGCCAGGATAATTCTATAATTTGCATTATTAATACGTGAAATAATATGTATATATTGACTTCAGACAGGATCAGTGAAGATTGAATCAGTCATCTATCTGCAAAGAACCAAATATCAGCGGAAGCAAAAACCATCAAAGTATTGGCAGCTAAGTACAAACTTAAAAGCTGCCAAGTGAACCGTTCATTTTTTGAAAACCATAACATCACCCTGCAATGATTACTTTTTTTAAACGGAATTATTCATTTTTAAACTGTTAACCATAATTGATTATTAAATTTATTATTTGTGTATATACAAATTGAACGTTGATTTATTCATTTTGAATTTACTGCACCTGTATGTCTCAGTCAGTTTCTTAAATACACTTAAACCTAGCTACTAAATTAAGATTTCGCTGAATTAAATCAGCTGTGGGCTTGAACGAGCTAATTATAAGATAACCCATCTTCACAAAAAACAGCTGGTCAGATAGAAAGTTAACGTGCTCAGATTCATTCAGCACTGTTCTTGATTTCAGAAATATCTTGTGAAAACTCCCTCGAAGAAGAAGCATCATTAGCCTTCTATCTACTACTCTGCCAAGAGTAATCTTGTGCGAAGGTAGACACCTTTGAAGACCCGCATTAGATACTCTTGTCGGAGGGACAGTTGAATATTATCCAACTGCGATTATAGATGTTAAAACTCCATTTTTTTCAGGGAAAGTTAAAGTTTGTTTACTTCAGAATCCGGTTGCAGATTTGACAGTCGGACGTATACACGGCAGCAAAGACTGTACTCCTGAGGAAATATTGGAATGGGAAAGATTGAACTTGTATGCCGCCAATACAGTGACAACAAGAGCTCAAGCTCACGAGTTGGAAAGGCAGGATACTACAGTCACTAAAGTGATGGAATATACTGATGATATACCAACTTCCATGATTGAGAGAGAATCTTTTGCACGCAAACAAAGAGAAGACAGCTCTTTGAAGAAATTTTTTGCATTAGTGAACAAACATGATGATATTACTGTTAAGAATAAAGCTAAACATTGGTTCACTATTAGTAATGATATTTTAATTCGAAATAGTGTTGATAAAGATAAGGTAAAACAAGAGGTCATAGAACCATCGTCGTTAAGGACATACATACTATGACATGCACATGACTCCCAATGCGCGGGTCATATGGGCTACACTCGAACACGTTCACGAGTGTTGTCATCGTTTTTCTGGCCAGGAATTTCACGAGACGTATCTTTATACGTACCTTCCTGTGTGATTTGCCAGGAAGTTAAGTCTCGTGGAGCTTTCCATAATGCTCCCATTCAGGCCAGTGAAATATCAGTTCGTCCTTTCGACATGATGGCAATAGATATTATTGGTCCTATGTTACCAACTGCGAGAGGTCATAGGTACATATTAACATGTATTGACCTATGTACGCGATGGCCAGAGGCCATATCTCTGAAAAATATTACGACATCTGATATATCTGATGCTTTGATATTAATATTTTCTAGGCTTGATTTTCCAAGAAAATTACTTTCTGACCATGGACCACAATTTGTGTCTGAGACAATGAAGGATGTAATGAAGACACTGAATATAGAAAGAAGTCTCAGTAGTGTTTATCATCCAATGAGTAATGGGTCCGTTGAGAGACTCAACCGTACCATTAAACAACTCTTACATAAAGTTATGGTAAACAATCCTCAAGATTGGGACAGAGCTATTCCAGCTGTTTTATTCACATACCGAGAGATTCCGCATGAGCAGACCGGTTTTCTCCGTTCGAGTTAGTGTTTGGTGCTCCACCAAGAGGTCCAATGGGACTCATTAAAGACTTACTACTCGACTCTGAGATGACTCAGGAAACACGGTCATCTTATGAATACGTTATTAACTTACGTAAACAAATCATAAAGGCTTGTCATATGGCAACAGCTTCATCAGAGGCGGCGAAGGATAGAGCTAGACAATTTCAAAACAAAAATAGAAGACTACGCCAGTTATTTCCTGGTGACGAAGCATATGTACTACTTCCACGAAAGGATAACAAATTGTTAATCGCGTGGAATGGTCCTTATAAGGTAGTAGATAAAATTTCTGACGTCGACTACATATTAGACATAAAAGGTCAGAAAAAAATTTATCATATAAATATGTTGAAAGAGTTCTTTACTCGTCCACTTCATCTACAGTCTATCTTCCACGACTTAGACGACAAATCAGTTGATTCTTATCAATACTCTAGTCTTTCTGTAATTCAGGAAGAAGAATCATCTTTTCCTGAGGTTGAAATGTTTTTTCCTATACCGGAACTACAATCTTCAGAATCTTGGAGGGATGTTGCTATTTCACCTTCACTTACTTCAGATGAAAATAATTCCATTACTAAACTTCTAGAAACCTACTCTGATGTTCTGACAGATATACCTGGTCGAACTTTGATAATTTCTCACGACATTATACTGAAGGACAGTACTCCTATAAAACTTCGTCCTTACTCTGTACCTATCCATTTTCAAGATAAAACATCTCAAGAACTTAAACAGATGTTAGCATTAGGAATTATCGAACATAGTAACTCTCCATTCGCTTCACCGCTAGTTATTGTAAGACAAAAAGACAATAATATACGATTATGTGTAGATTATAGGAAACTTAACGCTCAAACTGTACCAGACAATGAACCTCATCCTTGTTACGGTGTTATTTTAAATGACGGCGTCTGCTGGGGTTTAGCCATGCGCAACGTTAGGGGTCATTAACATTTATAGAATATGTCGATATTTTACGGTATACTGAACGCGAAATATATGCGGAGATTATGACGCATTCGCGTTGGGAAGGTCACGCTGGGTGACTTGGTTACATGGCCCTTGTTACGCTATCCGTCAAGCAAGAAGGTCGTGTCTTGTATTTCTTCCAAGGAAAAAAAGGCTGAGTATATAGCCTAAATTAGATATATGAATCGATGTAGAACTCAGGGTCAGTTCGGTTATTAATCTAAGTATGAGATTAATTAAATCAAATTAAATGATGGAAGGAGAATCGCATTATGATTCAAATTGTAGCTGTCAAGAACTCATGTGCTCATTTCTGGCTGTTGACTACAACAGCGCACGTATATAGCCACGATGTTCTTCTGACATATTGTTTTGACACGGACGGACATGAATACTATGCATGTAATTTCTATATATGAATGTATACCGATGTGAACTGTCTTCGTGCGTCAACTTGTAATAAATATTGGACTCGAATCGAAGGCTTACCCACATTCCTTTGATTACGTTTGATTGCTTCAACTTGCATTGTTGACGGTCCTTTGACCTGATGAACTCTTTCTTGTAAGAAGTTTATAGTAATAATGGATGAGTTCGTACGGAATCGGGGTTTGCTTGGACACAAGTTGTGTAATGATAAATAAGCAAGCATCCCAACTAAACTTATAATAATCGAACGAAGGACCCTCCAACACCAGTAAAACCACCCACGCAACAGTGGTGGCCAATGTGATGCGGAACTGGAATTTAATTGTAAAAAAAATACTCAAAGATTATCGAGTTGAAAGAAATAATTTTCCTTCGAGCGAAATGAACACTTTTTGTATCTACACCGATGACGTCACACCCCCTTGACAACAGGATGAATCAGCTGTAGTGATGGCAGCCGCCTTTCAACGTCCTTGAAGAAGATTATTTATAAACGCTTAATCGAACATTGGAAAATAGATTCAATCAACATGAGCATGAATTATAGGTCCTACTGTCCGTTGGCGAAGCAAGCATTGTATGAATCTATCGAGGCAAAAAGATAAGTAACTTATTTGAAGGTTACAATAAGTTAATCCTATTTGTCCGATAATGCCATGTTTTTTTTTTTTTTGTAGCCATGTTAAATATTGTTTCTGTCTTTTACATGTAGCGGGTATGGATGGGCGGCGAATTATAATCAGTTCCATAGCTCCTGGGATGCTACGAATTGATTGTAATCGTTCTTAAGGCCGTGAATTAATAGCATTTCGCGAAGAACGCGTCGGATATCGGTGATCGTGTCGTTCGGACTTGCATTAATTCACCTTGCATGTTAGTTGTATAGTCGTGTTATAACTGTGGTATTCTAGTGTATTTGGTTCTAATTTTTATTCAGTTCTTTAACAATGTTGGTAATCTATCGTGTTTTTTCTGACCTTACTATCTTTCAGTTTATATTTTTGTTGTACGACCGTTAATGAGTCCATGTATACGTCACTAATTTTTGTGTACGCAGGTTAATTATCTATTCAGTTCATTCTTTAATTCTCACTTCCGGTCTAGTCAACTTAGTTGTAAATGCATTTTTACTGTGAAAATGTCTTTGTGTATGTTAATAATGTTCTGTAATCCTTGGTTAACCCATTGTATTGTTTGTCTTCATTTCATCCCTTTATAATTTAATATTAATGCTATAATTTATTCATTAATAAGAGTATAGATTAATATGATTAAATTTTTTTTGAGTTTTAAAGAGGAATTAGGGACTTTGCACCAATTTGCAGTGATGGTCCAAGAAATGGGCAATGCACTTTATTGCTCATGAATATGACATAATATACTATGCTTAATTATTATAACTTTATAACATATTAAGACATATTAAATATTAATTAGTACACTTTCTCAGTACTACATTGAGAACTTAGTGGCAATTAAGATTAAATAACCTAATTATTTAGGAATAATACTCATAATTATTGAATATTAATATTAAGTGCATGATATAATTTCAGCACCTTATATAACTAACTATCATAACTATTTATGATAGATATTAGTGGGTATATATAATATTTTTACAAAATATTATAGATTTGTGGAACTTATACATAACAATACAGGAATATTGCAATTTCGTATATTGATTATTCACTCGTCGAGTAATTAGAATTATCGACATATATTCCAGTGGTGATTACTAGACATAAGTAATTGAATACTTAAATAAATCAACTTCAAGAATGCTTACTTTGGATCATTTCATTAAAATTGGAAAAGATTGTAACAAAAAGGGAGATGCACTCCTGGAATTTGCAGAACAACAACTTGCAAAATATAAGGCAGAAATATGCTAAGAAGAACTTGAAAGAAAAGAGGCTGAAAAGAAAGCTATTGCTAAGGCAGAGATGGAAGAACTTGAAAGAAAAGAGGCTAAAAAGAAAGCTATTGCTAAGGAAGAGGAAGAAAGAAAGGTGGCAAGAGATGAAATCCTACGGATTGAAGAAGAGAATAAATTGAAACGACAGGAAATCATACTGCAGCAAGAAATGGAATTGCAACGGCTTAAATTGGAAACAGCAAAACTTAATTCGCAGGGTGCTGCAGCAAGCCAAAATGATAATGCTCAATCGGGATCTTCTTCCAACCGACTTAAGGGCAATTATTACTTTAAGCTACCACCGTTCACATTACACGTGGACGACCTATCATCATGGCTGGCGCGCTTTGAGGATATATGTAAGGTCAATAACCTTGACAAAACAGCATGGGCACTTAAACTTAAGGAATTTCTGGATGGCGAACCTGCAAGTGCAGCACAAAATATTGATCCTACATTAGCCACAGACTATGAGGCCATTAAGAATTTGTTATTACGTCGTTTCCACTTGAATGAAGAGGCATGTAGATTACGTTTCAAAAGTTTATTGCCAGATAATAATAAAGATTTTACGGGATTTATTGCTAACATACGCAATACTTTTAACAGATGGGTTGAACTGGCAGGTGTCAAAAAATCTTACGACAAGTTAGTCGATTTGTTATTGAGGGATAAAGTATTATCTTCTGTCAGCCCACCATTCTTTGCTTATCTGCAAGAAAGAAAACCAGAATCTATTGATGAGTTAGAAAAAATTTCTTTAAATTACTGCACAGCTCATCCGAATGCTAATATTTCTGGCTCGTTAATAAGAGAACCACTTCCTGTAGCCTCCAATATGGCATATCATAGTAATAACAAACCAAGAACACACAGTGTAGACAGAGGTAGGTTCAAAGGAAACTATGACATTAATTTTCATAAGGGACAGAATAACTTTAACAATAACTTTAATAGAGGAAGTTAACAAAACAGAAATTATTCACCTCAGTCAAGATACAACAGTAATCCACGTAACTCAAGTTATGATCGGTCATATCAATATAATAATGGTAACAATTGGAAGAATAGCGATAATTATAACTCGAGACATCGAGATAACAATTACAATAGACGACAACGAGGTAATTCAACTAATTATTCTCGTAATCGTTCTCATTCTCGTGGATCTTCACATTATAACCATAATACCGGGGCAGCAGTTACAAATGATATCACCCCTAAGGTTCAGGTTCCACCTAACGATAATACAATGCATTCTTCTGCTGCATGCTTTGCTATTAATTATAACGTGGCGAATAGTTGCCCACAATGCAATCTTATTTTTCAGAAGGCAAAGGAGACAGTGCTAAACTGCGGACACATTCCACCAGAAGTAGGTCTTGCAGCCAATGATGGAACAGGCTCTCTGATTTTTAACAGAGGGATAGTTAACGGTTCTATAGTTTCTGTATTGATAGACTCGGGGTCCACAACCATTGGAGTGCGACAGTCGCTTGTACATCCTAGCTGTGCAACGGGGGAATATGTCCGTTGCATGACTTTTGGGGGAACTATTGAGTTGTACCCCACAGCTATTATCCATGTTAAAACACCTTTTTTCACAGGGAACGTGAAGGTATGCATGCTTCAGAATCCAATTGCAGATCTGATGTTGGGACGCATCCATGGTAGTAAGGATTGTTCCCCACAGGAAATTGAGGAATGGGAATTAAATAATGTGCAATCTTATTGCAATGCTAACGCTGTCATTGCAATGGCTACATTACGGGCCAACAAAATGAATACACGTGGCACAGTTTTCTCCAATTTCAGTCTCAGTACGATTCTGGAAATCGATGAGGAAAAGGATAAGACTCTCCTACAGGATAAAAAGGATACTAAAATACCAGCCCATCCTAAGAAGATTAGAAAATCATTTCGAGGCAGATATGCCTTTTCTCGAAAGAGTGCCGCCAAGTCGGAAGATAGATGTTGGCGACAGGATCATATTAACAGTGATCTGAATAAAATTGTTGAAAATGGGAAAAGAAAAGATGCCCCGAACAAGGGTAATGATGGTGGAGTTCTTATGAACTTAACTAATAAAATTAGGACAAATAAATATGTCAATCACTATGAGACATCATCTCAAAAGACTACCAGATCCAAAAGATTAAATAGAAGAACTATTTATCATGTTAGTGACACTGATCCCACTTACATTGGGAAGGTTGCATATTCTCGCACCGTGTTAGTGCGCAATCTGCCACAAGGTACCAGATGGCAGGCACTTAGTAATTTCTTTAATGACACGGCAGACGTTATGTTTGTACAGTTGTTGTCACCTACCAATGACAGGTATGGTGAAGCTATGGTTACATTTCGTAACAACAAAGATGCTCGGATGGTGATCGAGCGTGATAATGGTGTTTATTTTCACCACCATTCTTTGAGATTGAAATTAGTACCTGATTCTGCGTCACGCAGATAACAGGGTACTGTAACCATATTCGTCACATCTTTGATGACTCAGCATTGTCAGTCATCATTTCTTGACTTTCTTAATCATCTATCCTAATATAGATTGATTTATAGATTTTTTTTTTTTCTTCTCGAAAAAACATTTTTGATTCTTAACATCTTTAAATTTGTACACATGTTTTCTGTCTTATTTGTTTTTTTTTACCATGCCTACAAGAGACAGTAAGTTGTTTAAATGTATCAACTATGCTCAGCCCCATACAGCATAGATTTACTTATCATCCATCACGGCTGTCCTGTCATCGTTACTAAAGAAGAACATGCCGGTAAGGATAAATTGGACAGACGAATGTGACAAAACTTTTCGCACTATCTTAAACATATTTTCATGCCCACCTGTTTTAAGATTACCAGATGCTTCTAAAAAGTTTGTTCTACGTACAGATGCGAGTAATTACGGACTCGGGGCTTGTCTACTCCAATATCATGATGATGTCCTTCACCCTGTACTTTATATCTCACGCAAGCTAAAACCTCCGGAGACTAAATATTCGACTGTAGACCGAGAATTGCTCTCCGTAATCTGGGCAATTACCAAACTGGAAAAATTTTTGCTGGGATCTCCATTTCTGATCCAGACTGATCAGAAATCTGTAGCAGCATTACGTCGTTCAAACCATAAAAGTGCTAAACTTGCACGATTTGCTATTACGTTGCAACCATATGAGTTTGAAATACAGTCGATACCAGGGAATGAAAACGTCATAGCCGATACGTTGTCCAGACATCCTACGGATTCTGAATGAATATTACGATTTCAAGAAAATTTTCTGACTAATCAAGCATTACATTTGCAATGAACGGTATTAATGCCACGTCAGAATATACAACACTTCAGTTGGACTTCCTACTTAAATAAGGACATTTCGAAATAAACTATTGTGATCAAAATATCAAGTTTTACGGATCGTTTGAAAATTTGGACTTCAATTCCACTTTGAGTATCACTCATTTCGATTGAAAACTGTTAAAAAGGAACAATCTCTGATGTAGAAAGGACATATACTGTAATGACTGATTCAATTACATTCAAAGTTTTAATAAAGGAACTAACGATGATTGGATAATCATATCATAATTCGATAATATGAACCTTGTGTCTTAATGAACTTTCATACAAGTCAACAGGATATAACAACGATTGGATCTTCATGTCCGATATTGTTAAATTTTCTAGTTATTAAATTAATATATAATAAAATAAAGTTAAAGTGTGATGAAATAAAAAAATAAAATATACAAAGAAAAGATGAAACAAAATAATATCACACCAATTAATATTTTAATTAGTGTAATTATCAAGGTAATGGATATTACATTATGACATTTCATATTTATAGTTAAAATGTATGAATTTTTTTTCTGTTCTTTTCTTCTGATTGCGTTAATTTAATTAGGTATCTATCCTTACACTTCATTTTCACACGCATTCTAATTTAATGTATACTTTAATATTTGGTTTTAATTGTCCGTACTTCTCAATTTTTATTTCTTTTACTCTCTTATACTATTTCTCATTTTCTTCAATTAGATAGTAATTAGTTAGTACCATACGTACATACTATAATTAATTATTTTAATTTTAGTTAGTTAGAATAATTTTTAATAACACCTCACATTATTAGTTAGTCGATACATACAACAAATTAATTAGTTAATTAGTTAGTGACAGTGACATTTCCTTGTTTAATATAAGTTATATGTATGATATGACGTTGATTTTATTATAATATATTACTGACATGACCACGACACTGTTCTAGATAGAACATCGTAGGTCATACATCGGGTTTTGTTAAATTTTTGATAATTTGATTAATATTATTCAAAAAAAAAAATTCTATCTAATAGATTTTTTTTCCCCCGTCTGACAGGAAATCTGTTACGGTGTTATTTTAAATGACGGCGTCTGCTGGGGTTTAGCCATGCGCAACGTTAGGGGTCATTAACATTTATAGAATATGTCGATATTTTACGGTATACTGAACGCGAAATATATGCGGAGATTATGACGCATTCGCGTTGGGAAGGTCACGCTGGGTGACTTGGTTACATGGCCCTTGTTACGCTATCCGTCAAGCAAGAAGGTCGTGTCTTGTATTTCTTCCAAGGAAAAAAAGGCTGAGTATATAGCCTAAATTAGATATATGAATCGATGTAGAACTCAGGGTCAGTTCGGTTATTAATCTAAGTATGAGATTAATTAAATCAAATTAAATGATGGAAGGAGAATCGCATTATGATTCAAATTGTAGCTGTCAAGAACTCATGTGCTCATTTCTGGCTGTTGACTACAACAGCGCACGTATATAGCCACGATGTTCTTCTGACATATTGTTTTGACACGGACGGACATGAATACTATGCATGTAATTTCTAATGACTATATATGAATGTATACCGATGTGAACTGTCTTCGTGCGTCAACTTGTAATAAATATTGGACTCGAATCGAAGGCTTACCCACATTCCTTTGATTACGTTTGATTGCTTCAACTTGCATTGTTGACGGTCTTTTGACCTGATGAACTCTTTCTTGTAAGAAGTTTATAGTAATAATGGATGAGTTCGTACGGAATCGGGGTTTGCTTGGACACAAGTTGTGTAATGATAAATAAGCAAGCATCCCAACTAAACTTATAATAATCGAACGAAGGACCCTCCAACACCAGTAAAACCACCCACGCAACAATCCTTTGATTGACGATTTACTTATTCGTCTTTCATCTGCTAAATATTTCACAAAAATTGACTTAACCAAGGGATATTGGCAGATTCCCTTAACTGAACAAGCAAAATATTACACAGCATTTTCGACTCCACAAGGTCTGTACCAGTGGAATGTCATGCCTGTTGGGCTAATGAATGCTCCTGCAACGTTCATTCGCATGATGCGAAGAATTTTAGCTTGCAGATCAGACATCATCACTTATATTGATGACATCTGTCTGTTCAGTCATTCCTTTGATGAACATGTCACAGGATTAAGTTCAGTACTAGATATATTAAGAACTAATAACTTAACTGCCAGACCTAGCAAAATGCAAATAGGTTTTCAGGAAATAACATTCCTAGGACATATAATAGGGGCTGGACAAATAAAAACTATTCCTCAAAATGTGTCTAAGATTTTAGAGCTATCAGTTCCACAAACAAAAAAACAAGTTAGGAGCTTATTGGGTTTAGTCCAATATTATAGTAGGTTTATTCCTAACTTGTCAACCATTACGGCTGTCTTGTCTTCGTTACTGAAGAAAGATATGCCTACAAAAGTTCTGTGGACAACTGAATGCCAGACAAATTTTGACAAAATAATATCTTTGTTCTCCAGGCAACCTATTCTTAGATTACCAGATAGTAAAAAATGTTTATACTCCGTACAGATGCGAGCAATTACGGATTGGGAGGTACCCTGTTACAAGAACACGACGGCGTACTGCACCCAACTCTATACATACCCAGAAAACTTACCGAGACAGAACGAAACTATTCTGTGATAGATAAGGAATTGTTAGGCGTCGTGTGGGCAATACAAAAACTCGAAGAGTTTTTGTTACGCGCTCCTTTTGTGATCCAGACTGATCAGCATGCAGTAGCATCACTTAGAAAAGCCAATCATAAGAACGCCAAACTGGCCCGTTTTTCGATTTTGCTACAGCCATTTAATTTCACCATTGAAGCAATTCCAGGACATGAGAATGTAGTTGCTGATAAACTATCGCGCAATCCTTTCCCATATAAGAAGTGAACATAAATAACTCATGGAACCAGAACTTGGTTTTGGAACTGACACTTGTTGATCTTTCTTCAAGAGGTTACAAACTTACAAAATCCTAGGTCAAACAAATTGACTAAGAAAACTTCTGCAAACATTCAAAGTTGTAACAATCCGATTCGAATGGTCACTTGACATTGACAACGTTGTGGAAATGTGCACGGACTTTGGTTAGTGTCCGTTCGTAACTCAAGCGAATTCAAATATGATACATTCAAAGTGCAAAGTGAAAAATATGAACAAAGTGACTTACAGATATATTTTCAAATACTTTCGTCGGAATGATAATTCATTGTGACTACATAAAGTGATATTCGTGGAACATTACGAAATAAGGACAACATATCCTTAAAAATGACATTACTTCATATTATTATGATTAAATAATATAATGATAAAACAATTAATATACATACAGCAGCACACAAGTAGATAGTATAGTTATGCTAGCTAATTAATTGTTTCATTTTATATGCATGTATGAACTTACTTTAACATAATATTTATATATATAGTAATTCTATATTGTTAATTCATAGATTAAGTTAGTTATAGGTTACTTCTAATTTTTTCCTTACGTACATTTATTATATTCTAATCTATTAATTTACTATTACTTTCTTTTCATACAGTATTAACTATTCTCTTAATTTCCTTACAATTTTTCTTTTCATTCCTTAGCTATTAATTCCTTCTTTCGTTTACTTAGGTTAAATTATATTCTTCTACATACTACACACTCTACATTTAGTTAATATTATAACTCATTAATCTATAGTATAATTTTAATTACTATTTCATACTCTTATCAATTAAGATAGAATTTTATTCACAGACATAAGTATTTATAGATTAGTCACAGTTTGATAGTTGACATTTCTTTATGTTGACTTGACATGTATTTTTTTTAAGATAGTTGTTGACATGGACTTAAATTTGACTACGATCTTTGACGATATTACGTGATTCGTAGATCGATAATCTTTAACATTTTTTCACATACCCATAAGAAAAAAAAAAGCTATAGATTAGATTTTTTTTAACCCCCGTCAGCCAGGGGAATGTTACGAGAGGATATATGATTTGTAGCAACTAGGTAGTGAGCTCGGATAAAAGTTGCACATTTTAGTTGTTGAAATACAATAGAGATATTTTATAGTTTTTGCGCTTCACGGTGTTGAAAGCGAGGAGTATAATTTGCTTAGTTTTAATGTGACGTGTCACGTTGATAAGGTAGCACGTGACGACATTGAAATTGTACCCATATTTTGTTGTACTTGGTCCTAGACGGACGGAAGTTTGAAGTCTCCCAGTAGAAGGATATTTATATGAAAGGATTTTCTTGATGAATAGGTGTTTGGGTCAGCCTATAATTTGTGGATACAATATTATACCCCAGTGATGACAGGGATTATGTTTTGAAGTGGAGAATATATATTAGGGAGCAACATTTATTGAAAGTATCCAAGAAGGACACCTTAGTCGCGTAAGTTGAGTTGTTCAATACCGGATTGCCAATCTAGGAATCACGAGTAAATAGCTTGACCGTACCACGACTTAAGGAATATGATTCAAGTGACGAATTATGATGTATTGATTGAATTCTGATGAACTGTATTTACTTGGATGTAATGTGCTATTAAATTGTATTTGTTCGGACTCTGAACCCCACGGACTTATCAGTTGATATTATTGAAAGTTCAGGCCGTTACCCCACTATTCGTGTTTGTCAGCACGGCATTAGAAGCTCTACCATTTTGAAGTATTTCTAAAATTTATAATATAAACAAGACAGTGGACAGAAACCGGCATACATAGAAGTTAGCTGAGAATACAAGAATAAAACTGGTAACAAAAATGGAACAATACAGCACGATAGAAATCTGTGTCAGTTGTGGTAATAAGCTTTTTTCGTCGGATGGGAAATCCGATGTAACAACTATGGTGATGGATACGACATGCGTTGGGGAAGCCCGTTGGTAGCACGGAAAGGCAGTTCTTTTTTCTAGAATACACAGATAAGCGAGGTAGTGGGAGACCGAACAACACAAGGAAGAAATAACTGAAGACAGAAATGAAAGGGATAACGAAGAAAGACCATAGAGATAATGGGAAAGGAGAACTTCGCATGAATTTGTCGAAGGTATGTGTGGACCCAGGACATCACAGAGAGTCTGAACTTGTCTTTGGCTGATGCATGTCGACATGCCCAGAATCGTGATGCGTTCAGAGCAGCTGTAATGGAGGCAACGTTCTGGAAAGAATACGTCACATGGTGATGATAATGTGCTCCAATGGAAGCTCAAGGGTAAAGATAATGATGATGTTGTCAAGAGATGTGTTTCATTTTTAAAAAAATAATACATTGGAATTATACCCTGCCATAGATTAAAGCTTGTCGCAGTTGACGCTTCGGCGTTAAATCTATCCAGATCCGAGGGCAGACAGGGAAGCTAACTGCTAAAATCAAGGTTCCCACTCAAGTTCTAGAGATAAACCCAGATTTTCTTCTTAAAAAAAACCCAGAAATACCCAGATTATTTTATGCCTCAAATACACGGGATAGACGATGCTTACACAATCTTTTAGTGCAACTTTAGCACAAATAATCTGTGTAGTACCAATTGTTATGTATTTCTTCATTTTTATTTTATTTTTTACATCCAAAAATTCACAATTATATAAAAATGATTTTATTAACACCCCAATATATGAACTCTTGAAAATGAGATATTTTAACAGTAACATACTTATAGTAGTTACATTAACAAAAAATAAAATATAAAATGTTAGTTGTAACTTGTTACTGTTGAAAATTGTAAATTGTTAGCGTCTCGGTCTCTATGTCGACAACTTCTCCTTCGTCAAGGTCATATGCATGAATTTACAACGTGGAATCTTGATCGTGGAGTTCCAAAATCTTTGCATATTTCTGCCGACAACGTCCTTCACGCACATCTTCAACCACGCTTTTCCTGGGATTAAACTTATGACAAACTCCATCTTTGGCAACTGCTTGCTTGGCTAGATTTCGATTGGAAACTGTTACACACAAAAGCTTGTTGGTTTGTTTAGTTTTAACTAAGTTAACCTTCGAAAACACTCTTTCGACGCATGCTGAGGAGTGAGGTAGTGCCATAAGCGTGCACATGAGGTCAGCCAAAACATCAAATTTCTTCTGATTATTAGCATCTGTTACTTGCTGCAGTCCCAGCCAGATGTCCAAGATCTTGCCATTGATCAGACAGACGATCAAGGCTCTCTTTTGAAACAACTGTTGGGAACTGCGCTGCTAATGGAATGACAGAAGTTTTGTTGATCTCGAGAGCTTGCTTTGGATCCAACAGCTGCATTTGCGCCAGAACACTGTTTTGTTCAAGTGGGAACCTGCGTCGTATTTGAGTACAAAGTTCAATCAGGTATGCCAATACATCCTTGCGATACTGGATTTCTTTATCTTTTAACTGAATGTTGGATTAACTGCGCGTCACATCGTCCACCCAGCTCAATGCGATTGCCAGAGTCCGGTTTTATCCAATCCTCCAGTTCGCTGTCTGTTAGCCATTCCGCACAAAAAGCCTACTGATACCATGGCTTCACTTTTTTTACGCGGTAGCGTGTGTTTTTATTTTATTTTTTAAAATTAAATTAATGAAAATTAAAAAAAAATCCTGTTCAACCTCTGATGGGTTATAATTAGGATATATATTGTTTTCATTTCCAAATAATATGAACAACTGCCGACATGAGAAAGTGGCATCACATTTGTCAAAAACATAGAAAAAAAAAAATCAAGAAGAAACTATGAACAAGAATAATATTAAAGTGGAGGGGTGGAAAGGCCTGGTGGTTCTAGTTATATAACGGACTTTAACAGATATTTATAAACAACTACCTAGCGTACCTTCATCGTCGTTCATTTTATAATCTTATAATAACAAAAGAACAAAATACTGTTCATCTGCTTGAGTCTAAAATTTAAAAAGAATACTCTAAACACATCGCGACAATGACTAAATGACAGCCATTAACAGAATAACAGGAAATATGTTGTTGATGTAAACGAGTCAAAAAAACAACGTCACTGATGTGGTTAAAAACAAGAATTAAATTTGAGTGGAATAAAAAATATATAGCACATAATTTTTTACATTTAATTATAATATAAATATAATGTATAATGCCAATTGTCAAAATACCCAGATTAATGCAGATTTGGGGAAAAAATACCCAGATACCCAGACGGAAGCTAAAAAACCCAGATCTAGTAAAAATTACCCAGCTGTGGCAACACTGGCTAAAATATCCATAAACAGACAGGAAAATGATAAATCTGTCAGTACTTCCGGTATCCAGGGCACATCGGCTTGTATCTACTGTTATTTTAGTTAGCAGCTCACAATTTCGCCCGCTCTACAGACGTGATAACCATATGAAAAAAGGCAAAAAACGACATAAACGCGTGCATTTTCGTCCGGTCTTCTACCTGTACGGCGTGATGCTGACGCCTAGTGTGCCGATGGTCAAGAAAATATGTGCCTTACATCATATTCCCAATATACCTCAATGGGCGTGTAACGGGATCCTTTACCCTCCCTTCTGCATGTACGAGTATTTTTAACCACTTATATTTAAGATCCCATGAGCTTTGTACATTTGTCGCGTTTCAAATCCTCCGACACCCAAAATCTATTTCTTCCACTCATCGTAAAAAGCTGAAGCTTTGCATATTGCTCCCTATCTTTATACAATTTAAGCTATCAAGTTTTGACCGGCATTAATCCAGCCAATTTTATATAATAACTTGGAACATTTATTTGCTGCTTTTAGTGCATTATATAAATAATTTTAACGGGTGAATCGCTAAAATATTTCTCCTTTGACTTGGAACTGTTGTCCTAAGCGTGACAATTTTCTAGCTTTAACATATAATATATAAACAATATGTTGGGAGCGTAAGTTCCTACTTTTGTACTTTGGCAAAAGCTGACGCTACATTCAGTTTCTGTGTACAGATCTACATTTAAAAAAAAAAAAATTTATAAACAACTTACCCCAATTTTATTAAATCTTGCTTATACAATATGACATCTTGTTTCTGCTATCTAGGGACAAAATATGGAGCATTGTTATTAAGCAAATATATATATATATATATATATATATATATATATATATATATATATATATATATATATATATATATATATATATATATATATATATATATATATATATATATATATATATATATATATATATATATATACCGTTACGTCACACTTTTGATTTTGGTTGGTAATAATGAAGCTTCCAAATTCCCGAAAATGTTTGTACATGGTGTACCAAAAATTATCACCTTATTTGTTTTGCTGATGACTTTTGAACAAACAAGAGAGAGAGAGAGAGAGAGAGAGCGCGCGCGAGAGAGAGAGACATGGATACTAATAGAAAAAAAACTTTATGAATATTTTATGAATAAAATTTGGGGCTGAATTTGTAAAATCTGCGATGAAACAGACAAGAAAACTTGGATACGTTAAAGCGTCTTCTAATGGATTGATGTTTTTTGAACACCCTGTAAGTATACTAAAAACAACACGAAGTTAATAGCAAATACCGATTCTTCTTTTTATTTTTTCAACGTGGTATAGTCATTAAATTGTTCTAAATTGATATTATTTAGTCCACAAGACTCACATTACTCACAAATATTGTAGTTTTGCTTTCTGTGGTAACATTACTCTTCCCGGAATTCCCGCAAACGTTTGTGCATATACCAACAACGTTATGGCTTCTGGGGAAATACCGATTTGACGTTTCTTACATAACTACTCGTCAAAAGTCAAGGGCCACTTAGAAAAACGTTGGTAGAAACCATAAAACAAATCTGATATAAACGTAATTGGTATCAGTCAAAACGGCATTTATTGAATACCAAATTGACATGTCACGTAAAGAAATGGAAACACACATTCAAACGTTATGAAGCTGTGAAGTGTGTCGCCCACCTTTTCAAAAGTCACACAATAGATACTGGACAAATAGACATTTCAAAATCGGGTATGACCACCGTTTGCAGCAAGGCATTCAAGACAGCGTAGATGCATCGAGTCCACAAGGGTCCCAAGAGTATCCCGAGGAACAGCTTGCCATTCCTGAAGCAGAAATGCAGTCAGCTGTGCAACATCCATAGGCAAGGGGGGGGGGGGGAGATTTGTTGACAATCTTCGACCAAGGACATCCCAGAGGTGCTCAATCAGAGAAAGGTCAGGTGAATGAGTTGGCCACGCCATCCTGATGATCCCATGTTGCTGAATAAACTCATTCACCACACGAGCTCGATGGGGTCGAGCATTATCATCTTGGAGGATGGCATTACCACCTATGGCCTCCAGAGCAGGCTGAACAATTAATCTCAAGATTACGTTCTGGTATCTTGGGCCAGTCAAGTTGCCTTGGATGATGTAGAGTGGGGTCCTGCCGTGTCTGTAGAAGCCTCCCCAGGCCATGACAGAACCCCTACCATAACGATCCACCTCTCGAATTGTGTCATCAGTAAATCGCTCTCCTCGTCGTCTCCAGACTCGAATCCTGCCATCATTGAATGACACAGTGAAGCGAGATTCATCAGTGAAGAGAACTTGACTCCATTGTTGCCTTGTCCATCGGATGTGCTCGCGACACCAAGAAACACGGGCTCTGCAATGAGCAGGAGTAAGAGGGATTCTGACTGCAGGACGTCGAGCAGCGTCCAAATTCATGTAAACGTCTGCGAATGGTGCTTTGACTGACATTAACGTTTACAATTTGTCTCAGCTGACATCTTAGAGTGGAACAAGTCACTGTTCGATGGCGCAGGGTTGACAACAAGAGGTACCGGTCATCATGTCTATTGGTGCATCTAGGGCGATCCTCCACACTTCCTGTGGCCTGAAATCTCTCCAAAAGAGAGGGAAGTATCCTTTACGTCTATTTGTTTGGCAAATTGTTCAAACTTGATAATCTTTTGTTCAAAGGGGGACTTAACTTTTACGAAGAGCACAACATATTTTATTTATATATAAATAAACATGGGAGGACAATATTAGACAATCTCTGAAGGACCGAGGACTAGAATGGAACCAGGCCATGAGGAAAACAGCCAGTAGGATAGTATGGCGCTCTCTCTTCCAAATCTCTACACCTCACGGTAGAAAAGGAATGACTAAGAAAGTAAAATAAATAAACATATATACGTACGGTACACACTAGAAAGTAACCTGTCAAAAATGGTGCTGACGCGCCATTGTTTCATTATTTGTAGCCATTCATTATTCTTCTTCTCTTCTTCCGTCCTTAGCCACCGACCGTCAAAGCAGTCAGTGGCCATTACGCCTAGTGACGTCTTAGGGCAACAGCAGATATGTTTTCTTTGCCATTGTTTCCCATCACGCCTAGTGGCGTCTTTAGGGCAACGGCAAATCAACCCATTTGCTGTTGCTTCCGTAATCGACCATTCATTATAATGTTTGCAAAACAGGACGTATAACGTTGCAGACAATGTTACAGTTACCTGGTCAGCGTTAGGATTAATGCTTAGCCTTAGGGTGTATAAACAAATAAGGATGGGGAAACAGGAGGCTTGCAATCAGTAAATAAATAAATAATACACAAAGGTCTGTTTCAGGCACTCGTGAGAAATAAAGAAGTAGAAGACTAGACAACAGATAAACAACAGAAGTGATAGGCTTATCAGGAGTCGAGCCCAAGACCTTCCGAAAGACACCACCGCCTAGCTACGGAAGCGAATCGTTGCTATCCTCTCTGCCCAGTTGTCGTTCGGAAAGTCCTGGATTCGATTCCCGGTAAACCTATCACTTGTGTTGTTTTTCTGTTGTCTAGTTTTCTACTTCTTTATTTCTCACGAGTGCCTGAAACAGACCTTAGTGTATTATTTATTTAGCCTCAGGATGCAAGGAGAGTGAAGAGGGAGGGAGAGAGTGAGAACTGCTCGGTAATGCTAACCTTAAACCTAATCCTGTTTCGACGTATTTGTTTTTTTAAACATACGGTGCGAAAAAAGATTGAAGCCGTACATTTAGCAACGTAAATAAAAAAAAATAATCCTGTTATTATTGCGTCTCTGAATTGAATAAACAGGCAGACACGTCCATAATTATTTGGGCGACATGACACGTCCCCCCCCCCCCCCCCCCCCAAGTTCCTTTCATTCTTCTAACACTATGAAATTTGATCATTTCTTACCCGTAGCAATGTATGTTTAATTGCAAAGATCCGTTGCATTGTCACGAGTTGGGTTTAAGTTAGAGTTATGCCTGAGTGCAGGACAAGACCCTAGTATGAGAAAAGACTAAGATGATAGATTTTTTTGTTGAGAAAATGATAGTGAATGTAGTAAGGTGAGTCTATTGGCTCGAGGATGATCACCGAGATTAAATCTTCCTCGCAAATCGTGACTTCAAGAATTGCTATAAACTCACCCCCCCCCCCCCCCCCCCCCCCTGACTACCTTTAACAAACTAAAGGAGATAAAGTTAAACTAATACCACAGACACCACTATACAGACAACAGTTAAGGACTATATAGTAAAGAAGCTGATCCAGTGAACATTAATAAGTTTATTATACAAATCAACATAAGTTCATAACACAGTAACATATATATATATATATATATATATATATATATATATATATATATATATATATATATATATATATATATATATATATATATATATATATATATATATATATATATATATATATATATATATATATATATATATATCGTGCAAGGTTGCACTGACCTGGAAACAAAAGAATCAATTAAATTTATAAACACAACAAAAGATGAACCCAACCGCTCTCACTCATTCATTCACCCTGCTGGGGAAAAATCAGAATGATTAAATGGTTTTTTTTTCTACCGTCTAATTTAGTGGGGCATCAACTGTAGCCACCACTCTCTATTACACTACTATTTCTATGGTCTATGTTCTGCTGACACTGCATAAAGACTATCTGCACAGCTGCTACTCTGTCAGCGATATACGCCACTAAGTCACACTCTGAACTGCTACCTAATAGACTTGTATAACTCTAAGGTTCAGAGGCTACCCTCTAAGAATAATATGAGACTCTACAGGTCCCTGATATATTTTTCACTCTATCTCACTCCTTCTCCTGCCTTGCTTCTTTCGTTTCGTTTCAGCAACCGGGAATGATATCCCTCTCTCCTGGTTCTGACTTCTACACTAATGATTTCTGAAGATATTGACTCGGCACTTGCCGTAGACCGTAGAGGCTTCACTGTTGGCAACAACTGATTTTCACCTGCCCGGTTACCCTCATTTGAGTTTAGGGCCGTCGGTATTATTATGACCGATTATTATAAACGACACACCAACCCGCTTGCTTGGGTTCAAAGGGTGTATATGAGCTTAGCGCTCCAGGTTTTAAGAAAACCCTTTCACTAAAGACTGCGTCGCTGCCTCGACCTGCTATTTCTCACTCCCTCTCTCTCTCTCTCTCTCTGGGGCCAATGTATTCAGAGCCGATACCAACCGCGGTACAAGCTCTTACGCCTCTGGCGTTTCCTCGACTTTACTCTCCTGAGAAGACTGGCTATCTTTGCTAGCTGTCAGGAACAAGATTTATTGGCCACCCGAGCTACGGCCGTGACCAATTGCTGTGGACACTAGAAATGCCACTATGTATACAACTTCAAAATACTCTCATATAATAACTTACATATTAGAACATATACAGTCACACTCATATCTTAGCACCAACATGTAAACACCCAAAACGAAGACTGCTCTACTATTTCCCCTTCCTCTTGTGCACGACGATACATAAATATTTACTGACCCCGGGTCAACTACCCCCGACTACAACCCTGTCTGTCTAGTAAAAATCCAGACGCACTGGTCTAATACTCATTATGCACAGCTTGCCTCAGGCATTAAACAATTCAACCCTTTTGGGAAACCCTCCCGTACTAGGCCTACTTTAACTCTGTAAGGGGTCCCAAGACCGTTATCTTGTTTACCCAAATACAATAAAATACCCAACGTTTACTACACACCCGTGATTAAAATTCACCAATACATTTATATATATATATATATATATATATATATATATATATATATATATATATATATATATATATATATATATATATATATATATATATTATATATATATATATATATATATATATATATATATATTATATCTCCATGCACATAAATCTATATCTCTTTAGACTATATTCTCTGGGACTAAGTAAATCCCTTTACAGAAAAAATTAAATACTACTCTTCATAATATTAAATCACACAACCAATTTAAAGCACAATAAAATACCTTAGGTACCCTCAAGCATATTTACACTGCAATTATTATAGATCCACAGATAGGACAATATTTAATTATCCCCTCTGTCCATCCCGAATTCCTACTCAATTAAATCACAGTAACCACGTGATTAAAATTACAAAATCCTTTCCCGTATATATTCTGTAATTTATCATAAATCCTAGATGGGTGTTATTCTACAGACCTTTCTTAAATCTTACAGAGCACACACACTTAATATCTCAACCGTTTTTCTTCACTCATAAATACTGCTATCATCCTAGAAATACTTCCATGCGCCTCTAACATTAAACACTTCTACGAAGATCGTAATTGATGGCATTAAAAGTTACATTAGTTTTAACTAAATTTCACGCGAACGGACTAAGACGCTATTTGAGAAACTTAGCTCTAATTACCACGCTACTTTAAATTATAGACATACCAATTACTGCGTATCTTCCGCTCAGAAGCAGACAATAATTCTATGTATGCACGGCCAGGAATTTCTGCAGACGAAGAGGCCTCAAATTGAGAAGCACTCGTATATATCTTTAATTAAGCCACGCTGTCCCCAGACCTACTTGATGCTTGGCGTCCCGTTACAACCAATAGAATTAGTGATAAATCTAAAAATATCCCTGTGCTCATCTTCTAAATTTAGAACCTATGAGTAACCTGCTTACTTTACCCGCGTGCGTCTTTCGCCCCGTAATATTACCTAACATTGTCCGTTTGCGTGAGTAGAATCCAATGTGATTCGCTCTAACGCAAGTTGGACGTTACCTGGGTAGTGGGTCATCTCCCCTTCCCCCGATTTACTGGGTAGGGGTTTTTATAACGTCAGCCAATATACCCTTCCTAATTAAACACGCGCTGAACTGCTTACCACAATAAAATGACCGCGATAATTTTAACCAAAGCAAAAATGGAATTACAAGATCGCGATTATCTAGAAAAAGGCAGACTGGTGCCATTCAGTACTAACGTACAGTAATCCCTATAGAAAAAAAAACGCCAAATTACTTTACCTACAAAACAAGACTAAACACCCCTACTATTTATAGAGAGGAAGAATACACTCCACTTCTTTACTAGAGAGAAGACACAAATGGGAAACTCATATAGTTACAAAGAGAAAACAAAATGGGGCCTGTTGAAACCCAAATCACCGTAACTCCTCACATGGATCAGCAATTTTCATGAACGCTATTCATTCTCAGCTGATAGGAAACTTTATACAGAACGTTGCAACAGAAGACAATATGATTTTCAAGCAGCAACTAGACCTCTTGCCCCTATCTCTACAGATATGACTTGTTCTGCGAACCCGTCAAGTTTCAAGTCCGTGACCACAAATGAGAGCAGTTTCCATAAATGCAATATCAACTATTAAACCCATCTACACTGCACACAAGCTTCCGTTTTGGAAACATCATCATTTCCCTGAAATGATAGAAAACATTCCTGGAATTGCAAGAAAAAAGAGCCAGACTGCAAGAGAGAAAATCCAAAGCGACAAAATACATAGAGAAACGTTACCCACGCAATACCTGGACCCATACATACTGTGATGAGTTACTGTTATTTTTATTTTCAACTCGCCCCATTTTGTTTGTCCATATTTTATATTTTGTTCTTAGGCTGTCGAGTTCATTAGTTATTAATTCTGGGTTATTTTTTTGGACGTTAGGATTACTCAGACAACCTTCACCAAATCTTTTATTTGTAGGGATGGGGGAAAGCACGACCCAGGTGGTAACGCGAAATCAGTGATTCATTCTGGTAAATAGGAGGTCAGAGGCGTTACAGAATATTACGTATAATTTCGGCAAGTTAGCAGAAATAATTTTGCGATTTGCTCGGTCAACACTGAGTCAGAGGTTAGCTTATGATATGATTGGGTGGGTTCGATGTAATTTATGTGCAGGCATGATAGTAGGTCAAAGGTTGGTTAAAAGCGGTTCTTGATAGATGATGCCAGACGCGATGACTCACCGCGTCTGTATTGCATCAGCCTATTCACAATATATATATAGTGAGCGTCAATAGTATTTATCGCTCACTAGTCCAAGAATTTTGTGCCGTGAATAAGCACCATTGCCGTCTGCTCGGTCCGGGAAATTCAGTAGTTGGGTATGTTCATAAATTAACAGTTGTGTAGGAAATTTTTTTCTATAAGATTTTAGCACGTTAGAGTAAGCTTTCTTCTGGGATTAAATTTACTTTTTATTAGTCAGGAGTTGCCATCAATTGCTGACTTATACAAAACTAGAGCCAGTGTAGTGTAAATTTTGTCTATAATTATACTACGTATAAGCTAGCAGTATCTACGATTTGTGTAGCGGTTTGAGATAATTAACTGTATGAGGTTAGGTGCTAAGTTAGACGGGAGCTCTGTGTAATGTAATAATGAGGTCCGAGTACCCGCATTTGATTATGATAAATTGTAGTGAATATACGCGGGTGTGGTTTGTGTGTTCATAAGTTGTGCTATTTGGTCATGTAGTCAGAAGACAAGGGGTGAAGGGGATATAATATTAATATAGATGGTGTATGTATAAGTGTGTTAAATAATTCTGTTGAATTGATAACCTTCCCGGGTCAGTCCTTAAGAAGAATAGGGCTAGAAAACTATTCAGTAGAGGGGATTTTAGCTTCAGTGAAGCGATGTTGTGACGCCTACCGGCGAGAACACGCACACAAAAGATTCAGGTCAGCCCGCGTCTGGGGTTTACGTAACAGACAGCGAGTAATTGGTGCAGGAGAGTGATAGGAGGGAGCTGTAAATTAGTCTGACCCGTGGGCAGAAATATCTGTTTTATTTCTTGTGTGTAGCGTGTGTGTAGGGGAGATTTATGAGACACCAAGGTGTAGATGAATTTTGGGTGTTAAGGTGTTATGTATTAGGTATTTTTGAATTGTTGTATAGATGTTATTTTTTGTTTTACAGCAATTCACGGCAATGAGGTTGTAGCTAAACCTAAGCCTACAGCAGACATTGCCTTCTAGAGAGAGGGAGGCACGAGACATCAGTGAAATTGAAGAGAACTGGGTATGCGCTTGTACCGGACGCCCAGTTACGTCTGCAACATTGAAAGGAATGAGAAGTTCTCTTGCAGTGAGGAAACATACCTCAGCGGGATCTGGTCTCTAACTAAGAGCTCTTAGCTGTGAAGTTCTTTTGTAGTGAGGAAACATACCTCAGCGGAAACTTGGTCTCTAAATAAGGAGCTCTTAGCTCATAACGGCCAACACCCAAAACAGGCTACGCTGCCTGGTGTTGTTTACATACTGCCACAATAATGCAGTAGGCCTAAACCTGAAGAGGGTTAACTCGGCGGTTTGCGGAATTGAGTGTCATCAGCAGTGATAACATCTACAGCCTTAGGCAATTAAATTTATATCAAATTATCAAGGCCCTCTTCATCAGTATTCGGGAAAGGAGAGAGGGAAAACATACCTTTCTAAATGCTAACAGGAGGAGGTGTGTGACGAAAAGCAACTCACCCGAGCCTCAGACAAAGACAGTAGCGTCAGAGAGGCACTGAACCGAGACAGAGGAGAGAGAAAGGAGTTTATCGAGGAACAGTAGGGTCAGATAGAAATACTTAGAGGACTGCCTCTGAGCTAGCGCTGAAAAATCAATTAGCGTAGCATTTCTGGTGGTGTATTAGTTAGTTGTGCAGGACCGCCTAGAGCGCCTGTGAGACAGGGTAGTCAGTTTATACATCTTCAGCGGGACAGTGTGTTAGTTAGTAACATTAGTGTAGTTAGGAGAGCTGGCTCTTACTTAGAGACCCCCACCAAGTATATTTCTTTATCCTTAGTGTTTTCGTGCAGGTGTGAAAGAGAGGGTGGAAATTTTTATATTGTGTCTTTCACTTGATTTTTCTTTTTTCCAGGTTGTGGTATTGATTTGTTGTTTAATAAACTATAAAATGTACACTGGATCAGTTTATCTTTAACTATACTATCCTTATATGCTTTGACTGTATAGTGGTGTTTGTGGATAATTTAGTGTAACATTATCTCCTTTCTGGTAGTCACAAGTTGCGAGGGAGAGTCAATCTAAGTTCTCACCCTTGACGCTACAAGTCTCATCCTTCCACATTCACTGTAATTCTCATCTAAATCTATCTTCTCAGACTTTCTCAAAACTGGTGTCTTGTCTCTGTATTCAGACAGACTCTAATTAAAGCCATGTTGTGACACATACACAGATAATAATAATAATAAATTCTTTAAGCACCAAACACGGCGCATAAGGCAGAAACCAGTGCTCTCCAGGTTGTTCGTTGTGACGCCACTCCTCTTAGCTCTTGCACATTATTTAGGCCCAACGTTCTTCCTTCTCTTATTATTGTTCTTCTGAGTGTTTCTTTTGGTCTTCCTTTTTTCCTTTTACCCTCAGGAACCCAAGTGAGCGCCTGTAGTGGTATTCTGTTGTTTTGCATTCGTAGGACATGACCGATATATGACCATCGTCTTTTCCTTATATAGTCGGAGACATATTTCTGCCTAGAGTCTTCTCTTATTTGTCGATTAGTCTTGAATTCTTTCCAACTGATGTTCATGAGTTTTCTAAGACATTTGTTCTCGAATGTATTCAGCTTGTTCTCCAATGATTTTGTTATTTTCCAACTCTCACAGCCGTATGTTAACACTGAGATAACATTTGAATTAAACAGACGAAGCTTGGTATGTATATTCAATGATCGTAATTTCCAAATGTTAGATAATCTATTGAAGGCGCTAGCTGCCAAAGCAATTCTAGTATGGATTTCTCTTGTTGTGTCACCATCCTGAGTCATTTTACTGCCTAAATAATTGAAACTTTCAACTTTCTGTAGTTTTTCCCCGTTCAAGATGATATCAAAGGTCTCGTTAGAAAAGTTTATAGCTTTAGTTTTAGAGGCATTTATTTGGAGACCTATTTTAACCGAGAGATGACACAAATTATTTACTGCTTCTTGGGATTGTCTGGGTGTTGAACTTAAGAATGCTAAATCATCTGCGAAATCCAGGTCCCCCAGGAATTTTCCATTTTATACCTAATTGTTCATTGTGGGTATAGTTACATACACAGATGGATCAGGAACAAATGCAACAGAAAATGGAGGTGGAGGTGCCTTTCTGACCTTAGCAGTGGTGCACAAAAAAAGCTGTCAGTGGCAACATGACAATTCTCAAGTAACTTCAGAGCAGAGGCAGAGGCCTTGAAAACTGCAGCAGAGGTTATTATGACACAGGAAAGCACAGAGAGACAAGTTGCTTTCTTTACCATTGCACAGTCAGTAATTGCAGCATTGAAAAACCAAAATAATACAGACCTGGATGACCTCAGAATAGTGCTCCACAAACTATGTCAGCAATTCAAAAGTGTTGTGATGCAATGGATCCCATCTCTTTGTAACATCACTGGCAATGAAGAGGCTGGCAGATTGGCAAAGGAAGGTGGTAATCTACCTCAGCCTGATGCAAGGGTAACTTTCAAGGAGGCAAAGAATTTTATCAGAATCAGATACAGAAACAATTGAGATATAGAGCATCCAGGTCACACACAAAATGATGCACACTACCAGCTCAACATAAGAGAACAAGTGGTAATCTTCAGACTCCGCACTGGCCACAACAGATTGAGATACCATCTATCCAACAAGCTAAAGATAGGAACTACCGATCAGTGTAACTGTGGCACTGATAAAATGACTGCTGAACATTTGCTTCAAAGTTGCCCAACATATGCGGAACAGAGAAAGCGCATATGGCCGACACCTGTACCATTCGTGGAAAAGCTATACGGAGATTCAATAGCCTCAAACTGACTGCTGCTTTCTTTGAAAACATTCAAGTGGACGTCAGAGAGTATACGAAGAAGAAGAACAGTATATCTGGTCATATGAATGAGTGCAGTATATCTAAATGGGATTCAAATGACACTGTCATCTCGATCATTTAAATCTGATGAGGAGTTTAGCACTGTATCTGGTCGTCTTTGAAATCTCCTAACAAATTCTGGGTATGTCACTCGACCAGGTAGATCTACTGCCATCTCACAAAGCACAGATAGATGGTAAACTGATAACTTAGTTTGGGATGAGCTTTCTTGCTCTCATGAAGTATGTATTTGTGATACTCGGTCTGATACTGCAGTTTACCTTCAACCTTGTCAGGTCTGTTGTAGCAGCCACGTCATTTAGTACTCTGTTGTGGCGCCATGTGTATCACCTTGTCCTAACGACACCCTTGCAAGCTGACAGCACATGTTCCAGTGTCTGTTTCTCTTGACACAGGGGGCACTGATTATCAACGGACTTTTTTAATTTCACAAGGTTTGCGGACAATGGCAGAAGATCATTCATTGATCTGATAAAGAAGCTGAGTCTATGAAGCTCCATGTTCCATATATCATTCCACGTCAAGGACCTTCGCAGAGCTCCTTCCCATGTAGTCCATTGGCCTTATTGGACTTGCTGCACTGCTGTTTGCATCCTTTTATCATTTTCAGCTTCTCTGATTTCCTGAAATACTACATCTTTGCGCTCTTTGTTTGATGCTTTGGACTACCAGCAGATGTCACCATGGCCAAAGCCCCGCCTATTAGTCTGCATATATCCGATTACCTCCTTAAGCTTGATAGTTTCTTGGCCAGCCTCAACAGCTTTGTTCATTTTCCACCTCCTTCTTGTCTTCAATGTATACTGAATGGTCTTAGTTACGTCGTCTGCTGGCTAACACAGCATCACTGATGTCTGTTGACTAAACTCGTAATGCATTGATATGTGTGTGTGTGTATATATATAGATGATATATATATACACACACACAAACATACACACACACACAGTGGCGTACTAAGGGGGTGCGAGATGGGGGGGCGGCGGTCCGCCCCGGGTGACAGCCAGGAAGGGAGTGTCATCGGACACTATTAAGATTGGTCTTACTGTTAAATATACTCCCAAATGTGTTTCTTGATATATGAGTGGGAAGGGAGGGGGGTGTCAAAAGTAAGATCTGCCCCGGGTGCCAAGTACTTTAGGGACACCTCTGCTCACACACACACAAACATATACATTTTTAAAAGAAGTTTGATCACTGATTGTTCAATTAAAGCTGCTGGCTAATAAGCAGTTTCAGTTTGCATTTTCTATTACTAATTACATGGGCTTGATTACCAACATTTAAGAAGTCTAAATTTGCATTTCATATTACTGTTTTTAATCAATAAACGAGCAGTCCAAGTTTGTATTTTTCTGTTATAGTTCAGCAAGACTAAGTTACCAATAAACAAGTAATTTGAAGTTGTATTTTCAGTTACTGTTTGATGAGGTCACCAACAGATAAATGGGTCCAAACTTATATTTTCTATTGTTGATTGATGGCGTAACCAAGAAGTAGGTCGTCCATATTTATATTGACTGTTATATAAAATCACAGACATGCATGTTTATCTATCATTTATCCTCTACTTATGTAGAATCATTATGAGTTTTTGAAAAATAAAGGTAGTCCCATAGCAAATACTGCTGTAGGGGAGTGAGGTATTACAGACTTCACTATACTCGGTCCAGCATCGACAGGTGTGGTGACCAGTTCCCTCCCTGTTGCATTTTCCTTCCCTAACTCAAGAGCAAAGTCAGGTACTCATTTACAGCTTGGTAGACTGGAGCAGGTCGAAACTGTGAATCAAACCTGGCACCTTTGTCACAAGAAACCAGTGTTCTAACCACTCTGTCAATCAACCGCTCACTAGGACAAAAGACAAAAAAAAGTCTATGTTGTGGCCGGCCACAAAGCCTTTGCCAGCTTTAGCTCTTGCTTTCTATTCGTTCCCTGATGAAGGCCTCGTGGCTGCAATGTAGTCACATTTTTTGTTGTCCTTTGTCTAGTAAGACGCATTACCTTTTTGTTTTTTTTTAAAACCCACCCTTCACTACATCCTTGCAGCTTCCCTCATTGACCACCTTAGAGAAAATACAAACACAAATAATAAAAACAGTAACAGTCTGGATATCATTATGTTGTTGTTTAACTAGAATTACTGAGCTCATCGCTCTTTTAATGCCACTGGCTAGCTGAAGAATTTGTGTGTATTCTGCAGTTGTTGGGTGGTGCCGTATTGAGTGTTTATGACTCTTGGGGAACCTGGAAATACCTTTCTTCTTTCTGTGTTCATTCTTGGGCAGGTCAGCAGCATATGCTCAACTCTAATACAGATGGGTACAGTTGCGGCAATTAGGTTCATGTAAGTGCTTCTTGAGTCTGGTATGCTCTGTTCTTAGTTGAAAGACTGCACTGCTCTACGTGTCGCAGTTTGTTGATGTTGTCATTTTGTCAGGGTGGGTCATTTCTTTACATGGGCAATATTATTACAAATATTCCTTGTCATGTCTGGGATACACACAGCAGAGGGACAAACCCTCCATCGATTTTGCCCAGCATCTTTCTTAGTTTTCATTCATTCACTTTCCTTTGAGTGAAGTCACTATTGCAGCTCGTCCTCTTGTGGGAAGCCTATATTTGTTTTACAAGATGAGGTTGTCAACCACATATTAGTCACCTTGCAGTACATGCCTAAGGGTGCAGTACTTCTATTCCATCTTTGTCTCTTCAGAGACCCCTGGGAACTACACAGGGCATTCTCAGCTTGGGGGGGGAGAAAACACTAACAGGAAAATGGAACTTCCGTTATTTAAGGAATTAATGACATTATTAGATGGAAATAAATGAATTAATTAGATTATTAAACTTAGATACTTAGTTAGTTAAAATAATAATTAATTTAGTTAACTATACAATATTCAATTAGATTGATCAATATTTGTATTTAAGTACATTAATTTAACTTTAGTACTCTAATTAGTACCACAAAAGGAATTTAGAGATACGGTTAAGTGTGTTGATCTATACATGTGTTTAAAATTGTATTCTTTAATTTTTTTTTCACTTGTCATTTTTAAGACATATCCATCACTTTTCTGTTTATTCATTGGTTTTTACATTTCTTTTTATTTGCGTTTCTATTCGGTTTAATTCAATATTTCTATATGTGATTTTATTTCATTTACCACATTGTACCAAAGGTGGTCAATCGTGGGTGTATGCTTTTGTGCATACCTTTTGTTTATATGAGTTGACTTAAATTTCATATTTATGTTTTTATGATTTTTATCATGATATATTAGTAAAATAGGATTATGTAAACTTGACTCACCTCTATCCTCGAGTAGTAAAGAAAAAAATTAATATAATTAATTTTGTTGGGGGGACTGGTAAGGAATCTGTAGAGCCCTTTTCGTAGGCCTTTACAGTCATTTACAGATGAGGGTAGTATCATATTTTATAATATGTGGTCCTACTTTACGCACCAACTTATGTCGGTGTTAGTGTTAGTAAATGTCATCTGTCACACACGCATATGCACAATTTGGTGTATGGTAATTCGGGCGCGCTTGTATCCAAACAAGCCAGATGACGTCAGTGCGTGAATGTAACAAGCCGCGTCTCATTTCCAGACATGGAGTCTGTTGATTTCTTTATTGTGTACCCATCATTTGGGGCTAGTGTATTTCTGGGACATGACTTCTGAATAGAAGCCATTGTCGGCTTACTTCCTACGTACCTCAGAACCAGGCGTTGTTATAATTGAATATATTTTTCATGATTTTTAGTGACTGTATCCGGCGTTGGTATCTAGCTAGTCCCTTCTCGTTAAGGGGTTAAAATGGATCAACCCGATGCTGCACTGAAGCCATCCTAATGTTTTAAAGGATTTTGAATACTCCGTCAGTTCGACTAATTGTTATGAATTAGTGGAGCGCCGTCATACGTGACACGGCGATTAAGAGAGAGATGAATCAAGTATTGTAATTAACTTTATGTGGTCTTCTTAGACAGAATGTATGCAGTGATCTATAATGTTGGAAGGTACCAGAATCAATATGTACCAGAGAAATGTTACAGGACAGGGTGGAAGTAGACAGACGAAGATTTGTTGAATGGATGACCTTAGAAGTCTTGTTCGGCGACGCAAGGTCAAACCGTTAGATCAGTGAATGAACTTGGATACTACAAGTAATATAATTTATAAATATGAACCATATGTTTTGAACTATGAAACCATTGATGCAAGTACTGTGTTCCTGTCTTTGCTCGTCTACGTATTTCGTCAATAAAAATGTTGTTGCAAGTCGTCATAACGAGTTCGTCCATACCAGTATTGGCACTTGTTGGTGTGCCCGATTGTTATTGAAGTTACCGGAGTTCACCTTCCAGTAAAAGACATTCGCGTTTTCAATTTCAAGTTAATAGAATCGCCCGTGTTAGGTCGTTGACAGTTCAACACCAGCGACATCCTCTGGTCAGCGGTGTCCACTCAAGAAAAACGACTCTAACAACATATTATCTACTTACTTAGTCGTTCCTCTACAACCCAGGCAACCCTGGGTTGTAGAGGTTTGCCAGAGAGATCGCCATACTATCCTATCGGCTGTCTTTCTCCTGGACTGGTTCCAATCTAGTCCTCAGTCCTTCTGGGATTGTCTAATGTTGTCCTCCCAGCGAATTCTGGGTCGTCCTGGAGGTCTGGATCCCTGGCTCTTAGTTTCCCATATTTATCAACATAGTATATACACCAAACATTACACAGCACTTTAAAGATCTACCAAGACTTCTCATGCCTAAATAAACAACTAAGCTTATTTATCCACATTCGTGCTGTATTAAAATAACTAAGTAAATACCACAGTTCATTGAGTTGAATAAATAACCAACCAGTTTATTTTTTTCCTCACAACTGATGGTGTAACGCGAGAACCAAACTTCAAGCTCACGAACAAGGATGAAACAAATTTTGGAAAATATAATTTTAAAGCATAGGAAATAATAAGTAAATTGAATAAACAAGTGACACAGTGCTAAGATTAACCTAGGTGTACTTTTTAAATGCTAGAAACAAGCAATACATTTTCAAACAAATCAAAAGATTGCTTTATATTTGTCTTCTCCACTCTGAATCTGATAATGATTTAGTGTTGTGGCATGTCTGGTGCAGTATGGCGAACAATTATATGTTACTAAACATCACAGCTTTATGTGAAGTGCTACAATGCTTCAGTGTTGTGGCATGTCTGGTGCAGTATGGTGAACAACTATACGTTACTAAACATCACAGCTTTATGTGAAGTGCTACAATGCTTCAGTGTTGTGGCATGTCTGGTGCAGTATGGTGAACAACTATACGTTACTAAACATCACAGCTTTATGTGAAGTGCTATAATGCTTCAGTGTTGTGGCATGTCTGGTGAACAATTATACATTACTAAACATCACAGCTTTATGCGAAGTGCTACAATGCTTCAGCAAGAGTGTAAGCGCTTGGAACAAAACATCAATAAGTGTAACAGACACCAAATGCCAATGTGTGTTATCTGCTATTCTGCACGAGTTACACTTGAAATTATGTATGTGTATACGTAACATGGACTACAATGTTCAGTGCTCACGATGACTGGCAATATTTACTGCTTGACTTAACTGAATTAAACTCCTGGGGTTTCTCTGAAGGAACAAAGAATGATCAGAACCATTGCTTCCCAAGGCCATGTCGTAAGAAGTGACTAATGTGATCTTTTACCTGGGACTGGTAACTTCACTGTGTAAAGCTTCTTGAATGCAGGCCACGTTTAGTGGTGGGACACACCCCTTGCTCCATAAGGAACACACATGGGATACTGATTCATTCATGACCCATCAGAAAGCTGTGCAACATTACAACATTAATAAAAGCAAATATATGGTGGGATACTTGGATGAAGTAGAGACAAACATGATTAAAGTAGTTTTGTATTTGTTCAATGTTAACACTGAGCTACAAGCAGCAACATTTAATCCGCTTAGAAAAAAAAGGAGAAAAATAAAAGCATACTATAATTTCTAGTAATACTTTCTGAACAGGAATAAATGAGAAGAACAGTGAAGATATTTTATAGAACAAGAATAAAAAAAACAAAAAAAAGAACACTGGTTCTTTAATAAAATAAATGAGAATTAAAATTAATATGAGTTACATTTTAAAAATGTAATCAAAACGCAAACAAATTAAGTTATGTGAATTTATTTTAAACAGACTGAGAACAGTTTAGATAAAAATACCTATTCAAAATGTGAATGAAGAAAAATAAATGAATGCTTTTTTTTAAAATTGATCTATTTTTAAGAAGCAAACTCAAAATTTTTCTGTAATAACAAAAGCTGCATGAATTTTGCTAGCACAACAATTAACATGACATAATTCTATATAATAAAACCTTATAAGTGTGGTATTCTTCATATTTTATGAGTGTGAACACATCACAAGATTGTTCTGTCAGTTGAAATTTATCATTTTTCCTTTAAACCTGTTCCATTATCCCCTATGTAAACTTGAGAACATGAAGTTTCCATGATGTTTATGCAGTGACAATACAAATTACGTCTAGATTTGAAGAAAACATACAAATATTCTTTCAAGGTTACTGAAACAAAACAATTAAAACCTGCACAAAGAAACTGACACATGCAGGCAAGAGAGAAATTATTGTAAAAGCTTTAAGAAATGCAACAAACAAATCAATTGTCATCCGAGAAACAGCTAAAAGTATTAATATGACTGTTCCATCTTCAACACTTCGCCTACAAATAAAGCCGTTTTATCTTAATTCCCATGTCCTTCACCATAAGTCATGAAAAAGGTTTCTGCAGCAAGTCTTACTTCCCTTGTTATAAGCAACAGAGATATGTAAAATTATGCCTTACCTCACTTTGAAAACCACACATTATATTTAATAAAGCGTCTTCTCTAATTAAAAAACCATAAGCAAAAATACCATTTCTTCTTTCACAAGAAGAGCCAAGTTTTAGTTATAATTCCTCTCACTACAGACCACAATAATGGAAAAGTCAGCACTATTAATAAAAAAGATATCTTAAACTATTCCATTTTCTAACTATATGAAAAATCTCAATATGTTTGTTTTAAGCTCTTATTAAATAAAGAACATCACAAAATATTTAATATAACACTGCACCTAATAACGTTTTTAAAAAAATAGATTTAAGGAATACATTTTGTGATAATTCTTAACTAATCTCCTGTATAGCCCTCAACATAACTTAATTAAGCACAATTAATTTTTAAAACTGTTGACTCAGAAGTGGCTCCAACTCTATATACTTGATGCTATGCCAGTCAGTCAAGGAAATGATGCCCAGCTGCAGGAATCTTTCAGACTATTTCTGCTGCAGACAACAGGCTTGGAACTATGGGATGCTGAGCACACATTCCTTTATGAAATCCTCAGGATTTGGGACCTCCTCCAACACTCCTGGGTGGGATCAAAGAAAACATTTTAATAATTAGTAATGCTCAAGATGTCCTGAGCCAAAATTAAACTATATAATGACAGTGCCTGTGACCATGCAGTTAAATGAACAAGACTTGGAGGAATCTTCATCTGCTGCACATGTAAGGTATGTACTGTATAGTCTAGAAAAGAGGTTTTAAACATTGGTGTGCCACAGACCCCCACTGATTGTCAGGTGAAGGCTAAGGACCCTTTGTTATAAAAAATGTACATAAAACATAATTAAAATTTTTGCAAATAAATAATACATTTTATTACAAAAAAAAATAGCTAAGCTTACATATAGTCATACTGAAAGACAAATACAATCTATAAAAAACAATGCATTTCTTTAAATGCAAAAATATTAGGTAATTTTCAGAGCAAAAATACTGATGACATTAAATTCAAATTAAGTATACAGTTAAGTACACAGAGATGTGGTTTAAAAGAAGAATGTTAAAAATACCATGAACGGCCAAAAAAGAGTCATGAGGATGTCCTGTAAGAGGCCAATGTGCAAAGGAAATTTATTTCACAAGTTAGACAGAAGCAATCCACTTTTTTTTTTGGGTCATGTTATGGGAAAAGGAAAGCTGGAATATATATCATAACAACAGATCAGATTGAAGGAAAAAGATATAGAGGAAGACAAAGAGAGCAAATACTGGACAGTTTGACATTGTGGCATGGAAAGATGTCGAAAACAGAGTTGATAAATTGTACTGGAGACATGAAGTTGTGAAGAGACATGATCTCCTACCCCACTATGCATGGTACTTGAATAAATGAATACATAGACCTCCCCTAGAACCCATTCATGGACCCCCCTAGAACCCATTCACAGACCGCCAAGGGGTCTAATCTAGAAGATATGCAACTCTGTAATTTCAAGACAGAATACTCTGGACAGAAGAGGCATGTAAACCTTGGATGGTGACCCATCTAGAAGGAAAACTCTGATTTCAAACCACCTTAATGCCATGTGGGTAGGTTGAAGGCAGCCAAAGAAAGTAAACCCAAAAACATTGCTTGCTGAAACCGAATGTGTTGGATCACAAGGTTCTTGTTATCAGTTTCCACATCAGTGATCTTGTCATACCATTTCAATTCTTCTGTTCTAAGCAAGCATCCATTTATAAAGGTTTGTAATGTTCTAGTTGTTGTTTTTATGGTTCTCCATATTTCAGAGCCATATAACAGGACTGACGGCATTTGAAGATTCTGATTTTTGTGTTGGACTTTCCATCCCCTAACCTTTATTATATTCCTTACCTTAGGCATTAGATCCCTTATTATGTTCCATTAGTCAAAATTGTTTGAAAATAAGATGGAAATGTAGAAAATATGCAAAACCACACAACTCCTCCACCTCCACTAACATCCTACAAGCTAATTAAATTCTGATATGTAAAACATGGAAAATATCACACACACAAACACGCTGGCAGAAAACTAGGAATCCAGTTAGCTATAGACTGACCTATGACATCCACAAACTCAGGGAAAGACTCGCAGGTGAGCAGCTCCTCCTGGCACACTCGCAAAAGCTGGTCACACTGCTCCAAGATAGGCTTGTCATTGTGACGGATGTACTCAAACAGAGACTTGGTCCACACCGCCCCTTCAGCATGTTTGACTTTCTGAAAATGAGATGCGCAAAAATGCTCATTAGGTTGGCCTGTGCTAACGTGCAGCCATCATGAGATAACTAACAGCCATATGAAGGCAATCACACAGGATCAGGATAACTGCAAACAATCACATGACCTCACATTTAAATCTGGTCATAACAACAGTGCCTTGTGTGGTTCCTGGGGGCATAACAACAGTGCCTTGTGTGGTTCCTGGGGGCATAACAACAGTGCCTTGTGTGGTTCCTGGGGGCATAACAACAGTGCCTTGTGTGGTTCCTGGGGGCATAACAACAGTGCCTTGTGTGGTTCCTGGGGGGCATAACAACAGTGCCTTGTGTGGTTCCTGGGGGCATAACAACAGTGCCTTGTGTGGTTCCTGGGGGCATAACAACAGTGCCTTGTGTGGTTCCTGGGGGCATAACAACAGTGCCTTGTGTGGTTCCTGGGGGCATAACAACAGTGTCTTGTGTGGTTCCTGGGGGCATAACAGTGCCTTGTGTGGTTCCTGGGGGCATAACAACAGTGCCTTGTGTGGTTCCTGGGGGCATAACAACAGTGCCTTGTGTGGGTCCTGGGGGTCTCTAAAGAGACAAAGAATAGGTCGACTCCTCCCTCAGGCAAACTAACATGAGGTTGTGAATGAGGCTGGCAACCTCACTATGAACAAAGAAATGTCTACAGAAAGCACCACTGTATATGAATGCTTTGGTGTAGGCTCGCTGCAAGAAGACTATCTGCAATGGTGGCTCCATATGGAATGAAAGGGGAAATTGTGATGACAACAATGTGAATCCATGTTGCTCAATACAACACAACAAAATATACTTATGAAGGATCTTGTTGGTTTAAAAATATATTTAACAAAATTTTTCATCACAAATTCTAACTCACTTCTATCAGATCTTACTGTGATGTCCAATCACTATTTATTACACTCAACAAAGAAGACAACGCTAGCTTCATAACTTAAAGAAGGCAACGCTAGCTTCATAACTTAACTTCTCTCAACCTGCCACCGTTTTAAACTACTCTTTATTATGATTAATGAGACAAACAATACTGTCACCCCATAACTTTTATTAGTCTTTTCTATTTATTTATCATTACTATTGGTCAATCAATACCCTTTAGCTCCCCAAGGAGCATAGGCCTTCAACAAACACATGCCAAGTCTTCCTGTCCCGTGCCATCCATGTTTTCCTCATCATTTTCACCTCTGTATCCAGCTCTCTTCTCCATGTGTTTTTTGGTCTACCTCTGCCTCTCTTTCCCTGGGGATTCCAGAACAAGGACTGCCTTGTAATGCTATCAACAGGTTTCCTCAATGTGTGTCCTATCTATCGCCAGCGTCTTCTTCTCAACTCTTGTTCCACTGGCACTCATCTGGTTCTTGTCATCAATTCCACATTTGTGGTTTTGTCATACCATTTCAGTCCTTCTATTCTACGCAAGCACCCGTTTATAAAAGTGTCTAGCTTTTTGGTTGTTGTTTTTGTTGCTCTCCATGTCTCAGAGCCATACAATAGGACTGACTTGACATTTGAGTTGAAGAATGTTATTTTCATGTTGGACTTGACATTTGAGTTGAAGATTGTTATTTTTGTGTTGGACTTGATTTCTCTTGTTCTCCATGTTTCCCAATGCAATGAAAGCTCCTCTTGCTTTTTGTATTCTTATTTTGATATCATTGTCTGTCCCTCCAACTTTGTCTATATTACTGCCAAGATATGTGTATGGTTGTACAAACAACAAAATCTTACCACAAGCAGTTTGTCAAAGAAAGCATTAACCAGTCCAAAAAAGACGAGCAAAGCCTTGTAGGCTGAGTATGGCTGAACACTTCTATCCGTCAATGGTGGAATGCTGTTTGTGGAAGTATCAAACAAATCTATATATTCAGTTAAAGTTTCATGCTTTGCTAATTGTTATATACAGTAAATACAAAAAACAAAACAATGAAGCATAACATTAAATAATAATCATAGGAGGTATACTAGTAGTCTGAATAAGTGAGCAATAAAGGGTGCATATGAAAACTGCAGTAAAGCTGCGGTAACCTTTAACCTTTTCTGTCCCCCAAAATAAAACACACAAGTATGCCCTGGACTTAGCATTTTGTGACAAGATCGTTCAACAATTTCTGCACCAAAGGCAGAGCACTCTATACATCTCACAGTTTCAACGCTTCCATGTCTGTTTTGTGTTGGAAAAAACCTGATCAATATGTTGGCAACTTTCTTGTTTTAAATAAAACTGCACCATCACTTTTTGTGTGTGTTAACTCCAACACTATATGACAACATGCAAGAACTGGATTCGTATGGTAAAGTATCAACAACCTCTCAATATTTTTAATGAATTTCTTCCATGTGAAGAAGAATGTTGCATATTGGCTATGATGAATTCCGAATCATTATCAATATTAAGTACAGGGACATGAAGAACAGAAAAAGCTCATGTGGCCATCACCAGTACCATTCCTGGACAAAACTCTACGGAGATACCAAAAGCCTCAACCTGCCCAATGCTTTCTTTGAACATATTCAAGTCGATGTCTGAAAGTGAACGGAGAAGAAGAAGAAGAAGTACTGGACCAGCTGAATAAATAATCATGACTTTCTACAACTTCTGGTACCTATTGTCTTCTGCCAGTTCTGTCACTGGTGCATTCTATTTTCCATGCTATATTGTTTGACAGTCTAGAATCTTCTCTATGCTTCCCTGTCGTTTACTGTACCAATTCCACCTTTTGTCATATACTGTTACAACTTTCATCTTCTAAACACAATGGGCCAGTGAGCATGGGGTTGCCTCCTTCTTGTCCAAGAAATACCTTAACAGGACAGTCCCTCTTCAAGACATTTATATTAGCTATTATTATTAAAAACAAACTTAAACAAGCAGTGAAAGCCATCACCTGACAATATGAAGCGCATAAGGTTAAAAATTTCAGTAGGAAGGTAAAGGAACCCGTTACACGCCCACTGAGGCATATTGGGAATATGGTGTTAGGCCCATATTATCTTGACCGTCGGCACACTAGGGTTGATGTGGTCGGCATCACACCGGCCGCCTTAACCTTCCCAGAGTTGCTCTGGCACCCATTTGGGGCTGGGTCGACCCAGGAGCCGTTTGTGGCCTAAAAATATTCCCACCTCATCTGGGGATCGAACCATAGACCACTGCACTAGGAAGCCAGTGCACTAACCACAATGTTACCGCAGCTCCCCAAAAAAAAAAAAATGTCAGTAGTAACATTAAAAAAACAAAAAAAAACCCTTCAAACTAATTTAAAAAAAAAACACATAATTAGTGAAGAACTGACTTTTGCTGAGCATCCAGTGGACAAACTGCTCTGACATGGGCTGTTATGATGATCCGCTCCAACATTTTGCGTCTAACTTCCTTCCACTTAGATGGGGGCAAGATGTGCATGGCCAGAGTTGCAGAGTATAATACCCCATCAGCCTGCAGACAACATAACTGAGATTTATTTATGGCTAACCAAACATTCAATGCAAAGAAAAAAAACTTTCATCAAATGACTCTATCACTTGGCTTGCCTTGTCAGTGGTTCAAATGGTTATCATGGCCTTCAAGCAATGTCACTTATTCTGTATAAGAAACTGTTCTCTCTAGTTTCAACAATTATTTATGTACATTCACCATTGTTGGCTTCAGTGTTTTTACTTTAATTTTAATATTAAATATGAATACCCCAGACTCGTTTTTCATTTCTGTTCTTTTTCTGTTTTTAAACTAGTTTTACTAAGATTATTTTTTCCTGCTTTTGTTACCCAAAAATCTCTTGTTTCACACTACCATCGAACCACAAAATTCAAGACTTTATTTAACCTGTGGTTGCATCGAATAACTCAAATAAGTGCAGGTGGGGAAAACAAAATATTTCGTCAGAGCATTACATTAATCATGTTTCTCAGTGCCATGACTTCACTGAACTGCCATTAATATAACTGTGTATGAAGTCTCAAGAGCTACATACCTCCCCAGCACTTTCCACCCATTTAGTTGGAGGCTGCTCCAGAAAACCTGTTAGGTTTTTCTCTTCTCGACTGGTTGCTCTTGTACTGAGGATTAAAAAAATAATTTTTAAAAATGTTATACAGTCTGACAGGCACGCAGAAAAAAAAAATGCTTTAAAAAAACACATTGAAAAAAAAAACCAAGGTGAAGGTAGTCCTATAGAAGATACTGCCATAGGGGAATGAAGTGTTAGAGACTTCACTATACTAGGTCCAGCACTGAGAGGTGGGGGGTGACCAGTTCTCTTCCTCACTGCCTTTTCCTTCACTAACTCAATAGCAAAGTCAGGTACCACTTTACAGCCAGGTAGAACGGAGCGTGTCGATACCATCAATCGAACCCAGCACCTTTGCCGTGAAAGACCAGCACTCTAACCACTCTGCCAATCAGATGCTCTCATTTAAACGAGTACTGCAGTCAAAGACAATATAAAAACATGTATCAAAAATCCTGAATGGCTTCCAATGTTTCTGAGGAGCCAAAGACAGAACAGGGAGCCGCGGTAGCATAGTGGTTAGTGCACTGGCTTCCTAGCGCAGTGGTCTATGGTTTGATCCCCAGATGAGGTGGGAATTTTTTAGACCACAAACGGCTCCTGGGTCGACCCAGCCCCAAATGGGTACCAGAGCAACTCTGGGAAGGTTAAGGCGGCCAGCGTGATGCCGACCACATCACCCCTAGTGTGCCGACGGTCAAGATAGTATGGGCCTAACACCATATTCCCAATATGCCTCAATGGGCGTGTAACGGGTTCCTTTACCTTTACCAAAGACAGAACAGGACTACTGCTTATTCAGGGATGTCCTAAGAGGCAACTAATAAAAGGAAGTGCGCGGGGCTGGCAACCTCAACATATAAAACAATGTACTAGAGAAAACACCGCTGCAACTGTGCACTCATGTTTTGGTGCAGTCTTGTTGGGGGACCAACTGCTCCATGCCATATAGGCAACAAAAAGGAAATTGATGAAAGACATGACGTAATTTAGTGCAGACTACCTATAAGGGGGCTCAACTACAGTGTTGGTCCCATGCTAAGTAAAAACCAAAAATGGGAGTAAGAAGAAATATCCAATACTTATTTGTTCTATTCCTCTTTGCCAGCTTCATATCTACAACGACATACTATTCTGTTTTCAGCGCTAAAGTGCCCGCATACTTTTTTAAAATTATTTTTGGGACAGCAGGCAGTTATTCCATGTCACCTGGTTTAGACTGAATTCATTTCCCCGGAGTACCTATCATTGTTCTTTTCTGATATCTGGTATGGCATGTCCTCCACGTGCTTAAATTCTTCCCCCTCTTTTGCCATTTCATTATGATTTACAAGCCAGAGGTGTTCTTATTTCCTTGCCTGCGTGATCAGGCACTCATAAGCTTTTCTGATGTACAAATTCAACTACCCATATTAGGAAACATCTGTGGCCCTCATAATCTTATCACTCAAAAGACCATATTAATATGTGATAAACTGACTACTCATATCTACTCACGCCATCATACACACTTGTCATAAACTTACGTGTTGACTGCATACAGGACCATATGCATTATGAAAGGTATCAGATACATGTTGGACTGAGGCCCCCCGCCTCCACTCTCCTCACTGAAAGACTTATCCTGTGCAAACCGCAACAGCAGAAGTTTCAAATCATGGATGTTGTAGCTGTAGTTGAGGTCTCGGATACCTGTACATTCTTGCAAGTAGTTGTTGTGTCTGAAAGTTTACACATAGAAAGGTAATGCACCAGAATTGGTGAAAACATTGCAGTCATAAATAAAAGTAATAATCTAACTACACATTATTGTGTTAAGCTGCTCTTGCTACCTTGACAACAATGTAAGTAAGTAAAAAAAAAAGGTTGGCTGCTGTAAAACTAGTAACGGAAGTAATATATTATTTTAAACAAAAGAAGAAAATGGTATGGAGTCAGTTTTGTGAATGGACGATGCACTAGAAATATGAGACCTTTTGGGGTTCACTTTCATCAGCCAGTTACAAACTGGAGACAAAAGACAAAAAATATAGTCAGATACAGAAAGAAAGACAATGGGAAAGGCAGGCACATGAAAAAAGAGATGAACAAATCAATCACAGTTGAGATGAGCAACACAGAAAGATGAAGACAAGAAATAACAAAGCCATCACTAGGGAAAAGTACACTAACTAGTTCAAGTTAGTTGCTTATCCTTTACAGGTCACGTGGCAATCAACCCCAGCTTTTATTGGCTGTTTGTGATTTTTCTAGGCAATTTTTTTCATTCAGTAGTTTGCCATTGCTTTCTGAACGGTACGGCGCTTATACCATTGTTAAAAATCCACACAAAGCGATCTGCTACCAAACCGCCTGCAGCAGGTTTCGAACCTGGTATATCTGGATTATGAAACTGCGTTCATATCCATTAGGCCACAGACGCCTAAGCAAGTAAAAATATGAAATGAGAAAGAAATACCAACGCAAAAAATTCTACAAACACTAAAAATCGAAAATGAAATAACAAAACAATGTATTAAAATTCCTGGTATGAGATCACTATCATAATCTAAGACTATTTATAGAATTTGACAGCTTCTTTCTAAATAGGTCTCAGCAGGACTAGGATTACTGATGGGGTCTTCGTTGGATGATACATTTCTTTACCAGTTATTATGATTGATTTCAAAATGCTGATTACTGATGGGGGTGGCCTTCTTTAGGTGATATATTCCTTGCCCGTGTTTATTCATTCTTCTTCTTTGATCCATAGCAGCCAACAGTCAAAGCAGTTAGTGGCCATCACACCTGGTGGCGTCTTGTAGAGCAGCAACAAATTGACTCCACTTTGTTCGGTCGGCGGCCATCCTTCGTACAGTGCCCCAACTCTGGTTCATTCTTTGCATCTCGGCTTCCACAGTTCTCCGCCAAGTTGTTTTTGGTCGGCCTCTCTTTCGCTTTCCTTCGGGGGTCCATAGCATTGCTGTTCTTGTAATGGTATCAGGGTCCCTTCTGAGGATGTGGCCAACCCAACTCCAGCGTCTGCCAGCTATGATGGTGTGCATGTCCTCCTGGTTACTCCGAATAAGTAATTTATCTGGCGCATCACCCAATCTATGGCTGTCAAAAATAATGTTGTTGATAAGGGGCATCCCTGTCTTACTCCTGTTTTCACTTCAAAAGTTAGATTATTCAATCCAACACTGCATGTAAAGTTAGAATAGAGGCTTTTTATGATGGAAACAATGCAGCTGGGAACTCCATAAGCCCTCAGTATTTTCCATAGGCTGTCCCTATGTATGCTGTCAAAAGCCTTTTCAAAATCAACAAAGTTAATGTATAGTTATCTCTGCCATTCTGAACACTGCTGTATAATGTTCCTGAGGGTGAATATATGATCTGCACATCTTCTGTTCTTTCTAAAACCCGCTCGTTCTTTCCTCAGTTTATGGTCAACTGCTTTTGAAATTCACTGGATAATTATCCTGCCTAGTATTTTACTGGGAACTGAGAGGAGAGTAATTCCTCTCCAGTTGTTGCAGTCTGCAAGGTCACCCTTCTTGGGCAATTTGGCAATTATTCCTTTATTCCACTCTGTTGGTGTTGTCTCAGTTTCCCAGACTTGTGCAAATAGTGGTTCTAATAGTTCTGCTGCTAGTTCTGGGTCTGCCTTGAATAACTGAGCATTTAGATTGTTGTAACCGGGCGCTTTTCCATTTTTTAACCCTTTGATAGTTGTAATGATTTTTTTCTCTTTGTGGGATGTCTATATTTACGTCTAGGTCACATTCAGTCTCAGGAACATTCAGCTGAGTCTCTGGTGGTTCCTTATTCAGTGTTTCTCTGAAGTGCTCTGCCCATCTTGTTTCCTGCCCCTCTGCTGTGGTGATGAGATTTCCTTGCTTGTCTCTAACTAACGTTATTTTGTTTGCACCTCGTTTTCCACTGATAGTTTTAGTTATTTTAAAAACTGTGCTTTGTTCATTTCTCAGTGCTGCCTCTTCTGCCTGTCTTGCAAGGTCATCCAGAAATATCCTTTTGTTAGCACGGGTTTGACATTTTACTTCCTTGTCCAGCTGACTGTACTGTTCACTATATATTTCCTTTAACCTGGGAGACTTAGCTTCTGTTTTCTTTCTTTTCATTTCCTTTCTCTTCGAAAAGCAACTTCTTTTAGTATAAAATCATTTACATCGTATTTATGTTTATATAAATACTCATATACTCATATACAAATACAAAATTGGTGCAACAGATCTCTGCACCTGCGGTACCAGCCCGATGACAGTCGAACACCTGCTGCAGTACTGCCCAACCTTCAATAATGAACGGGGTAGCATATGGCAACAACCCACTTCTGTCAACGAAAAACTGTTTGGAGATGTCGGGAACCTTGAGTTGACTGCTGCCTTTATTAGAGTCATAAATGTGGAAGTCTGAAGGCGAACGAGGAAGAAGAAGAATATACTATTGTTTAACACGAAGCATCTGTTTATCAGAGCTTCTGCAGCAGATCTGTCACGCTGATAAAAAAAAGCCAATAATGCGAGCCTAAAATTCAATATTTAATGAACAAACATCATTTTGTAAGTTACACAGAATTAGAATCTTCAGCTCAAATGTCAATGCAATCAATTTGTATTGCTCTGAAACACGGTGAACAAAAGAAAAAAGAAAAAAGTTGCAGACTTTTATAAATGGGTGCTTGTGCAGAAAACAAGGATAAAAATTGTACAACTAGATAACCAACTGATGGAATGACCAAGACAAACATCAGTATAACAAAGGGTGAGGACAAATGTTGGCAGTGGATAGAACCCACCATGAGAAAGCCAGCAGACAGCATTACAAGGCAGTCCTTGCTCTGGAGTCTCCAAGGTACGAGAAACGGTGGTAATACGTCTTACTAGAACAACAGACAAATAAATCTGCCTACGTTACGGTCATGAAGCCTTCATCAGGGATAGATAAACAAAGACAGAAAGGAAAGAAAGCAAGAGCTAAGTGAGAAACATGAACAATAAATGAGAACAATACAGCCCATTCATCTGACCAGAATCGTGCGGTGAATACAAAAAATGGCTTCTACATCCAGTCATGGAGGGTATTATACTGGTAAGAGAAATAGAGGGAAACCCCACAACTCATGTAGAAGGCAAATAAACATGAACAGGATAAAGAAGACATGGACAGACCTTGAATAGATAGCACCAGACAGCAAGGCTTGGCGTGTATTTGTTGAAGGCATGTGCTCCACAGGAAGCAGAAGGAAAACATTAACACCTTGACTGCTTCATAACAACATGCATCACCATTGGGGAGGGGGGAAGAAGAAGAAAGAAGAACATCTTGCCACAGTAACGAATTTCTACAAGACAACATTCAACAGGGTAACGACTCAACAACAGTATGTACTAATGGATTAATAAAAATACTGAACTCTTTTTCTTTAAATAATGTTTGACGTATAACATCTGATCAACACCTCCAACAAAGACAGAATTTTTATATTATTTGTTTCAAAATAAAAAACAAAAAATGTCAGTCAAATTCTACAGTTAACTATATCTAGTTGAATTATACAGGCAACCAGTGTACCAAGTTCACATCAATTATATGTTTGTCGGCTGACCTGACAGCAGCGGTATGACAGTCCACGTGTATGACATTGAAATGTGTGACAGTGGAGTATCCAACAGACTTCCGTGACTTGCTTTCATATTCTTCCATGTTGCAACGACGGGAGAATGTGTAAATAGCAAGTACCTAAAAAACATAAAATAAAAAAACATAACAATAAAAACTCGGGAGAGGGCAAGACACGTATGTATATCAAGAGAGAGGTAGACAGAGAAAAGAGATATGTGGTGATCTAAGTTATGTGTCAGTTTTGAGAACCGCAGTGAACAAAGCAATAAATATGAATTGTACTGGAATAAGGAATTTTTATATTACAGGATCTTTTAGTGCACAGACAAAACCTTAGCCCACAATGGACATGGATATGAAAATCTTAATATGCAAGAGACAATGATATAAAAACCTTAAGATACAACAATGGACAGTGAAATAAATACATTTAACACTCAAGCAATGACACACAATCCCCGTGATATGAAAATGTCTAATTTTCACACTGACGAGTGGCAGAAACAAACATTTGATAACATAATACAATGAAAACAAAATAATTCAAAGAATTAGACTATTTGTTTAAATGACTAAAGGGCACATTCAAAAGAATACAAATAAAAGTAGATCTTAAACACTTTAATGTTGTACAAAGAATTCCATCATGTGATATCAACATGTGCCTGTGAAACCATGAACTAAAACTCTTATGATAGCAGTCTCTATCTTACCAACATTTTAAATGAAAAGGCTAATGTAGAGAGAACAACTGCTATTCAGTACAGAGGTTAACTCTTCTTCCAACATCAGTTAGACAAGAGTATTTTCAGGTTTATATTCTAGAGGTACCCTCTGATGGAGTGTCGGGTGACAAAGTCTGAGCAGTGTGCTTCTCGAGGCACTTACTGGGTTAAAAACAAGGTAGCTTCATGCTCAGGTCTACCCAAATATAAATCGGCACCTGACTCTGTTCATGAGTTAGGAAGGCAAGGGCAGCAAAGAAGTGAACCCGTCACCACACCTTATAAAGATGAGACCTACTATAGTGAAGTCTCCAACACTTAACTCCTTTCTGGCAGTATCACCTATAGAACTACCTTTTACCTTTAGTCTCTGCTGGCAATTTGGAAATGTAATTGATCTAAAACAGCTCTTGGCAGACACTTACCTTCTGAGGCTGATAGCGATACCCCTCTCTACAGATGCAGCATGTCAGACCTGTTTCTTCTTTCAAGTCTTCCATCTGCTTCAGTACAGAAGACTTGACAGTCACTTGACCTTTCTCATTGGTCTGTCAGAAGTACAGATAAATAAGGTCATTTAGAAACAAAGTACTGCAAAATGATTTTAACAAGCTCTGAATGATTTAAAAAAAAAAAAAACTGGTGCAGAAAATGACCAGAATAATCAAAGATGTCTTAATTACAAACTGAACAAGAATGGATAGCTGACACCAACACAGGAATGTCGATGGCTCTAGGCAATCACTCTGCTTGCTACTTATGGAAATAAGCAAAGTCAATGTTTAAATTAAGCAATGTCAATATCTAAGTTAATGTACATAAAAATAATGAAACAATTAAAACAAAATTTACCTAACAAATGCACGATAATAAAAAATATGTGAGACGTAGTAAATTAAGTGAAGGCCTGACACATATTACTACCTAAATTTGCAAATTATAAAGTTAGTTAAGGCATAATCACAATACATTAGTACTAATGACATTATCTTAGTAGCTATACATTCATTCAGGACCCTGCATGCCTATGACCTTTGAGAGGGGGGGGCGGGGGGGGGGGGGGGGGGGGGGGGTCCAGCAAAAGTACTCCACATGTAAGTCTGCTGCTTTCGATTCAATTATTTCCCTGGTCAGACCTCGATTTCTCAACATTTCCTTTGTTGTGAGCTTGCTTACGTATTAGACCATCCTCTACTATGTTTGCTCGGCGGTGTACCTCTGACTACTGCTCAGGGTAGGAGTCTCCTAGCATATGAGGAACATGTCACAGCAAGTGCCACCTTTTCTTTGCAATGACTGCAGCTTCTGCCAACAGCAAGGCACAGGTGATGGTGTTTGGCAAGAAGTTGTTTTAAAGGAGCTGAATTTCTGTAGCAGTGTATGTAACATACTTGCATCCAATAATACACTTAGGGCACTGCTTGTAAACAAACATCTCCAGACTAAGGCTCAGTGTGCTTGTTTTTCAGACTGCATGAGGCATGGTAAAGGATTGTTTTACCATAGTCTTATGCTGACATCTTCTCCTACTGTACTTACTCTCAGAAATGTTTGTCATTATAAAACAGAAATATAGCAACTACATACTGTCATGCCCAGAGCTCCAAGCTGTTTCCTTCTAACTGCCATGGCAAGCCGTTTCTTCTCTGCTTTTGTCTGCTTTCGTACCTCTTCAATCTGTCAAAATCAAAACAGAAGAATCAGCATGTAACTGGCATATTTCTATAAATGTCTCAATTGAAAACCCAACTTCTTCCAAATCATATTCTTGTAATATTACAGGTTAAATAAGTGGAACTTGCCAAATAGGATTATCATTTGTAGTTTCACAGATCAAATAAGGTGAACTTACACAATACATTGGCAAACTCATGTAGTTTCACAGGTCAAATAAGGGGAACGTATATGATACATTATCACACTGATGTAGTTTCACAGGTTCAATAAGGAGAACCTACACTTATCTGGTAAATGTTAATTTTATTTTGTTTAAACTGTCTTGTACCTTTTTAGCAGCATCTTGATTTGTTTTGAGAGCATCTAGCAAATTCTCAGCCAATGTCCCCACGTGTTGGTCAGACGATACCTGCTCCAGTTTGTGAAGGATGGGGATGAGGAACTTTGCAATCAGATCCTGAGATGACATGAAAACAAAAGTTGTCTTGAGTAAGGAACAGAATCAGACAGCTGCTGACAGAAATTACCACACCTTAATAAACATCAACCTTTCCAAACAGTCTGTCAAACCTTCCACAAGTCACTTCAATCATTCATACTAGCCCATTCAACTATCACAAGAAACAACCAAATCTTCTACAAATCAACCTTTTAATACAGTCCATTCATCTTTCCATGTCTACTAAACCTTTCAAGACAGTTCACAAGCCTTCTACAAAAGTCCATCAAACCTTCCACAAGTCTACTCAATCTTTCACAAGTCTATTCAACCTTCACAATAACCCACCAAGCCTTCCACAAATCAACCTTTCACAGCTGTCCACTTATCTTTCCAGTAGTCCATTAAACCTTTCACAACAATACACCAAACCTCCTACAAGTCCACCAAATATTTCACACCAGTCTGCTCAGCACTTCACAATAATTCATTCATTTTTTCACAAGATCAGTAAGCTGTAGTGCACAGATCACTAACCTGAGTTGGAATGTGCTTGGTACACAGCCCAGCCAGCATTCTTAGTACATAGGATAAACTTGGCTTGGATAAAAATTCTTTCCATACATCAGAATCGGTGCTAACACAACAATGATAAAAACAGTTATTAGTTCTCTGTTTTACAGCACATCTCTAATTGCAGACTAAATGCTAAAAAATAGTTATGTTAAACTAAGAGCCATCAAGGGCTCAGTAAAGCATGATCCTCAAACATCACCTTACACTACAGGCCCTAAGTGTCATGTCTTGTGAGCTGTCAGTATCAGGAGAAAATAAGGCAACAACATCATATCAAACTGTTAAGTATCAGTCTGATGTTAAACAGTGAGCCTGCACAGCCGCATCAAGTTTTAAGGCATTCACGCTATAATGTGAGCCATCAGAAGTCACAAGAAATAATCATCCTCAAGGTTTTACTGCCAAGACATTAATGTCCACAGAAGTGCAGTTCTTAAGAAGGATACTACAACCTATACCACGGATAAGAAAATCAAATATAGTCCTCTAAAAAATAGAAGAAAGTTTCAGTTAGCCAACAAGATAAGGAAAATTTAATCACAAGTTCTCAGAACATGCCATGGCTCTCTAATATGGACACAGCCAAGAGTAGAGTTGATGATAACCTCTTAGCTGATTAAATATTGTTGTGGCAGGCCCAGTAACAGTAGCAGAAAAAAAGGGCAAATGGAAACTTTTGGCATAACATTTGCCTTTAAAGCAACTCATCTAGGAAAAACAAAACTCTTGATTTCATACCACCTGCTGTCTATACAGACAGACTGAAAGCAGTCTTAGGAAAGCAAAACAGAGAAAAAAATGTTTGCTGAAATTAGATGTGCCAATGCAAAATAAAATTAGCTCAACATAAAATTTCACTCGACCAAAAAATTCCCTATAATTGTAAATTTGATTTTCTAGCAGAGGAGTCTTGTTAGGCAGAAGGGAGAAACTGTATGGTATTAACAGAAGGATGTACGTTTTACGAGAGAAACCAACATGCTTATAGGAGCATAAATGACAAAGTAGAAGAATTACATCAAGAGAAGAGAGACATTAGAAAATCTGGTAACAAGTGGCAGATTCAACTCAGAAGAAATAAGACACTGACAACAAAAAAATACCTTGATAAACTGCTCAAAAAAGGATGGGAGCAGAAAGAAAACAGATTAAAAACACTAGAGATGACAGGAACAATATAGAAGTGCTTGCTATCACATTGTGTATATTTTACTATCACACTTTAAAAAAGAAAAACCCTCATAGGGACATCATACATTCAGACATTTTATATGTGCATTTGTTTTTATATGTACACACATATTAGAAAATGTTCATTACAATAAAAGCAGACACCCCACACACAAAAAAGAAGGTTACACTTACGGCAACATTGTTTTAATCTCAGGGGCATTATTAAGGATGTAGTCCACTGCAGTCTGTACCATACCATTTTCGAGGATCAAATCCTTAAGACGCATTCCATTAGCATTGCTCTGAAGACAATTGTTTCAAGAGAGTAGCAATAGATCAGTACAGCAAGTTTAAAATGTTTCAACCATTTAATATTATTCTGGTGGCAGATTTAATAAATGGACACATATTCTTATCCATTATTTTCCGGCTGCTGATCCTGGAAGTCAATATATGGTGTAGTTTATATGCTTTTCAATTATCTGCTTGATTTAAAAAAACTGACTGCCATCTGCTCTTACTGTGCTTGCAGTAGCTGACATCTTCTCCTGATGTTTATATTTCTGCTTTTTTAAATCATAATTCTCTTTCAATTTACCGTCACAACTAGATTGCCTGGTATTTATCTCTTAACTCTATGAATCTAGCTATTTCTTCTTGTAAGTTTTATTATGATTAATTTTGCATTTTATTTCTGCATACCAATTCAGCACATTTTTAAAAAATAAAATTTTGCCTCATTTTGGCGAGGCGCGCCCTGTTCAACCTAGCCGGTTATATTAGGGCGCATGTCCAAATATAAAAGATCTTTAGGTCTCGAGTATTAATTGATTAATTCAGTAAATGATTTAAGCTGTTAAAAGCAAAAACAAAGTTAACATATCAGTTATCATCCTGATGATAATGTATGGTCACATAAAGCAAACCCAGCTTCACAGTTAACATACACAGTCATCTGCGGTAAACTCCATCCACATATATATATATATATATACAAGGGGATTGACATAAGTCTTGGGCCTGACCATGAAGGACATGTCACAGAGAGCTGAAATTTTGTATAGTGTTTATTCCTTTTCAATATAGCCACCGTCTGAATTGATACACTTCTGCCATCTCTGCTTGACCTTGAAAAGTCCATGGGAGTAGAACACCCTATTTTTCAAACTAAACCAGTCATCACATGCCAGTATAAATAACCTCTTCATCACTGTCAAAATGATTTCCTTTTAGCTGTTTTTTAAGATTTGGGAATAGAAAAAAGTCTGATGGAGCCAAATCTGGAGAATATGGTGGGTGTGGAAGAATTTCAATATTCAAATCGTTGGCTGCTAGCTGCACAAGCTGTGCTTTGTGAGAGGGCGCGTTGTCTTGAAGCAAAGGAAGATTTTGAGTGCGCGTTATCCCTCGTTTCCTGGTCACAACCTTTCTTAGTTTGGTGAGAAGATCTGCATAGTACTGTCCATTAACTGTGTTGCCACGAGGCAGATAATCTTTCAAAAGGACACCTTTGCCGTCCCAAAAAACAGTCAGCATCACTTTTCCTGCAGATTTCTGCGCTCTCGGCTTGACAGGTGTTGGGGAGCCCAGGGTTTTCCATTGCATGCTGGCAATTTTGGATTTGGGGTCATAATGGTGTACCCAAGTCTCATCTACTGTCACCATGGTCTCCAAAAAATTTTTTTACTGACACTTTTTGAGCAACTGTTGACAGCAATTTACCCTCGTTTGCTTCTGTTCACGTGTCAACAGTCGCGGAACCCAGCGTGCACACACTTTTCTCATGTTCAGTCTGTTGTGTAAAATTCTATAAACAGTTCTTTCATTTAGTTTTACTCTACTAGCTATCTCCACAATTGTCATTTTTCGATAGCGGCCGCACTTAAACTGTTGACATCAGTTTTTTACCGAAGTATATGAAGGACAAGAATCACGAAACACTGGTTCCATCTCTCTGTGTATTTCTGTAGGTGTTTTTCCCTGAAACATCAGAAATTTTATCACAGCTCTGGCCTCCTTCTTTTCCATTGTTTTGTCAAATCTTTGGAGCAGCAGATCCGGTCAATAGGGTACATTGTGCCGTGCACCGTAGCGGGAAAACCCATTGAAGAAACAAACGCGTACTTCACACATTCAGTGCAAATATGATGAACTTTAAATGTGCCAAGTTTCATCTTCCTCCTGGGACTCCTTCATGGTCAGGCCCAAGACTTATGTCAATCCCCTTGTATATATATCTAACTTCCATATATGCTGTAGACAAACTTCACCTTAACATTGCCATATATGATAAACCTCAAGTCAATGGTAACATATGCTGTCACCTATGACAAACTTCACCTCAACACTGCCAAATATGATAAACCTCAAGTTAATGGTAATAAAAGCTGTCATCTATGACAAACTTCACCTCAACACTGCCATATATGACAAACCTCAATTTAATGGTAACATATGCTGTCATCTACGACAAACTTCACCTCAAGTCAATGGTAACATATGCTGTCATCTACGACAAACTTCACCTCAAGTCAATGGTAACATATGCTGTCATCTACGACAAACACTGCCAAATATAATAAACCTCAAGTCAATGGTAACATATGCTGTCAACTATGGCAAGCCTTATCCTAAATGAACCTATATAGACATGAAACCAATTCTATTATTCATTAATTTCCCTGCATGCTCCCTATAAAACATGCATTCACCACTGCAGGAAACCTGCACCACATCATTCATCTGCTTCTGCACTGGTGCTTTCTGTAACAATTTGTTTTAATGTTTTACATGAGATTGCCATCCCCATTCATAACCTGATTTCAGTCACCTCTTGTGACATATCTGATGGAGCAGTATCCCAGTTCTTTCATTTCACTTCTCAGAGACCCCTGGGGGAACTACATGAAGCCCATTCTGGTAGTAACATTCTATGTATACAGATACAATCAATCATCTTATGCACATTTACTGACCTCAATGGCACTGGCTATAGAACAGAAGCAATCAAGGTGGATCTCCTCATCTTGACTATGTTCCTCATCAAACCTGACAATGTAACACAGACATCAGTTTCCCTTACATTTTTCAGGAGTATTAAAAACACTTATCCTGGCACATTTCATGTGTTGTAATGTGTTGCTTTGACTGGAGTTAATTAGTGCACATGAACAGACATAAGATGGATAAATGACAACATTGTGACTTTAAAGACAAAAGTCTGTATTTTCTAATGGCAGTCGGCATGCATTTGTTTCTCATAATGTTCCTGCTAAATTTAATGCAGATGAAGCCACTGAGTTTCTAGAGATGGCTTGCCAGCCCTTTCTACAATAACATGTGATAACTGTAGCTCATCAAAAAAGCTGAATCAACTTCGCAACTCAAACCAGCCTGAATGTAATATGATGAGTACCTAATACCCCTAGTCACACCACTGATATCTCTGCTTTGTGGTTTATAATTCACACCTTCTCTGCAATGAGTTCCTTTTCAATATTTATTGCTCTAAAACCTTCCTACAGTATAAAAAAAAAATAATAATAATAATTAAATAAATAAATAACATTGTAAATTTGCTGCTGTTAATTGTGTTGTAACTTGCTTACAGAGTTAACTGGTTATATCTCTAAAAAAGACATGTCCTGTCTTAAATATGACTACCGTCGCATGCCTACTCTGTGTTATGTGTACCCAAGGCTGTTATTTCACAGCTAAGCGTTACTGGTTATTATCTATGAACAGAAAAATGAATTTATGTAGACTGTGTAAGCTTCCATGCACTATAAACTGCAACCAGTTTGGTGGTTTAGCAACTTGTTAGTATGAAATAAAAAGGTTTGTATTTCAATTGTCTTTGTTGAATGTTCGCTATTGGCAAGACTTGGCCTGAGTTTGTTAAAGGTCTAAGCTCCTTAGGGGGCTAAAAGGGAATGAATAAATTTTGATTTCCAGATTTGCAGCAGAGTGACAACATGGCCTGACTTACTTTTTGAACTGCAGGTATGGTTTAAAGTGAGAGATCAAGGCCTCCATTTTGTCATCCTCACCAAAGGCCAGGAATGGGATTAGTCTCATCAGAGCCTGCAGAACACTCGGGTTCGAACGCACAAACGGGGAGTTGATTCTGTCCAGCATCATCATGAGCTGATCCTTGTCACCACACTGCTTGGAGAACTCCTGAGGTTTAGACAAGTGAAACTATTTAAAATGAATGCCATATGAACCAAGTCACTTCATTTTCAAAATTGTGAGAGTCTACCACACAGACTCATCTATCATTATGTTATTTATCTATTTCCACTGTATTCTTCCAACCTCATAAACATCTACAATATTGTAATGCCATAGTACATAGGAATAACAATATCAGATATTATATATAGCTACTGTTCACAAGAATGTCCGATTGACAAAGTGGTTACAGCGCTGGTTTCTCACAGCAAAGGTGCCAGGTTTGATTCATGGTATCGACACGCTTCAGTCTACCCAGCTGTAAATAGGTATCTGACTTTGCACTTGAGTTAGGGAAGGAAACTGCAGCGATGGAACTGGTCACCCTACCTCTTGATGATGGACCTAATATAGTTAAGTATCTAACACTTCACTCCCCTATGGCAGTATTTACCGCGGGACGACCTTTAAAATTTTCCAATTCATGAGAAATCAAGTTTAACAAATAAATAAGAATCTTCAACACAAATATCAAGGCAGACCAACTGTATGGCTCTCAAACATGGACAACAATAAAAATGACCCAAAAAAAAGGTTACTGACATTTATTTATGGGTGCAAGCACAGAACAGAAGATTGAAAAAATATAACAAGATCACATATGTGGCACTCATGGAAAAGATATAACAAGATCACACATGTAGCACTCATGGAAAAGATATAACAAGATCATATATGTAGCACTCATGGAAAAGATATAACAAGATCACATATGTAGCACTCATGGAAAAGATATAACAAGATCACATATGTAGCACACATGGAAAAGATATAACAAGATCACATTTGTGGCACTCATGGAAAAGATATAACAAGATCACATATGTAGCACTCATGGAAAAGATATAACAAGATCACATATGTAGCACTCATGGAAAAGATATAACAAGATCACATATGTAGCACTCATGGAAAAGATATAACAAGATCACATTTGTGGCACTCATGGAAAAGATATAACAAGATCACATATGTAGCACTCATGGAAAAGATATAACAAGATCACATATGTAGCACTCATGGAAAAGATATAACAAGATCACATATGTAGCACTCATGGAAAAGATATAACAAGATCACATATGTAGCACTCATGGAAAAGATATAACAAGATCACATTTGTGGCACTCATGGAAAGAACCAACATAAATACTTGGGACACAAGAAGTAGTAGCAAAAATAAGCTGGCAGTCTTCCTATTTATTTATTGCTTGAAATATTACCTGTTTTATAAGACGTTTTTAGTGCAGTCATTTACACAATCTCAGTCCGCTAACGGCACTCACAACCATAGAAAATGGTGCTGCCTAGTACAGCACACAAACTTACAGTGTATTTCTCTGGTGGTTGCTCACTAGCTTCAAGAAGGACAACTTCCATGATGTGCAGCACTTGCTCTGTAATTGTCTGCCCCTTACTGCTAGTTGCGCCCTCTTGCTCTGACCATAGAGCCTAGATAAAAGGAATAACAGACTTTAAAAAAAATCTTTATAACATTTAAGTCTACCCCTTACATCACAACTCCCATGACCTGACTATTAAATCTGGCTATTTTGCTAAATTAAAATAATAACTATTTATTTCTTAACCTAAAGATAAACACATGGGTAAACCTGAAGTACTCACAAAGATATTGACAGAAAATAGCATTAAAATGATACATAAGTGGTTGATATATCCTGTGTCAACTATCACTAAGTGCAGTAGCAAAACTTATAATGTGCACTGTCAGCTGTCTCTTACAAAACCGCCAATCAAAATTTATTTATGAACTGCTAATGTGCACTGCCAAAACAGGAAAGAAAAAAAAGGTCTGTATTTACCAAGTTTAGAGCTCCCAACATAATATTGATTGAGTTGAGCTCTGGCTTGGTCAGATTTTGTCTGTTGACCTTGACATTCACGGAATAAGAGAACAGCTTCAGGAGAACTACCATCAGCTGCTTGCCAAGAATGAGATCCTTGATGGATGCAAGTCTGTCAATAAGAAATTAAATACATATTTTTGCATTAGTGCCTGGTGTTAATATTTCAATGTATCCAGTAATCAGTTCACTGTTCTTTAAAAACAAGTATCAACATTTTAATAAAAGCAATTCTTTGCCACCAAGTCAAAATTTAGAATAAACACTGTTTAAGAATAACATTAGTCTTGATACAGTCAAGCAGTACAGACCTCTCCAGCATGACTTCAAGGCCTCCACAGTCCTTCAGTACAGTGGCCATTTTGTAGACATCTTCCTTGTCAACATCATCCTCTGTGGGAATTGTTTTAAAAAAAAGTTTGAAAATCTCACAACAGCTGAAGATAAGCAAACAGTGAATTAGTTCAAGGTGGTGACTTTTACATTTAATGTTTTCCAGAGACTTCAAGGGAACCTTCTCTAGCGAACTCCTGATTTTCAACTACTGTAAGTGAAACATTAACTATATAACACATTTGTTAATCCACAAATAAAATGTAAACCTACAACTTTCTAGACTTTAAAAACAAACAAACATGGTGGTGGACACATATTTGCTACATAAAATGAGTGCCTATTAAGCAGCACTCAACTGTGTGGTGCAGCAGTGAAAACGCTGATATCCTCTGACTTATGATTCATCACCTTTTATGTTCACTACACACACACACACTACATATATATTTATGTGGGGGCTCTATCAAGCGATTGAAAGAGATTTGCATTACTAAAAGTACTGGGGGAAAAAAATTGCCCACTCTATCCAGTAATGCTCATCCTTACCATTACCTTCAGCTCCGTGAAGGGTACAGACATTCAACGAGTTCACCCCAAGCCTTCCTGTTCTGTGCCATCCATTCAAGGTCTCTCCCATGTCCTATTTATCCCCTTCATGTCTGTCTGAAGTTACCTTCTCCTACATGTGTTTTTCTGTCTCCCTCTATCTCTCATACTCTGAGGATTCCAGAAAAAGGACTGCCTTGTAATGCAATCAATAGGTGTCCTTAGTGTGTCACCCCTAGAAACAACAACAGTGTCTACATCTCACCTCTTGCTCCTCTGGCACTTGTTAGGTTCTTGACATTTGTTCCAGTGTAGTAATCTTGTCTCACAATTTCATTTCTTCTATTCTACGCAAGCATCCATTTATGAAAGTCTGTCATTTGCATTTCTGCGACTGTTGTTCTTTAAGTAATACTCATGCTGCCAATTAATTAATTTTCACTTTCTGGAATAGCCTCAGTTATTAAACTCCAGGCATTACTTAATTATCTGTTTAATAAAGATACTAAATTTAAACAAAAGAAAAAAAAAAAAGCAGACAGCAAAGAAAGTTTGTTCAAATTACCTGCACATACTTTTTTATTTTCTACTAATAGCACCAGTATGAGAATGTATACTTTCAATATTTAAACCTTGATAATTCTTATTTCAAAATAAACTATGCAGCCATGGTAAGTGGGCTGGACATGTTTGTTTTTTGTAGACCATGAAGAATTAGAAGATGTATTTGCCATAAGGATATTGACCTGGAAGTAGTGTTTACCCTGATAGTGTACATTCCATTACAACAAAACTTGCCTGAGCCTGAATCAAGAGAATTGACCATGTCCTCTGTGGCATCACCTAGCAGTCCTCGCATGCGGTATAGCACTGGCATTGGCTCGCCCTGTGCATCAAAGCAACAAATATTATTTTAATGAGGATTAAAGTTACATGTAACTTCTTATTTTCAGTAAAGAAGTAAAGTGATAATCACCGTTGTTGTGATGTACATTACATGTATACATGTATGTGGGTGAAGAATGGAGTAACCTGTTAAGAGTGTGTACTAGTGTTGTTAAAGTACGCAAGTGTGAAGTGTCACATGTAAGTTTAATGTTATGAGGCACGTACTGTGACCGAAGAGGATTCAGGGGTGTACAGTGTGAAGTGAGGCTTATGTGCGTCTGTGAGAAACATGTGGAGTGAACTCAGTGTATTTGGTAGAAAGAATACTGAGATGCGATAGGGGATTCTGTGGCCATCCATCGTCAAAGACGTTTGGTGTCTTGTAGATTGGTGAAAATAGTCTGTGACTTTCAATTATTATATTCTGGATTTGACGCGATGCTGTTCCACGTAAAGAGTGTCTATAAGGCCTTAATACATAATTGTTCACTAGTGTGTTGTGCCCTTTCCTGTGCTTGGAAGAGGATGGATTAGGAGGTGCATCGTTTTCCCGAGCCAGAAGATCTATGGTATAAGACCCTTATATATTATTGTTTGGATGCGCGTTGTTTGCTTTCCTGTGCCAGGAGGAGGTCTATGTTACAAGACCCTGGCTGTTCCAGTATTCGGAAGCCTAAAAGGAGCTTTGGTTTAAAGCCAAGATGTATCATTAATAGAAGCGCATCATAGTTTTCCCACACTAGGAAGTTCTGGATGAACTAGGATGCCTTGTGATCAGACTAGAGAAGTATATATGCGAAGAGTGAATGCTGTACTTAATAGGACGCAATGACTGCCAGTACGTTAGAATAATTGTACCACATATCTTATTGTTGCAAGTATCTTTGTACTTTTGTTATTGATGTCCAAGACTACACTGATGAGATGATATGTATGGAACTGTGACCCACACTTCTGTTAAGTTATTTGTGTATGTACTGTCTTGAGTGAGACTGTCCATCCACTTTACATCACCAAATCTCAGACAGTAAGATGCATGATAAACCTCGCCCGTTATACTGATTAACACAAGTTCCGTTACAACTGTAAGCTAATAACTCACTGACATAAATTTCCAGTTTGGGTATCAGTGTACTTACTGCACAAGGTTTTAAAAAAAACCATAATAACTGTAATGTTAAAAGCAAACATAAAGTGATGGATTGATCTCATAGTAAAAAGAAAAAAAGACAAAGAAAATATATATAAAAACAGCTGAAATGTTACACACCAAGGACAGTGACTGGACGATGGATACAGCAAATAGATAAAATATCAAAACTAGTAGGATATTGATATAAACGAGAACTTGGCAAAAGCAAGAGCTGCATGGATCTACTTATAAAACAATAAGCTCTCTAATGATCTATCTTGATAAAATCATGTTTGTTTTCAGGTTTCAGAGTATCTGGAATTTGAAATAAGTGAAGCCTACATATATATATATATCTATGATAACTTTTATATCTGCGGGGCGATCTGCTTCCTCCAATTCTATGGACTGACTGGCGGAAAATTCAGACTAAATAATATGTTACTGAATTTTAACTTCGCTTAAAGGAAAAAAGGTGCAAATCACGAATAATGTGAATTTTGGTAAGTTGGTTCACAGGAAACTCTGAAAAAAGTACCTATAATCTTGGGGATACCAAGCTTTTTAAATGCCCCGAGATTTCCCTAGCTTAAAAATTCTTCATTTTTTCCTCTCTGTGACCTAGTCATCTACTGGTAGATTGTGATCGACTACTTGTCAACCCCTGATATAGATCTTTCAGATCACACGAAAAATTAGAAAGATTGTGCTTGTGGCAATCATCAGAGGCTTGAAACAATGAACCAGTCGATTCTTATCCTAACTTTCTCATTTTACTCTAGGCTCTCCACATCTTTAATACATTCTAACACTTACTTCTCCATGTTCTGGCAGCCAAATCTTCTTGTAGACTTCTTTCACTGGAAGATCCAGACTGATGATCTTTTTACTGACCAAGAGCTGTAGAAAATATTAGGTACATGTTTTAATACAGACATGAATCTAATCAGCTTGTGTAGCCTAACATAGACACGGACTTAACAAGTCTGTGTAATATAAAATAATATGAAATATCTAACCAACCTGTGTAACATAAAAAAGACATGAACCTAACCAACTTGCGTAATATAAAACAGACAGACCTGACCAACTTGTGTAACCTAAAATAGACACAGACCTAACCAGCTTGTGTAATTTAAAACAGATATGAACCTAACCAGTTTGTGTAATCTAAAATGGACATGAACCTAACCAGTCTGTGTAATTTAAAAAACAGACAAACATAACCAGTTAGCGTAAACTGAAATACATTAAAATTATCAATTTACCTACACAAAAAATTTGGTGAAAAATCAGTCATGTATATTATTTAAGGGATATACCTTATTCTGATAGAAATGATTCTGATGTATATCATTTTAGGGTTATACTTTATTCTGAGGGGGTTGGAGTGGCTAAGAGGTATGGTGTCCACCTCTAATCCTAAAGGTACCGGGTTCAGTTCTCAGTACAGGGAATATATTTGATGGAAATCTTTTTTTCAGAATCAGTGGGTCCTAATGACCATACTCTCCCCAATCTCATGGTTAGTGAGATCAGATGCTTAGCCTTCTCAGAGAAGCGCGAAAAAATAGATCCCATGTGCAAGTTGCGCACGTTAAAAATCCTTCGGCAGTTGGAAATCCTAAAGAGTAGGCCATACTAAATTATTTAAAAATAATTACAAAATTATGAAACCCTACCCACCACAAAAATATTTATAGATTGTGTGATTCCTGTATACACACATGGGAATCCTCGCCAGGCCAGTGCTACAGAGTTCATGCACTGTGCTGAGATCCTCCTTGTGTGATCTAAGGGAGGAGATCATAGCACTGATGGAGTTGTCCATGTGCAATGAAGATGGTCCATAAAACCAAACCTGATTCTGAATGAATGGACATCAATGGAAATGTGATACTCCAACTTGTAATTGTTACCTTATATCAAAACATCACATGACATGCATACAATGATGAATAACATTTTCAGTATGTTACCTCCATTCCTGTGTCATCTTCCAGTAGTGCAACAAGCTCACAATCTGAAAACAAAACAATTTATTTTCCATTTCAATAGTGTTTTTTTTTCAGAAGCAAGAGCACTAATCCTCATAAAAAGTATTCATTCATTCATTTATTTCCCTTTCAGCAGAACACTGAACCACCACTGCAGCTGACTCTCTTGCCGGAAGACTGCACTAAAACATTCTATGCACATTATCAGTGGTGGTTTCTGTAACAATTTGTTTGACATGATAAGGTTGCCAACTCCGAGCATAACCTCACATTTAGTCGCCTCTTATGACAGACTTGAGATGTAGTCATCCTACTCTTTCTCTGCCTCCTTGAGATACCCACGAGAAGTGCAGGAGGCACAAAAGGTATAGTCTTGTATTTAAAAAAAAAAACACAAAAAAAACCAAACAAATTTTTATCTGACCACCCATTCAATAAATGCTTATGCATGGAGGTATATCTAGAATCATCTTTATATTACCACCAGCTATGCACAATGCTACAATATACATATGTGGAAGTGAACCTCTGTCTGTGAGGCTAATCACACCCTCATAGACTCTTGAAATCATCCACACAGTTTCAGGGATTCCACCTGTGGTGAACCTAGTTGAGAACCCAGCATTGCACACTAAGCTTGGAGAAGTCACTTCAGCCCCATCGGTAATTCTTTGGATTTGACCTGGTTTACTGCATGCAGGAGGATCTCACTATGGACCCAGTGATAGGTAAGTGGAGCTGAGAAGTGGCTCTGTACAGGACGTGACAATTCCTTGGGAGGGCCCAGAACCAGTGCATAGTATTTTATCTCTGAATAGTTGGAGAGCTCCCTTGGATGGCGGGGAATGCACAGTATGCCATGCGCTTCTTACTCCTAGCTTGGGACCAGATGTGACGATCCTTTAAATGCAAGCCAAGCTGGAAAAAGTGGACTCATGACTTTAGCACATTTCAGAATGGCTGAAAAGCCACAAGAAAAGCCTAGATTTACAGTGTAGATAATACCAAGGAGTCTTCAACCTGGCATAGGCTGCAAAAGAGCGAGAAGCTCAGCAGCCCTAGTTAAACAACAACAACAACAACAACAACAACAACCAAATGCTTACCCATGCAAATCTTGTTTTTGATGTCTCTCATTAGGGGACCCATGCCTGGTTCCGTTGAGCTGTATGGATTACCAAGCATCCTTCCCTGCAAGAAGTCCTCTTGTTGTGGGTCTTTCTCCAGAATGAGGAAAAACTCTGCTACATCATTCTCCTCCTGCAAGACAAATTTTACAAATAAGGAAAGAACCACTCAAGATAGCAGGAGAGAAAAACACCAGCCAGTAGCCATAAGGCAAATATATAGGATCATTTGTCTAACATGTTTTTATACAACTTCATAGACATAAAAGAAAACCAGTCTAGACTTACCGGATAAATAATGCTACACAGTCTCTCAAATATAAACACAGGTGACCTGTAGTCATCTAGTGGGTATTTCTTCACAGTCTGTACACACACTGACATAAACTCCTTTGTCTCTGACTCCGTGCCTAAGAAAAAGAGTGACAGCTATAGATAAACTGGGTCTTCATGTAACAAAATTCACTGTAGGACAGGTCTTTTTTTTTTAGTGTCAATAGTAAACCTGTCATGCAAGTATATGTGCATATGTTTCTGTGAGTATGATATAGAAAAATCAAGAAATGAAAACTACAAGTGAATGTATGAAACGAGAAGAAAGATAAAGATGGGAGCAGATATATAAATGAATGTATGAGATGAGAACAAGAAAGATAAAGATGGGATCAGAAATTTAAATGAATGTGTGAGATGAGAACAAGAAAAACAAATAGGAGCAGATAAATAAATGAATGTATGAGATGAAAACAAGAAATTAAAGATGGGAACAGATATATAAATGAAAAAGGTGATGGAGTTTGAAATGCAATAAGAGGAAAATTAAATACATACTAATAACATAGCCTCTCAACAAGAAGTATATCTGTTACAGAGAAGGAAAACAGCAATACGTGGAATAATTAGAGAATAATGAAATGAGTAACACATAAACCTGGCTTGGGAGAAACAGAAAATAATGCCAGCAATGGAAATACAAAGATAAAATGATAATGAGAGCAAAGACACATAAAGATTTAAGAAAGAAAAACTGATAATAGAAATAAAGACAGAAACATTTTGGAGGAGAGTTAACACATTAACTACCGGCTTATGAAATCCCATCATTTGGACCGCAAGCCGCTCAGAGTGTCGATCTATGTTTAGTAATAAAACGAATGAAAAATGTACTGAAACTCATTCTGATCTGGTTCGAGATTTTAAGCTGCCATCATCATCATCTCAGCCCGTAACCCGTCATGGGTCGTAGAGGTGCCATGGTGGAAGCATCAGCAGACAGGGTCCTCCACTGCTCTCTATCCTCAGCAATGCGTACAAGTGTGGAGAAACCGTGTCCTGCCCATTCTTTGATGTTATCAGCCCAGGATTTTCTCTGCCTTCCTCTTCTCCGTTTACCTTCGACTGTTCCCTGAAGGATCGTTTTCGAAAGGGAGTCATGACGAGTTACATGCCCAAACCAGGCAAGCTTTCGACGTTTCACTATTGACAAAAGTGGTTCTTGGTGGCCTGCATAGGTGTTTATCTTCTCTCTAACATAGACATTTGTTTTGTGCTCTTTATAGCAAATGCGCAGAATTCTTCTATAACATTTATGCTCAAAAGCCTGAATCCTTCGCTCTGTATCTGCAGTGAGTGTCCAGCCCTCACACCCATACAAGAGAATAGATAATACAAGTGAATTGTATAATTTGATCTTCACAGGAAAACTGATGTTACTTTTCCAGATCACATTCAACCTTGTCATGGCAGCTGAGGCCATCTCAAGTCTTGTCTTGATTTCTTTACTTGATCTTCCATCACTACATATAGTGGACCCGAGATATTTAAAGGTGTTAACTTCTTCTAACGTTTGCCCATTTAACGTAATGTTGGTCGGAACATGTTTCTTATGGCTATTCACCAATATCTTGCTTTTTTCTATATTAATTTCCATCCCATACGTTCTTGTTACTTTCTCCAGTCTAGAGGTAAGGTCTTGAAGTTCTGATTCTGATCCAGCTATCAGATCAATATCATCAGCAAAACGTAGGTTGCACAGAGGTCGGCCTCCAATCGATATGGTTGATTTATAATCGTAGAGAGCCTCCTGCATAATATGTTCTAGATATATATTAAAGAGCACTGGTGACAGGATACATCCTTGGCGAACTCCTACAGTTGTTTTGAAAAATTCTCCAATGTCGTTGCTTGCAAAAACAGCACTGCTTGCGTCCTTGTATAGTGCTTCAATGATATCTATGATGTTAGTATCAAAATTGAATTTTCTCATTACTTGCCATAAGCCTTCATGCCAGACTCGATCGAAGGCTTTTGTGAAATCGATGAAGTTATGGTATAAATCGTGTTGATGTTGGAGATGTTTTTCGATAAGTAATCTAATATTGAAGATTTGTTCTGAGGTACTTCTTTTTGGTCTAAAGCCAGCCTGTTCCTCTGACAAGATTTCTTCTGATTTCTGTTTTATTCTGTTCAAAAGTATCCTTAACATCACCTTACTTGGATGACTAATAAGGCTAATGGTTCTGTAGTTCTTGCACATTTTTAGATTTCCTTTCTTTGGAAGCGGTATTACTAATTTTTTTGTACTCCATATCTTCTGGCAAATTGTTGTCATGATTTTTACTATATCTGGTCCTCCATATTTCAAGAGCTCTGCTGGGATATTATCCACACCCGGTGACTTCCCTCCTTTCATCGAACATATAGCCTCTTCCACTTCTTCCCGTAATATTGCAGCATTTCCGAGTTCCCTGTTTTCGCACTTAATGTTGTTTAATATGCCTAAGTTAAGTTGCCACCGGAAAACAAATTCCCAAAGCATGGTTGTTGTAGAACACTGGAAAATTGATATTATGTTCATATTTTTCAACGTTTTGGGTTAGTTACTAAATCGTGTAAAACTGTTTACCGTGGCAACTAGTCATAGGACCACAAAAAATGCTTGTACATCTCCAATAATGGCTGAACAAGCTAGAAATTTGTTTCAACAATTGACTGATAGATCTAGTGACGAGGACAAAAATGAAAATGGTGTGCACATTGATTGAAATAGTGATTTTGATAGTAGTGGAGTGCAAGCAGTGATGATAGTGAAAAAATTGCAAGTCCTCGGCCACCGGAGGGCATTAAAATAGCAAAGACCTCGATTAGAGTTACAAATGGTGCAGGAAATAATTAGTACATTCATTTATCTTTAAAATGACATATAATTCAGAAACATCTGTAAGCAATTACGAAAACTACAGTTTAATTTGTGCATACTCATACAGGGTGAAAATGGGAGCAAAATTTAATTACGCCACAGCGTGTTTTCCAATTCGGTAGCTAATGTGTTAAATAATAACAGCAAAACAGATACAAAGTTACTGAGAAAGTGAGAAAAAAATAATAATGAAAACAACAAATATATAATAAAAATAATGAGAGAAAGAAAAATAATGATAGCAGAGATACAAAGATATTGTGAGACTTAGAAAGGAGATGAAAAATGAGAGAGATATTAGGTGAGAGAAAAGTAATGAGCAGAGTAACGAAACAGAGATACTGGGAGGGGGAAAACTAAAAATTGCAACACATTTACAAGAAAACATGTAAAAATGAAATAAACAACCTTAAAATTAACATGGGACATAAGAGAGATGATGATGGAACAAAAAAGACATGGCAAAACATCATATTTAATTAAAACAGTGAAGTGAAACAAACAACGAAGATATGAAAAGAAAGATGATAGAAGTTTAGACTTGCAGGATAGAAGACTACCTTCTGCAGATTCTCCTAATAATCAGAAAGATGATGTCATCCATTATTCCTATGTATCTGACAAGGAGAAAGGAATTCACTCAACAAGGATATTGCTATGCAATGGGGAATGATACTGTCATTATGTGACTCAAGCATATATTAAGAAATTCTAATCTGTTTGGCCCCTTTCAGTACCAGCAGAGTAACAAGTTCCTTTTTCAATCAGCTTCTTGGTGTATATATACAGTGTTAAAGATACAGCAAAGGAAAGCATTGCATGGCTTTGAAATACGGATTTAAAAAAAAAAAAAGAAAAAAAAAGTTAGACTTTCTTAGGTGCTTGCATAGAAAGACAGCGCTATAAGTGGGAAGATAACATCAAGAGATGGACAGGAAAGAGTCTATCAGAGTGCACCACCAAGACAAGAGACAGAAGACGTTGGAGATCCATTACAGCCAACCTTCGTTGTGGAGATGGCAACTGATGATGATGATGCATAGAAAGAAAGATTGAAATGGGATAACAAGATCACTAATGTGGAACTGATGACAATCAAACCAGACAAGTGCCAGTGGAACAAGAGATGGACATGACACACTGAAATAACCTGTTGATAGCATTACCAGGCCTTCCTTGTTATGGAATCCCCAGTGTAAAAAAGTTAGATGAAGACTAAAGAACACATGGAGAAGAGAACTGGAAACAGAATGAGGAAGCCATGGAAAGACCTTCAGGTGACGGCACAGGACAGGAAGACTTGGCACACGTTTGTTGAAGACCTGTGCAGCTTGGGGAGCTGAAGGATGATAATGATGAAAGGACAGAGTATTAGAAGAAAGGCATTTACAAACCTGTGGTGAGCTCTTCCAGCATCTGCAGCAGCTTCTCCTGCGTGTCATCTATCAGCTTTGTTCTCTGAACAACCAGCTTGCGAAGGGACAGGTAGCCATTGAGAACATACCCTACCAGCCTGTTCTTGTAGTGCTGCTTCAGTTTCTCCTGCTCAATAAACAGTGCCAGCAGCTCTGATGATGGAAAATTTCAAAAACAAGTGTTTTAAAATGAGGCAGCTGAATTTTACCATTAGATTGCATAGTCTTTGTATGTCAAAGTCAAAAGAAGAAAACAAATTATGCATTGATCCATATAGTTCCCCGGGGTCTCTGAGGAGACAAGTTAAGAACAGGACCACATGTCTATATGCTTTTATCTGAAGACCCAAAATATTGTGAAAATCTAAATTTCTATGGACTACTTTTCAATCTCAATTTGGGCAATCTCAGACTATTTTGGACTACTTTTTTAAACACATTTTGGACAACCTGGGCTATTTTGGGCAAACTAGGCTACTTTTTGAGCGTAATTTGGCTGACATATAAAAATGTATAAATCAGGTTTTCCGAAACAAAAAACTGTCCTTGAAGATTTCTGCTAAAAGAATGCAAACCTGTACTGCTCTCTTAAGCATATCATAAGAAATAACTAACACTAGGATTGTGGGAAGAGAAAAAAAAAAAAAACCAGTTTCAGGGGGCATGTCACTGTGGTTGCAAAAGAGAACACAATAAAAATAATGTAAGACTGTTAGTAGTCGTTTATATTTGTATAGGCAGTTATTTTCAAAGCCCTCCCTTTACATACTCTTCCCCTAGCTGTCAAGTTTTTTACTCTTTTCAAAACCCTCAAGTTAAAGTCTTTTTAAAAGACCTCAAATTCAGTAAGTCTTTTCAAAGCCCTCAAGATTAGTCATTCCAATTTCAAAGCCCTCAAGGTTAGTCATTTCTATTTCAAAGCCCTCAAGCTTAGTCATTTCTATTTCAAAGCCCTCAAAGGACTCTTTTCAAAACCCTGCATACGCAACCATTACCAGAGACTAATTATGATCCATACCTGTTAGAGACTTCAGAGCGAAGCCCTGGGCCAAGTCTGAGCTGAGAGTTGTCTCCTCAAGATACAGCAGATGATCTACTTCCTAAAAATATGAAACGTTACTCATTAACATAAAAATAAATCAATGTTCATTTAAGCAGAATTTCAGGGAACCTTAAACACCCTTGCTCAACACAATATCTACAAGTACTACCCAAAACAAATAAGCGATTCAACAGAGGAAGATTGCTGTTAGAGACTAATTCACAAGGTCAGGTTCTGTGAAATAAGTTTGAAGCAGTATGGCTTCATTCGTAGCTTCTAGATAATGGGCATCTGTGATGGATAAATCTGACAGAACAGTCTATATTTTACCTTGGTTATGAGGTCAGCAAGATGAATCATAACCCCCTTGATGGCCAGATAAAACTTCCATTTGTCCTGGCTGATCAGACGTTTATAAAGACTAAGGAATTCAGTGGCACACTCTCCACTCCGACCAACTTCGTCTAGGCAGCTGTGAAAAATGCAGTTCAACATGCAATAAGGCCTATGATGTATTTCAATTTAAAATATAATATACAGGCACACCGCAATTATACAACGCTGTAGTTCAGTTCAAAAGTAAAGTCAATTAGTAACTACTATATTTCAGTTAAATCTTTAAAAGGGAGACAATTATAGGTTAACACATTAACTACCGCAAGTCGCTTTCAGCATCTTATGAATCTGCTCTGGGTGTCAGTCTTGAAAAATTAATTAAACATGTACTGAAACACTTTCCGATCTGGTTCAAGATTTTAATTTACCACCGGAAATGTCATTTTAAAAACGTGGCTTGTTGTTGAGCCCAAAAATATTAATATTATAATCATATTTTTAAACGTTTCAGGTTAGTTACCAAACTGTAACTTTGTTTACCATAGACAACTAGCGGTTGTTCCACAAAAAAACCCAAAAAACACTTGTACACCTCGTCTAACTGATAAATAGGCTAGATACTAGTTTTAACAGTTGATTGATTGGTCCAGTGATGATAATGATAGTGAAAACAGAGTGGACAGTTATTCAAATAGTGATTTTAATAGTATTGATAATAATAGTAATGACGATGCAAGCAGTGATGATAGTGAAGAAAAGTCCCATGTGCATCCAAAGAATTGTTTTAGGCACATGGTCCATCAGCGATAACTCACTGACATAGTGTCAATAAGCTACAGATGTTGAATTGCCAACCTAAGTATGATGACTTCTGCTGGTTGGACAAGGTTGAAACAAACTTGCTTTAAGCTTTCAGTGATTTACACAGGAAACTTCCTATTTATTATCTTTATCAACTAGATTCTAGCAGGAATTGAAGAAAGTACACTTCTGAAAAATCAGCATGAACATCTTATTATTATGTGCATTTTTACTGTCTAATATGTTTAAATGATACATAGTCAATTAATTAAAAATTGTATCTAACCAGTTTGTACGTGACATAAATGTTTAATGAAAGTTTTTTTGGGGTTTTAAGTCACAATTTTTAAACTGCAGCACTCATTTGACAATTGTTATTGTTGTTCAGAATCGGCATCATTGCACTCTGGGCAAACCCATAGGTGCTCAGTCTCCCTAAGCAAATGTCGAAGGGTATGAATGCTAACAGTTCCTGTTGTGCGCTGATTGTACATACGCCGGATGCATCCTCTCATACGTTCATTCCTGCCAGTCCCACGCCTAATGCCAAACTCCAGCAATCTCAGCCGTGATGATTCATCAATTGCAGTGTCATTCTCTAACAGGCGATCATTAATTGTCTTCAGTATCTCTCCCTTATCCATATCCAATGCGCCCACTATAGGTGCTCTTGAAGCTAGTCTATCAGCTCTTTCATTGCCGCGTACCCCTGCATGACCTGGACAGTAGATCCACACCAGTTCCTGAAGATTTGAGGCTGCTATGGAGGTTTTCCATTCATGCCGTAGCCATCCATTTTGGATCTTCTGAAGCATGCATGGACTGAGAGTCTGACACAATAACTGCTCTTGTCAATGAAGTTTCAGACAACCACCTTAAAGCAGCAGTAGCTGCCTCTACCTCCATTCTCATGCTGGAGGTTGTTGTCATGTAGGCCCCGCTATGTTCAGCGACGATCATGCCCTTAATTCGAGCCGAGAAGTCCCATCCCGATTTCCCACCACGGGCTACAGACCCATCAGTGTACACAACGGCATCATTATTCCCAACATTTTCATTTATCAGTTGATCAATTTCCAGTTCTGCTTTTCCATTGTCCCAAGCTCTGCATCCTCTGCCAAGGCTGATGATGACCTGTTGGTAGGTCGCCAAGTTCTCACTAGACCTACTCCACTCCTCTCCCTTGAATATGTTTTCAACTGTGGTCACCTGTCGAATAGTTGACTCAGCCTGCGCCATCCATGACATCCCCCTCTTTATTCGTACTCCCTTGATGTCAGCTATGTTCATGTGTAGGGGATGACTTTTATCTGTGGTTACTCGCATATAGACTTTAACCTGAGCTATCACATATCTGGATTTAATAGACAACAAGCCAAGCATATACCGCATCGTCACAATGGGGGTATCTCGCATACAGCCCAAGACTAAACGCATCCCTTCATTTTGAATGCGTTCCAGTCATTCACACTGCAATACTGTCCGCGTGAGTATTCCCAGGCCATACTCAGCTACTGACAAGACCAGATGATGATATAGAAGAAACAGTAGCCTCTGCTCGAGGTGCGTAGCAGCCATTGTTTTCAGGGCTGCTATGCTTCTTTTGCAATTCTGTATGATGTGATCAACATGGTACTTGTATGATAGCCCGCGATCGAAAGTAACTCCAAGATATTTGAGCTTGTTGTGTCTTTCAATTGACTGCCCATTGAGAGTAACATCTGGGAGATCTGCTTTCAATATGGAGTTGTTCAGGGAGCACCATAGCACACATGCTTTGTTAGGCTTGATTGTGGAGTAGGTTTCCTCACACCATTCAGAAACTGCCTGTAGACTCTCATGTATGCTTCTGACCATTTCTTGTCTGTCTGTGCCAGTCCAGTAAATGAGTATGTCATCGGCAAAAGTTAATGTTCGTCATGGAGAACCCTGGGGTAGTCCCAGGCAAATGTGCATTGGTTCTGATGTCCATGTTCCCAAACGAAATGCAACTGATCTCTCAGTTAAGGCAGCTGCTATCCACTTTGTAAGCCAAGGATTTACACCACATGCCTTTATACAGTTGACAATATTTTATATAAGTGACGAGGTAAAAAAGCAAACAGCACCTGCTGTAACTTCTTTTATTTCAATATGGAATTAATATTCATTCATTCATTACCCTCCGCTCCCAAGGAGCATAGGCCTTCAACAAGCACATGCCAAGTCCTCCTATCACGTGCCATCACCTCATGTTCTTTCTACATTTTCTTCATCATTTTCACCTCTGTTTCCAGCTCTCTTCTCCATGTGCTTCTTGGTCTACTTCTGCCTCTCTTGCCCTAGGGGTTCTAGAAAAAGGACCGCCTTGTAATGCTACCAACAGGTTTCTCAACTTGTGTCCTATCCATCGCCACCTTCTTCATAATTTACTTTTGAAACACATTTAGTAAGTCATAATCTTCACATTTCATACCTGGTAAGCATGTCAATGACTTCCTTACGTCTGCTGAAAACCTGAGAAATGGCTTCTATCACACTGCATGCTGTCTGTCTAGCTGATCTGGAACTTGGGGAGAACATGGCTTGCTGAAATGTGCAAGGAAAAATATACAAAACAATACATCTTAAATTTTTAAATCTTTTAAGCAGGAGGTCTCAACAAATGTAAACTATAAGTCTGTTTTTGATTTTTCAATTTACACTATTAGCAACAGAGCAACCTGCAAAACCTTGAAACTAGTGGCCCTCCTACAAATCATTCTTATTTCACCAATGCTTGTTATCCCCCATCTTGGTAATTATCAAAGGAAAACCTGGACCCTAAGAAACATGGAAACAAACCTTTGAAGCAGAATTTCAAAGGGACAAAAAAAAAAAAAAAAAGGTCAGATAGAGAGATCCAATACATGGCTGAATGGAGTTTTAGGTACTCTGGGACATGAGGTGAACTGCTGATGAACAGATAGCAGTTATATTATAACATTATTATAATTTTTATTTTTGGCAGCAGCCTACTGGCTGTCCTCAGCTATACTGCTTATGCCATTTTCAGTGGCGGTTCCAGGGGGTTGTCATTGGGGGTGCTGCACTGTTCATTCATTTCAAATACTATACATAATAGTCACAAATTGTGACCACCATGTGAAATATCAACCCAGACACAAATGATTAGTGTCTTATCTCATCTAAAATCTGTCAAGAAGTTCTGAAAATTTATTTTAAAAGTTTACAGCAACTAGGAGTAATCATTGGCAGTCGTAGCAGCTTCCCGAGTCTCAAATCGGTTACACAGACTTGTATGCACTATTTCTCGTGTTTAAAACTTTCATTGTAACTTCCCTTTAATTAGAGATAATTTACACGAGCTGCGATCCGTTGCAGCTCATGATAAAAAATTCAAACCAATCGTAATTCGTCTCTAGCTGTGTGTATGACAAGCATTTGCTTATAAGAGGTCAAGGTCACTTGAGCTGAAATCGTTCGCAGCACATACGGTGTTAGATAATTTTTTTATTTTTTATTTAACCCCTCCGGTGTAACCTCAATTTTTTGGTCTGTCCGTATTATGTATTATAATGTAGTAGAGACAGCAGTATGCAGTCCTTTTCTTTGGGAGTGCTGCAGCTCTACAGCTCATTAAAGAAAGCCGCCACTGGCCATTTTACAACTTTCACTTTAGCACTTAATTTCACCATATCACTCCACTACCATTACGATAATTGCTGGATTCTCTTTATAGCTACATCAACAATTATTATCAGTTTCACAGGAAAAATCTCCACTTTCATTCTTCACAATATCATTACTGCTACAACAATCACCTTAACAAACATTTTACATCTTTCACATCATAATTATTATCATAGAGGCATATCTGGAGTCATCCTTATATAATCACCAGCTATGCACAGTGTTATAGTATGTAGATCTGGATGTAAACCTCTGTTTGTAAGGCTAATTACACCCTCATGGACTCTTGAAATCATCCAAACACTTCAAGTGATTCCTCCTGTGGTGAGACATGTTGAGAACCCAGCATTGCACACTAAGCTTGGAGAAGTCACTTGAGCCCCAGACGTGATTCTTTGGCTTTGACTTTGTTGACTGCATGCAGAAGGATCTCACTATGGACCCAGTGATAGGCAGGGGGAGTTGAGAAGTGGCTCTGTGCAAGACATGACAATTCCTTTGGAGAGCCCAGAACCAGAGTATAGTATTTTAGCTCTGCACAGTTTGAGAGCCCCCTTGGATGGCAGGGAATGTACAGTATGCCACGCACTTCTTACTCCTAGCTTGGGACTAGCTGTGACGATCCTTTAAATGTAAGCCAAGCTGGAGAAACTGGAGCTCCTGACTTCAACTCAGCAAGTTTCGGAATGGCAGAAAAGCCACAGGAAAAGCCTAGACTTGCAGTGTAGATAATACCAAGAACTCTTCAACTTGTTATTGGCTGCAAAGAGCGAAAAGCTCAGCAGCCCTAGTTAAGCAACAACAAAACCATAATTATTAGAATCTTCATAACAATCATTATTCCTAACACCGACATTTCTTACCTGTAGCCAGGTGGTCTGAGTTAGCTTCAACGTCACAGCTGGCACCTTCCACATGTTCTGTTTCCAGCGGTTAGCATATTTTTCCATCAAATACTCTGCACGAGTGTCAGGCTTCTTCACAGCTTCCTGAGACTTCTTCTCTCCAATGTTCATCTCTGCCTGGGCAGCTGAGGATGGATAAATACAACCATAATTCCTCAGCTTTCTGAGACTGTTTGCTACTAGAACAAACTTCAGCCATTCATCTCTGCCTGGGCAGCTGAAGATGGATAAATACAACCATAATTCCTCAGCTTTCTGAGACTGTTTGCTACTAGAACAATCTTCAGCCATTCATCTCTGCCTGGGCAGCTGAAGATGGATAAATACAACCATAATTCCTCAGCTTTCTGAGACTGTTTGCTACTAGAACAAACTTCAGCCATTCATCTCTGCCTGGGCAGCTGAAGATGGATAAACACAACCATAATTCCTCAGCTTTCTGAGACTGTTTTCTGCTAGCACAAACTTCAGCCATTCATCTCTGCCTGGGCAGCTGAAGATGGATAAATACAACCATAATTCCTCAGCTTTCTGAGACTGTTTTCTGCTAGCACAAACTTCAGCCATTCATCTCTGAAATATTTTGGAGAGATCATAGATCATGTGTCAAGAGAGAATCAGTACTGGAGCAAGGAAATCAACCCCAATAAGTTAAATGAACAAGATGACAAAACTACAATCCATGAATGACAGAAAAGACTATCAAGAACTACAACAGACAGAAACATTTAAAAGGCTTATAAACCACCCGAATGACAGACTGAAAGGATATGGCTGGGATAGACTCAAAAGAAGCTGCTGTGCAAATTAAAAAAAAGATGGTATGCCCAACCATCTTTTTTTTGTGTGATGAAAATGTGATGAAAAACACGATGAAATGAATCACCACTTGTATCAAATAACAATGGCACAGAAAAAACATCCAGAGTCAGATGTAACAGAAGCATACCACTCCTTACAAAAAGAAAAGATCAAATGATTATTTTCAGATCAAGAACAGGCCACTCAAATGCCACCTGTTTAACTAATTAAAAATCAGGCAGGCGGACATGCATTCATGCAGGGAAGACAAGAAGCAGAACATACCCTCCAAAAATGTTGGCTCCATGAGAGCAGCAGTCTGGCCACGTGGTCTTCACCACTCCCTTTGAGGAACAAATTTTGTGGTAATAAGAGAAGCCTAAAGCAGTGTGATGCTTAACTGTAGTTTTATTTTCAACGGGCCCCATTCTTCGTCTCCACGTATTTATTTGAGTTTACTCTTTTTCTCTAGGTAATTATTTGCGTTTTTTTCATGAGGGATTACTGTAGGTTTTAATTTTAATATCCGCACCAATCTTCTTTTCTCTGTAATAATAGCGTTCATTTTATTTTCATTAGCCGTGGAGCGCGTAGAGATTATTAGGCTGGGTAAATTTTCCGACGTTAAGAAACCCGCACCTACCCGGGTTAAGTAGGGGTGGAGGAGAAACACGACCCAGGTAAGCAGAACGAATCAAATTTATTTTGGATAATGCGAATGGTCAGAAAAACCTTATCTAACATGACGCAATAAAGATGCGCGCGATCAGAATAAACATGTCATAAATTTGTTGCGATATTATTGGCCGAGGTCAAACTTTTATTAATTGCAGAAAGATTATTGGTTTAAGGGCGGCCCCAGAGGGACGCTACGCGATGACGTATGGCGTGGGTTTTAGTGTCGTTTTCCTATGATATATACCCGCGTTGTAGCCATTAGCGGTCTCTCTGGTCAAAATTTTACTGCCGTGAATCAACGTCATATTCATCTGCTCTTTGTGAGAAATTCAATAATTGAGTATGTCCATAACTTAATTAGCGCAGTAGATAGTTTGTTTCATAAAAGAATCTTAGCACGATAAAGTAAAGTTATTAGACAGAAGTGCCATCAATTGCTATCTTATAGAAATAATATAAACGTAAGTTGTGCATATAATTTTTTCTATGATAAGCTAGTAGTATCTTCGATTTGTGTAATGGCTTTTGAGATATTAACTGTGTGAGGAAATCGCTTAGATATAAAAACGGGTACTCTGTCATATGTAATAGTAAGTTTGTGAAAATCGCAATGCGATTATAATAAGTTGCAGTGTAGATAAGCTAGCGATTTTATGTATTTTATTCAAGTGTGTATTAAGTTGTTGTGTAGTCAAAAGATAGGGGTGTAATTAATATTACTGAGATGGGAATTAATCTTTCCTCATCTTTGAATTATGATAAGTGCAGTGTATATACGTTAGCGTATGTGTGTACTTTTAATTAATTGGGTATAAGTTGTGTAGTCAGAAGACAGGGGTGAAATTATATTACTGAGTTGGTGTAGCAACTGTGTGTTTATATTATGGAAAGGTGATAAACATCTGGGTTAGTCGTAAAAAGTACGGCCTAGAACTTAGAACAGGGGATTTCCCTCAGTAAATGAACTGTTTTGACAACTGCGGCTAGTCTAACATAATAGATTAGGTCAGCCTGTGTCGGGGAGTTCACATACCAGACAGATATTAAGTGGGAGCAGGGAGAGAGAGAGAGGTGTGATTGTAAGTTAGTGACCCTGGGTTAGAAATGTGTTTATCGCTGTGCGTAGCGTGAGGAGGGGAGCTGTATTGATAGATGGGAGTTGTATTAATTTAAGATGTTATATGTTAGGGATGAGTATATGTTGAATTGTTGTACATTAGTTGTTATTTCTTTGTTTACAGCATTTTCACGGCACAGTGGGAAGGTGTAACCTGCACCTACCATTTACAACAAGTTGTCATTTCAGGAGCCGAGGGCTCGAGATATCGCCAGAGGTGAAGAGAACTGGTGACGCGGTATTTACCAGCACCACGTACGTCTGCACCAGTAAAAGGAAGCAGTTCCCTTGCAGTGAAGCACAAATCTTCAGCGGGAACAGATTTCTTAAAAATCCTGAGCTCTTAGCTCATATTAACACACCGAAACAAAGGCGCGTGGCCTGGTGTCGTTTAAATTCGACCATAATAAAGCCGATGGCCCTAAAACCTAAGAGGGGTAACCGGGCAGTTGAATTAAGTATTGTCAGCAGCAGTGAAGTAGTACCTACATTCTGAATCAAGTACCTCGTGCTTGATACCAAAGTCATCAGTTGCAGTAGTTGTGATAGAGTTACTGTGATTTATATTTCAACAGGCCCCATTTCATTCTTCTATTTGAGTTTGCCCCAGTCTTCTTCTCTTTGTAACTATATGAGTTGCACAAAGTTCTTCTCTCTGTAAATATATCGAGTTTAGTCTTGTTCTGTAGGTAAATAATTGCATTTATAATAGGGATTACCAGGGAGGTTATATTAGATTTGCACCAGTTCTTTTCGCTAAATTAATCGCGATCATGTAGTCTCATTTACATTGTGTAAATAATCGCGGTCAGTTTATTGTATTAGGCGCTTGTATTAATTGGGGTGGGTGATAAACCTCTACCCATGTACAGAAGAACGGGCGCTTGAACGAATCAAAAGTTAAATTTGCTCACGCGGTCAGCATAACATGATTTAACATGACGCAATTGGAATGTGCGCGATCGGGATAAACAGAACTCGTGAGTATGCTTTAAAATCTATTGGCGGAGGTCACCGTTGTTAATGTTTCCAGTAATTCCATTGGTTTAAGGAGGACGCTAAACTATGACGTAGGGGCATAGGTCACCGTTGTTAATGTTTCCAGTAATTCCATTGGTTTAAGGAGGACGCTAAACTATGACGTAGGGGCATAGGTCAGCATGGGGTTTTTAATTATATAAACTCGCGCATTTTCATTAGTGGGTCTCTTTGTTTGAAAAACTTCATGCCGTGAAAGTCTACGCCTGTATTCTATATACATAGTTCGTCTGCTCTACGGAGAAATTTGACTAGGGTAAGCCATAACTTATAGTTGGTTTTAAAATAGATCTTAGCTGGGTAACGTAAAGTTTCCTCAGTAAGTTTTAATTTAATTTCTTAAACAAACATGCCATCAATTATTATCTTAGAGATAAACTGGAAATGTAAGGGTGCATAAATTCTTTCTATGATTATCGCCGTATCTAGGAGAGGGTTAAGATTTTGAGATATTAAGTGTGTGCTCTGTAATATTTAACAGAAGGTCTGTAGAAAATCCCGCATCTTGGATTTATGATAATTTACAGATATATGGGAGTGGATTTCTGTAATTTTAAGCATGTGTATTTATGTTAATAAATTGAGTATTAATTCGGGACGATATTCAGTTGGATGAGGAGGAGTGAAGTTAACATTATTGAGAATACAGCAACGTGTGTATTTAACTACGGGAATTAAATTGATAACCTTGATTGTTTATAATTTTTGGCAGTATGAATATGCTAGCATAAATTTTATACGTTATTTATTGTGCATTTATATTACTGTGTAGTCAGATTACAAAGAGATTAAATTTATATTTCCGATAAGGGAATAATTTTATTCCATAGAGATGTAATTAATATTACGGAGATGACTTTAAGTAGTCCTAGATTTAATTTTGTATTGATCAATGAACACCAAGGGTCAGTGATAAAGTAGCCTTAAGTATTACAGACAGGAGGGGTTCCCCGAAAGTTTGAATTGTTGTGACATGTGGCTAGTCATGCAGAAAATAAGATCAAGGTCAGCCCGTCTGGGAGTTATTAACAGACCAATGTTTACTTTATAAAACGGGATAGATAGATCAGAGGGGAGATTGCATGGGAGGCTGACCCTTTTGGGGCATAAATAATTATGTATCGCTGGTGCGGGAATAGAAAGGGGAGAGGTATTTATTTTAGGGGAGTTAAGTGTTTGAGATGTGTAACTTCTGAAGTGTTATATAGCTGTTGTTGTTGTTTGTTCCACAGCAAGTTTTCATGGCGAATTGGGAGGGGGTAACCGGCCTTCCAGTTTACAATTGAAAGTTGTTGTCTCAGGAGCCTAGTGCTCGAGCTATCGGCAGAGGTGAAGAGCACTGGTGACGAGGTAGTTATTGGTGCCAAGTACGGCTGTCACAGAAAAAAAGAAGCAGTTCCATTTTCAGTGAAGCATCATTCAGCGAACAGATTTCTTAAAATCCTGAGCTCAAAGCTCATATACACACACCGAAACAAAGGCACATGGTCTGGTGTCTTCGTTTAAGAAAGTCGGTCATAATAAAACCGATGGCCCTAAACCCAATGAGGGGTAACCGGGCAGGTGAAATTACGTTTTCGTCAGCAGTGAATCCTCTACATACTAAGTCAAGTACATAGTCATTATTGTCAGAAGTCATCAGCAGCAGTGGTCCGGGTAGAAGAAAGGGTCAAAATTTCTTTCCGAACAAAACCGAGAATAGTGGCTTAACGGAGACGCCACCTCAGCAGAATACGGCAGTGTCAGAGTAGTCACTGAAGCAGAAACAGAGGGGAGAGTGAAGTGTTAGAGGCAGATAGAAAGTGTGTTAGGACAGCCTTTGGGTTAGCAAATGAAAAAGGTCATTTAGTGGATCAGTGCTTGTGAAGCAGTGGTTAACATTGTACGAGGGGCGTTCAGAAAGTAATGCACCACATCGTTTTTCTCAGGAGCTGTTTATTAAAAAAGCATGAAATTTATACACAATATACATGGATATGTCATATAAACATTGGTATTATTCAACATAATCCCCATCAACTTGTATGGCTTTATGCCAGCGCGAAAATAATGCATGTATTCCTAGCCTGTACCAGATTTTGTCTTGATCATGTAGCCATTTCTTCGCTGCATGAATCACTCCTTCATCATCTTCAAACCTTGTCCCACAGAGTGCATCTTTAAGTGGACCAAATAGATGAAAATCAGAGGGTGCCAAATCGGGACTATAGGGTGGATGGGGTAGTACAGTCCAACCCAATTTGGTGATTGCTTCCCGTGTTGCCAGACTTGTGTGAGGGCGCGCATTGTCGTGAAGGAGAAGCAGGTCTGCTGGATTCTTGTGCGGCCGAACTCTGCAAAAACGTTGATTGAGTTTTTTCAATGTCTTAATGTAAGCTTGCGAACTGGTTGTCTCTCCTCTTGGCATAACGTCCACAAGAATCACACCTTCAATGTCCCAAAAGACAGTGATCATGACCTTTCCAGCTGAAGGAATTGTCTTGAATTTCTTTCTTCTTGGTGATTAATAAGATGATGCCACTCCATTGACTGTCTTTTTGTCTCAGGTTCAAATTGATGTGCCCAGGTTTCGTCACCTGTAACGATCTTAGCCAAAAAGTTCTCTCCATCAGCATTGAAACGTTCCAACAATTCAGAAGAAATTGCTTTCCTTTGCAATCGGTGGTCATTTGTGAGACTTCGAGGAACCCATCTTGCGCAAACCTTAGAAAATCTGAGAGTTTTTATAACTGCATTTGCACTACCAATGCTGACTGACAGCTGTAAGGCCAATTGTTGAGTAGTGATTCGCCTATCAGTAAGAATAATGCCCTCAGCGCATTTCAACATTTCTGCGTTGGTGGCTGTGGCAGGACGTTCACAGCGCGGCCGATCAAGCAGCCCCGTATCTCCACTTCCTGATTCTTTGATTCTCTGAACCCAGCGACTGACTGTACTCCTGTCGACTGCAAAACTTCCATACACCTCACATAGACGCTTGTGAATGTTCACAACAGTTTCCTTCTCTGCAACGAGAAATTCTATCACAATTCGCTGTTTATAACGCAAGTTGCTACCACGCTCCATTTCAACGGTTTAGGGCAGCCGTATTATTTGGCCGGTTGCGGTGCAATTTGGTGCACACAATTGGCACATGCCATTTTGAAGTGTGCAAAATTGCATGCTTCTATCTTCATTATTAGCTGAGAAAAACGATGTGGTGCATTACTTTCTGAACGCCCCTTGTAGGACACCAGTTAATGAAATTATAGAGTGTAGACCCTTAGTACGTCTGCAGCCAGACTGTGGTGTTATAGTTAATAGTTATATTATTGTAGTAGGGAGTGGTGGCTAAAGTGAAACCCCCATACATGTGTTGTAGTTAAACCATTAATCATTTTATTGTTCCCCAGCAGGGTGAAAGAAGGAGTGACAGTGGTCGTATATTTTGTTTGTGTTTATCAATTTAATTGGTTTTCGTTTTCAGGTCTGTGCAACAGTGCACGTATTTATTTTTCCTGTGTGATTGAGTTTTTTTTAGTTGTTTTAATAAAACTATATAAATGTTCACTGGATCAGTCTTTCTAATATATAGCTAACTATACCGTGCATATATAATTGTCTGTATAGTGTGTCTGTGGTCTTAGTACACCCTTATCTCCTTTTGTAAAGGTAGCCAGAGGGTATAGCACTATAGTGAGTCTATAGCAATTCTTGAAGTCACGAGTGGCGAGGGAGAGTCAATCTCGGTTCTCATCCCTCGAAGCCAATAGGCCCATCTGTCCACATTCACTATCTTTTCTCATCTAAATCTATCTTCTCAGTCTCTCTCATACTAGGGTCTTGTCTATATACTGGACACACTCTAAACTTAAATCCACTTCGTGACAGTAGTCAGGAACATGAGAAAGGGTCAACATTCCTTTTCCGAATGCCATTGAGAGGAGGGGCGCAACGGAGACGCCACTCAGTCGGAGACAGAAGTTATAGAGGCAGGTAAAAAGTGGTGTTAGGACAGCCTCTGAGTTTTGCACTGAAGAAGTCCAGTCGTGGACCAGTGCTTGTGATTTGCTGTGTAGGACTTTAGAAAGTTCATTCAGATTTTGTGTAGGCAGGTAGTTACGTCTGCTGTCGGACAGTGGTGTTAGAGTTTAATAATAAATAATAAGATAGTTAGGAGAGGTGGCTCGTACTTAGAGACCCCCACCAAATTACTGTGTGTTTGATCCTAAATTCTTTTTCCCATGCAGGTTGAATGAGTGGGTGAAGGGGTTGGATTATAATATCAGTCATTTAATTGTTTTGTTCTTTTCAGGTGTGCGACCTCGCACGTTATTTATTTGGATGTGTTATTTATTTTGTTGTGTAAATAAACTATAAACTGTATACTGGATCAGTTTCTCTATAACTATACTGTACGTATATATTTGTCTGTATAGTTGCATCTGTGGACTTTTAGTGAAAGCTTATCTCCTTTATGGTAGTCAGAGGTGGTGAGTCTTTAGCTCTTAACAAAGTCGCGAGTGGCGAGGGAGAGTCAATCTAGGTTTTCACCCTTGAAGCTATAAGTCTCATCTTCCACATTCACTGTCATTCTCATACAAATCTATCTTCTCAGTCTTTCTCATACTAGTGTCTTGTCTATACACTCAGACAAACTCTAAAACTTAAATCCACTTCGTGACAAGCAGACCGTCAAATTTATGAGAAAAATAGATGTAGCTATACAACAGATATGCCGCGAAAGAAAAGCAGACCAAAGACAACCTGGCAGAGGACAGAGGAGACTGAGATGCAAAGCATGAACCAGAGTTGGGCAGCGGCAGGAAGGATGGTCACCGACCGAGCAAAATGGGGACAGTTTGTTGGTGCCCTACAAGACGCCACTAGGCGTTATGGCCACTGACTGCTTTGTCAGGCTGGAGCTAAGGATCCAAGAAAAAGAAGATGCAACAGAGAATGAAAAAGAACAACAAATGAACAAATTAAAATCTTAACTTCACAGGCATTTACAACATTCTCAAGTCTCAGAGAAAACCAACTCATATTTTTCACACACTCAATAATGATATCTTGTTCCCACAGCTTATTTAGATTATCATCTATAAATATTAAATTTTCACAGCCCACTAACAAGTGAACCCATGAAGAGATCTGCCAAAACAGCACATAAACATCAATTACTTACTAGGTCTAGGTAGACGTTTTTTCCAGTTCTGGTAAGAGTATCTGGAATCTCCAGCTAGCCACTTCTTCACATCCATGTGAAATCTTGCTGGCAAGGAATCTGTCCCAACCTTCTCTCCCTCCTGAGGAAACAAGATAAACATATTCTATATCTAAACAGTGGTCAATATTGTTCTACAACTGATTATACTAATAGAAATAATCTGTAACATTAGATAACAGACACAGTTAAATTGCTCAAACTGCTCTAGAAGAGACTAAAATAGGAAGGTATGGATACAACTGACAGTCTATAAAGAAAGTATGGATACATTTGACAGTCTATAAAGCAGGTATGGATACATTTGAAAGTCCATAGAGAAGGTATGGATACATTTGACAGTCTATAGAGAAGGTATGGATACATTTGACAGTCTATAGAGAAGGTACTGATACAACTGACAGTTTATAAAGAAGGTATGGTTACATTTGACAGTTTATATTAAAAAAAAGGAGATTAAAATCAATAAGCTGGAAACATTGCATCCTCTGGAGCAACTTGATTTTCTGTCATCTGATCTGGGGACATCCATGTTGCTTCATGTTTTGTTTCATGTGGAAACATGCTTCCTTCTATAAAACATTGATCTGAAGCACAGAATGTTTATAAATATTTCTCCATAAGTCCATATTTTCACACAATCTCTTTGAAGCCTTTATTGCAATTTCATATCTTTGCATTTAGGTCACCCATCAAGGTTGTAATGTCTTTACTTTGGTGTTGATCCATATTTTGAAATCTTGTGTAAAATTCTTCTTTTACTAATTCTTCGTTGTCACTAGCTCATGCATAACTCAGGACGATATTCATCATTATTCTCCTTTTGGCAGTTTTTGAACTCTGTGAATATTCAGAGTTCCACTGCTTCCCATTCTGCCAGTGCCTTCAGTGTCTCCTCTGACAGGCTTTTGTGTCACACTTTCACTATATGAGGTACATCTTCTTCCTTGTGTCCTAAAGGAAAGCACTTTTTCTCCAGTGTTAGATTCTTTGTGACTAAAAATCTAAGGGAGCCAAATACTAGAAATACTGACTCCCACATGATGACTGAACAAACTACAACCTCACTTGCAGAAACATAAGCTATTAACATTAGAGCAGACAATGAGATTATGCTTGAATACATTGCTAGACGCGTTAGGAACTATTTTCTCCTAATAATTTTCTGTAAAGTGTAATCCTACTGTGTTATATTTAGACAAACGTATTTATCGATATAGAAACAGGCATTTTCCGGAGGTTCAAATCTTTCTTTCACTAATAAAGCTGATAATGATTCTGCTCACACCTGACCTACCTTTTTCTTTCCACTGATGTAGCTTATGAGATCATGTTTGACCAAGCCCTGCAAGATCCTCAGACAAGGCAAAGTAATGGATTCCATGATCACAGGGTTGCGCATCTGCATTCCCATTAGGAACAGGCGCATCACTGAAAAGAGATGCCATATTTGCTTTATAATAAACTGCTTACTGTAACAAATATCAATCTTACATATACTGCCTTGAAGATACAAAAAGATATGGTTAGATACGATAAACCAAAAAATGGAATAACTGTGAGGACCAAGCAGACAGAGAGAGAGAGAGAGAGAGAGAGAGAGAGAGAGAGAGATAGAGAGAGATGCAGAACTGCATTTGCTGACACTCTAGGCACTAACTTTTAATGATTCATTATAACATATTTTAAACTTTGAAAGTACTTAATAAATTATGGAGTATTTTTTTAAAAGTAATGACGGTCTACACAAAGGATTGATGATATATTCTTCAGCATTTTCTAGACTCTGTGTTTAAGTTTTATATTCTTTCACTCCTTCAATCTTATATTTTGCAGAAAAATGGGAAAAAAAAGGTTCCGGCAGCCATTTTTCTTTCAGCTCGTTAATATATTTCTTCTCGTCTCTTCCAATACTTTAATATGAATCTTCTTATTTACTTCTACATATAATTCATGTACCCTGGCACTGAAACTGGTGGTTTTGTTTTTGTTTAAATCTACTTTTTTTTTCTTCTTTTATTTATGGTTTCTGTTGCCCTCCAAGCTTTGTGTTGTAATTTTCTTGAAGTTCTCCACGTTTCATTCCATATATTTGTTATCTATTCCCGGCAGTTTTCTGTATTTGCTTTATCTTGTAGTTGTTGAGGCACTTGGTGCTTATAGTCCATTGTAACTGTGAATTTTTCTTTGGTTTCTTGCTTTTTAAGATACCCCACATTAAACTACTGTCTGTAGCTATGGAGAATGAAGTGTAAGACTTCACCATACTAGGTCCAGCTTTATGACATGGGGTAACCAGTTTCCTTCCTCGCTGATTCTGCCTTGCCTAACTCAGGAGTAGAGCCTGGAACCCATTTACAGATGGGATCACTGGAGCATGACACTACCAGGTTTTGATCTCAGAACCACAGGAACTTTGTCACCAAAAGGCAAGTGATCTAACCACTTAGTCACTCGGATGCTCCAAGCAAAGGTACTCAAACAACACCAAAAACTCACCACATCGGGTTCTCTGCTCCCAGCACGAATCGTCCTGGTGCAGTGATGCTGCTAGCAGCATAATCTCATGTCTCACAGAAGACCCCTGTCATTAAAAGTATATTATTAACAAATAGCACCACATTAATAACAAAACATATGATCAATAAACAGTGCCACTTGTTTAACAATGTTCACACAGAAGGTGCAGATGGGATTCCAGCAGTGGCCATCAAAGCAAACAGACTCCCCTATGCAGATATTATAAATATTATTTGGTAAAGTCTGACAGAGAGAACATAAACAACGTGACTGAAGGGAAGAAAATCTGGTCAAGTTGCAGAAGAAGAGAGATTTGCAAGAGTGCAAAAATTACAGAGGAATATAGTTACTATTAGTGTCTGGAAAAATATTGAACAGAATCTTCCATGGGGTAGGAGAAGGGGCCTTACACAGACAACTGAGAGAGAAACAAGCCTGTTTTCAACAAAACAGAAAATGTACTGAACAGATAATACATGCAGACATATGTATATCTTGACAAAGACGGAGGAATGGAGAGCTAATATATATGGAAATAAAAATAGGTAGAATCCAACACGAAAATTAGAATTTTTAACTCATATGCCAAGGCAGTTCTGAAGCATACAGAACAGGAAAACCAACAACCACAAAGTATCAGTTGTAGCTGTTGTTGTTGTTCCGATCCCCAGGGATTCGAGTTATTCACTCTTTCATCCTTGCGACAATTTGGGGGGTGTCGTTTTGAGCTTTCTTGCAACCCCATAGAACTTCCCTAACTCAGCGGGCGCAGCTGGCGGACACACCAGACCCACTATTTGGTATGTGTGCAATGCCAAGAGAAGGATGGTCCTCTACCCTGCAAGGGGGTTATGAAGTTACAGATGTTCATATACTGGTTCTTGCACAGAACATTTGGATTACAATAGTAGAACAAGATCAACAATGTGAAGCTGATGGAAAGAGCCTGACAAAGATCTGTGGAACAAAGTGGTGAGAAAAAGATATTGACACTGGATAGGACACACTGAGTTAGCAAGCTGATAACATTAAAGTTGTGTTGTGTGTACTTTTTTACTCAAGTTTGGTGCGGTGCACTCCTTTCAACCGAGATACAAGGTCCATTACTTGTATTACAGGTCTATATCCTTTTATGACATCTGAAATATTCTGAAAATCAAGTTTCTTTGGGCTACTGTTCTATCACAATTTTGGCGATTTCTGATGATTTTGTGTGACTTTGGGATCTTTTTCAAACACATTTTGGGTGACTTGGGCTATTTTGGGTTACTTTCAAAAGCAACTTGGGCAACATCTGAAAACCAAAAGAAATCCGGTTTCTGAAACAAAGCTGTTTCCGAGGATTTCAAACAAAAGGATACAGACCTATATAGTGAGAGAAGGAACTAGAGACAGTCTCAAAAGGGCTAAAGAAGATAATGAAAAAAAAGGACCCTGAACGGGCGGAATAGGAAATGAAAGTTGGTGTGAACATGCTGAAAACCTATGCTCCAAGTGGAGTTGATGGGTCACTGAATGAATAAATGATTTAATTAGCTGTATGATTCTGAAATGTTGAGAACAAACAACAACCAAGAGATTACAAAATGTCATAAATGGGTGCTTGCATAGAACAAAATGATTAAAACAGTATTGCAATATCACCAGTGAGGAAATGATGGAAAGAACCAGATAAGGACTGCCATTTAATGCTCTCTGTGAGCTTTCACAATGTGTGTCTTACCCAACTTGTGTGTCTTTCGCTCACTTCTTGTACCACTGGTATTTGCATGTTTCCTGTCATTTCCACACTGTAATCCTCACGGGTAAAGAAACGGAGATTAAAGAGCAAATGGAGAAGAGAACTGGCAAGAGACATAAAATGGATAAAGACATCGTGAGAACTTGAGCTGATGGCACAGGTCAGAAGAAGTTGGTATTTAAACTGACAGTTTGCTTTGATAACCTAGTCGTTTATATTAGGGCGCATGTCAAAATATAAATGACCTTTAGGTCTGATAACAAATAAATTAATCGAATGAATGGAAGTTTCCATAGTCATAAAAGGCAACAACAAAAATCTAATCCCGCCACTCAAAGAAACAGGTACCTTTGTATAATAAGACAGTGTCATTAGCAAAGAAGAAAATAATATAAAAGCAAAGATAACAAAAAGGCAAGCAGGATTTTCACTTCAGCACCAATATATGGAATATCAGAAAAGCAGAGATTGCTACTGCAATGAATATCTTTAACTGATATATTAAGTCAGTGTTCCTCTTCTGACCAAAAATGTAGCAAGGAACAAAAGACCCACAGAAAAGTCTGCTCTTTTCCAATGGACATCTGAGAAAAATGGTTCATTAAAAATAGTTAGACAAAATACAACATATAACTGCAGGACAGGACAAATCAAGAAATAAAAAAATAACAGGGGAAAAGATATAAAGCATTCAGACATTTATGCTGGATAGCTACTAAAGATGGTGATGTAGTTTTTTTCTTGAGTACCCCTAGAAATTCCTCTGTAAATTGCTACTGAAAATCTGTATCAAGGTAAAACAGGTATAAATGACTCTTACGAGATCAGGATTTGACTGGTGGCCTTTAATGGCTGCTGTAATTCGTGTCATGACCAAATTGTTCATCTCTTCAGTCCCCCTGCGGTTGTCACGAGTCAGCAAACACAGCAAAGTGCGAACTTCAGTGCGCACTGACAGGGCTCCATGGCGCAAGTTGTAGTCTATCAGCTGTTGAATCATACCCTGTTTGAAAAAAGGATATAACTGACATAAGCACCATAATGCATACTTTTAAGACACTGACTAAATCTTCAATACATAGCTGAGAAGAAATGTACCAAAATCGTGTCTTCTTTTTCAAGTACCATACCTGGTGGCATAGGCAATCACGTCTGTGCACAACTCTCCAGTATTGATTATGAATTCTGTCTTTCATTCCTTTCCATATCATGATATCAGACTGTCCAGTATGTTCTCTCTTTGTCATCCTTTATCTTTCTTTACTTTGTTCTTTCCTGATGTTACAATATATCCAGCTTATAAATGGAATATGCTAGAATGTGATGAACTATCTAAATACTGCATATCAAATGCAAGGCTTCTTCAAAAATGTTACTATCAATCAATCATTCATGCTCATGGATGACTACATCACACGTCTACTCATCTCATCAGTCACTCTCTCTCTCTATGTAAGATAAGTGAGAGTGGAAGGGCAAAATGTTAGACGGGTCTGCGTGCCCAATTCTTAAACCTCTGAAAATAAAATTTTTTCATTCGTTCTTTCTCTCCCTCAGCACTGTCTCCATATCTCTCCAATTGTATCCTCCATCTCTGATTCCCTTTATCATGTCTCTCCTCCATGTGTTCCTTTATTTTCCTCCTCTCCCGCTTTCCCTGCAGATTCCATGTCAACAGCTGATAAGTTATGTAACACTATCACATTCCTCACTGTGTATCCCAATTCTGCTTGTGTTTTTTATGTTAACCTTCTGGCTTTTGTTGTGTTCAGTCCCCAATGAAAACATCCTGTCATTACCATCATTGTTGCTACTGATGGAGCATGCAGTCATTACTGCAGCTGGTCCCTTTGCTGGATACATGCATCAAATCATTCATATGCTCTTGCATAGGTAATTTATGTAGCAATATCTTGTACATGATGGGGTTGCCAGCCACAAGCACAACCTCATATTAGTCACTTTGTATAACATGCCTGAATGAACAGTAGTCCTGATCCTTCTCTGTCTCTTCAGAGACCCCCCCGGGGGAACTACACAGAGCTAAACGCCCAAAAACCTACAGGTAATAAGTATTTCTGGAGATCAAGTAATCCAGTTTCTTCATGATTCTCACATCATTTAGATTAAAATCATCATACCATAACAATACCAACAACACTCAAGTTTACCTGGCTACACAATGTCTGCCTCATGTCTGAGTTAGTTACCAGAGCCCTCAACAATGTGATGCAATGCTCTACTGCAGCACTGGCGCAGCCATAACAGCTGCATGCCTTCATCCTATACAGAATACAAACCAACAGTGAATATTTTATTTATGAAAACAGTTGTATCATTAAAAAGACCTTAGCTTCTTCATCAGTGTTCTAAATCTTTGAGCTTCTTCACAATAACACAGCCCTTCCTGCATTTCTCTGTGCTGTTCAAGACATCTACTCACTTATTGTACTAGTAACATTATGCCGTCTTTATGTCACTTTTATCTTAACATATTCTCTCTCTCTACACAGTATCTGATGCCTGCACAATTTCAGTTTGCTATTCAACAAATTTCCCCAGATTTACTTACTGTAAAAAGGATAGCCCCACAGAAGACATTGCCATAGGAGATCGAAGTGTTATAAAGGTTAAAGGATCCCATAACACGACCACTGAAGCATATTGGTAATATGGTGTTAGGCTCACATTTTCTTGACCATCGGCACACTAGGGGTGATGTGGTCAGCATCACGCCGGCTTTTCAACCTTCCCAGAGTTGCTCTTGTACCCAATTCATGAGGCTGAGCCGTCTGCGGTCTAAAAAATTCCACCTCAACTGGGGATCGAACCATTGCCATCGAGATAGGAAACCACTGCGCTACCACAGCTCAGAAGGGTTGTACTGGGTTCAGCTTTATGAAGTGGGGATAACCAGTTCCTTGTCTTCCCTAATTCACAAGCAGAGTTACGTATCCATTTACAATTTGGTCAACTGGAGCATGAAGCTACCAGGTTTCAAATCCTGATCCCGGCAACTTTCTTGCAAGAGGCAAGCGCTATAACCACTCTGCCGATTGAATACTAATGTCACTTTACTTGCACATCTCCTCTCTTCTACTCTACTTGATACTCCCTTGATCGGGGGTTGGAGTGGCTAAGAGGTATGGTGTCCATCTTGAATTCTAGAGGTACCGGGTTCGATTCCCAGTTGAGGGAATATAATGTTTTTTCAGAACTAGTGGTCCAAACAATGTCATACTCCCCACCGGTCTCCTGGGTAGTGAGATCAGATGCCTAGTCTTCTCGGATAAGGGCGAAAAAATAGAAGGTCCCGTGTGCAAGTTGTGCACGTTAAAAATCCCACAGCATTTGGGAGTCGCAAAATTTAAAACCTACCCACCACAAAAATATTTATAGAATGTGTGATTCCTATTTACACGCATTGCACCGGTGCAATGGAGTTCATGCACTGTGCTGAGATCCTCCTTGTGTGATAAGGGCGGAGATCGGAGCCCTGATGGAGTTGTGCCCGTGCTATGAAGATAGTCCTTAAAACCAAACCAAACTTGATACAGCTCTGATAATCTCACTGTCTCTACCCTAAATAAAATCTTCAAACAAAATTCTCAAGCCTTACCCTTCTTTCTTCTCTTTTACAATATTGGCTGCCTTACTCCTCTTGGTATCTGAATCAGCCAGCTTGGATTTTGCTCCAGTGGGCACAGGAACTTGACCTTTAGCAGCCACTGCCTCTCTCTGCTGTTGATCATACTCCACAAGCTCTCGACGGCACGCCATTACTTTCTGAGGAAACAAAGATCAACCCACACAAGTAAAAAATAACATCGGAAGTCAAAACAGTGGTTATGCAAACTGACACCACTGCAACATCTGGCTTATGTTATTCTCTCCTTCTATTCTTTGGTCCTTAGCCACCAACTGTCAAAGCAGTCAGTGGCCATCACGCCTGGTGGCATCTTGAAGGGCAGCAACAAACTGCTTCCACTTTGCTCGGTCGGCGGCCATACTTCGTGCCATGCCCCAACTCTGGTACATTCTTTGCATCTCAGCCTCCACAGTTCTCCACCAAGTTGTTTTTGGTCAACCTCTCTTTCGCTTTCCTTCAGGGGTCCATAGCATAGCTGTTCTTGTGATGGCATCAGGGTGTCTTCTCAGCAACTAATATTATATTAGTTGCTTGAACTATTAAAACAATGATGTTACAAAGAAGATTATTTGAGGACTTTTTGCTGTGAAAACAATTTATAAAACTGATATTTTGGTGGAAGTTAGCTTTGGCTGGAACAAAAAGTTCTCAGACAATCTTGTTTACAAAAGTTCGGAATTTCAGTGATTTTTAAGAAGGAACATACTTTGGAATGTACCAACAATGACTTACCTGGATAATCTTGCTGAGTTCATCAAATGCAGCCTTGCACTCTCCACAGTACTTCTGTGCCAGCAGCTGAATGGCCTTGTTGACACTACTAACAGGTACGGCTCCAGCTGCTCCGTTCGCCTCCTGAGTTTTAAGAACATTTATTGTTAAACTGATGTTAACACTTGTGATCCATGTCACAAGAAAGAGACAGAAAGCGTATAAGTCACTGACTGTATATGAAAGGGGAAGTAATTGTGAAAGAGTAAATATGCGAGAAATAGAATGTGTAACAGAAAGACAGCATCTTGTATAATAAGGGCCGAGTAAGAAAAATAAAACATACAAATCACTGATTGCACACAACAGGGGAAGCAAGTTTGAAAGATAGGAAATATGTGAAAAACACACAATACAGCTTGTATGTGTAGCTGATAGGAAGCAGCTTGCATAATGAGGATCATATAGGAGACAGAAGTGTATGAATCACTGACTACATACGAAAGGGGAAACAAGTGTGGAAGAGAGAAAATACGTGAGAAACAGAAAGTATGTGTAACAGATAGGGAATATCTTGCATGAGGGTCATGTAAGTGACAGAAAGTATCTGAAAAAAGATAAGAGTATATGTAAGAGAAATTTTGTGTAACAGATTGACAATATCTATAAAAGACTAAGAAAATAGAATACTGCAAAAGACAGAAGCAGGATGCATGTAAAAGATAATGTTTAAGAAACAGGGTGCTTGTACAAGAGAAAGAGGGAGCAAACACACCAGAGTAGAACAGAAAGAGGGAACAAACACACCAGAGTAGAACAGAAAGAGGGAACAAACACACCAGAGTAGAACAGAAAGGGGGAACAAACACACCAGAGTAGAAGAGAACGGGGGAACAAACACACCAGAGTAGAAGAGAAAGGGGGAACAAACACACCAGAGTAGAACAGAAAGGGGGAACAAACACACCAGAGTAGAAGAGAAAGGGGGAACAAACACACCAGAGTAGAACAGAAAGAGGGAACAAATACACCAGAGTAGAAGAGAAAGGGGGAACAAACACACCAGAGTAGAACAGAAAGAGGGAACAAACACACCAGAGTAGAACAGAAAGAGGGAAAAAACACACCGGAGTAGAAGAGAAAGAGGGAACAAACATGCTGGAGGGAATGTGCAAATGACAGGATATGTAAGAGAGAGGATGCGACAAATAGAGGGAAACCCACCTTTCCCCCAGTGAGTGGTCTATCTGAGCCATGTTCAGCCACTTGTATCAAAAGGCTCTCAAGCACTGGCCTGTGTAACTGGAGCTGTTTGTAGATCCGATCAGCTTTTTCTAACAGTGAGTTGATGCTTGAAATTGCCTGACAGTGACAAAATAGTGAAGACAGATAGTCAGTCATCTTTCTCTAACAATAAAAACAGTCTAACATAAAAATATTTTACAAACTATTTAAAAAAAAAAAATAATAACCTAAAATAAACAGAAAAAAAAGGTAAGCATGATCAGTTATTTTGCGCGCAACTCTCTAACTTAGACCTGGCACTTAAATGTCTGAGACATTAAATGTCTATGCAGTCAGATCTTTCCAATAAGGAGATGATAATTAAATCAGCCTTTTAGAAAGAAAAGAAAGTCATGACTGTCACGAAGTGGATTTACGTTTATAGAGTTTGCCTGAGTGTAAGCAAGACCCTAGTATGAGAAAGTCTGAGAAGATAGAATTTAGATGAAAAAAATGACAGTGACTGTGGACAGATGAGACTATTGGCTCAAGGGTGAGAACCTGGATTGACTCTCGATTGCCACTTGTGACTAAAATATGCTATAACCTAACCCCCCTCTAACTACCTTTAAACACAAGGAGATAAGGTGTAAATAACGACCACAGACACCACTATACAGACAACATATAGGTAAGTATAGTATAGAAGCTGATCCAGTATACAATATATATATATATATATATATATATATATATATATATATATATATATATATATATATATATATATATATATATATATATATATATATATATATATATATATATATATATATATATATATATATATATATATAATTTACACAATAAAACATAAAAATGTCATCATACAGCAAAGAAATAAATATTGTGCACTGTTGTACAGACCTGAAAAAAAGCAAAGAACCAATTAAATAGATAGACACTAGGAAAACCAAATCACATACACTCTTTCAGTCACCCTGCGGGGGGAAAAATCGAATGATTAGTGATTTCTTCTTCTTCTTCCTCATTCGTCCTGAAAAGGACGTTGGTTGCGTTGTGTCTGTTTACAGCAGAGCTGCGATATCTGCGCCTTTCGGCTGGCACATCCGACTTCAGCATGGCATTTTTTGGGACCGGGTTTGCCTTCCCTCGATTAGTGATTTAAACAAGATCTAATTGGTGGGGCATCAGTTTAGTCTCCACTCTCTACTACAAATAAGATTTCTACTGTCACGGTCCTGCTGACTCTGCCTAAACGAATGTTTACACAGCTTCCAACTCATTAGGCGATAAGCGCCGCTAACTACACACTGGACTGCTACACTAGTAGACTTTTATAACATCTAGTACTCAAAGGCTATCCTCTGACGATATATCATCAGACCCTACTGGTCTCGGCTATCTCCTTTCCCTCTCTCTCTCTTTGCTTCAGTGTCTCTCTGACCCTCTCGACATCTGCTGAGGTGGCGTCTCCGTTTACGCTTTCTCTCGTTGAATTTATTATCAGAACCAGGTATGATCACCCTGTCTCCCGGTTTCTGATATCTGCACTGACGACTGGATTATCAAGCATGAGGTACTTGAATCAAACTGTAGAAGCTTCACAGGGGCTGGACAACTTCTTAAATTGATCCCGTTACCCCTCTTCGGGTTTAGATTAATGACTTTATTGTGGTCGTGAAGAAAACGAAATTACAACAACGCTGGCATGTGCCAATTTGCGTGTGTAACAACAACGAGCTCAGAGCTCTGGATTTTGTTATGATAGATAACCCTGTTTCCGCTGAAGCATGGGGCTTCACTGCAAGAGACTGTAGGTTATTTCAACTTTGCCGTTGGTAATTTGTATGTGCCAAACTACACTCTGCTACTGTTACACTGTTACTGTACCGTGACCCGCAATTCATTGCGTTTCTTCCGCATGGAGCAGACAATGAATGCTGGATTCATGGTAGTAAATTTCATCAGGCATAGGCGTCTGTTACAAGACCGCTCTGGGTTATATACAAGAAAATCCCTGCGGACTTCTGCCTACGTCATTACTACAGCTTTCAACTAAACCAATGGAATTACTTAAAAAATTAATAACGGGGTCTACACCAGTAGATTTAAAAAGCCCGTCAACCTGTTTATCCTGACCGTGTGCGTTTCCCACTTGCGTCATATTGCGTGAGCCAAACAACGGAAACTTTCCGCCCCGCCCAATCTAATCCTCACGCGCTGTTAAACAAAGAGATGACCGCGATATATATTTAACAAAGAAACTGGGACTACGTGATTGCGATAAATTTTAACAAAGAAAAACCCTCGTGATCGCAATTAACTTTAAAGAAAAGAAACTGGTGTGAGTATAAACAAAAGCAAGAAAACTGGGCCTCTTGAAAAACAGAATTTCAGTACTTCATCACAATGATGACAACGAAAGATTAAATTTGCTTCCTACATACAATCTATCTTCTGTATGTGAAAATAACTTTCACACTTCCCTTAACATTTGTGTGTATATTTGCATTCTGAGTACCTGAAACCATTCGAGGAAAGAACAAGGTAAGGATATCAAGAAAGACCATATCTATTCAAATTCTATTGGAGTTCTAAGGAAGAAATACTGAGATCTATTCATGTTCGTCTATTAGAGAATGACACTGCAATCGATGAATCATCAAGGCTAAGACTGCTGGAATTTGGCATCAAACGTAAGACCAGCAGGGATGGACGTATGAGAGGACGCATCAGCCGTGTATACAACCAGTGCGCAACAAAACAATTAGCATTCATATCCTTCGGCATTTGCTGAGGGAGACTGGGCACCTATGGGTTTGCCCGGAGTGCAATGACATCGATTCTGATTAACATTAACATTCTATTGGAGTCAGTTTTACAAATGAGCAGTAAACTGCAACCTGACATTTTGGTGTTTCCTTCAACAGCCACAGTCATAAACAGGAAAAAAAGACAGCGTCCGTCTTTCCTGCCTGTGGCAGACATAAAGAAACCCTAAAATGTCCAGTGTTTAATATTAGAGTACTGTTCATTTGTAAAACTGACTTTAATAGAACTTTTTGTCTTTTTTTTTTTTTTAAACTTTCTCTTATCAGATTTAAAGCAGACCCCTTTAATATTGACTCTTCAAATTCTGCACATTTTCTTTTCTGCTTTGCTAGAATGTGACACAAATGTATTTTAAGCACACAGCAGAATATTGGCATCTGGAAGACACATACTCATTGTGAACAACAGCATTTCAGAGAGTTGAACACAGCAATTTTAGGTAGCTTGCTTCTTGAGACAAACTTACAGGGTTCAAAACCAGCTAGTGTCATGTCATGGTGCCAGTCAACCCAGCTGTAAATGTGTATCTTGACTCTGCTCTTGAGTATGGAAGGCAAAGGCAGCAGGGAAAGGACCCCCCCCCCCCCCCCGCCCCCCCCCCCCCCCCCCCATAAAGTTTATACACAGTATAGTGAGGCCTCTAACACTTCAGTCCCCTATGACCCTATCTTCTATAGGATTACTTTTACCTTTACATTCTACCTTCAGCTTCACAAATGGAAGAAAACACATTAGCCACCCAATCAACTGCAACACCTACAGAGATCCTCTCACTAGTTGAGGACTTTCATATGATCCAACTCATGACCATGGAAAATGACTAAAAATGGCAGTCCAAAAAAAAAAAAAGAAACACAAAATAAGTCACCCTCACACTCTCATGTAAGCACAAACTAAAGGTAGTCCCATAGCAGATACTGCTGTAGGGGGGGGTGAAGTGTTAGAGACTTCACCATACTATGTCAACATCAAGAGGTGGGGTGACCAGTTCCCTTCCTCGCTGCCTTTTCCTTCCTTAACTCAAAGTCAGATATAACGATTTACAGCTGGATAGGCTGGAGCGTGTCGGTATAGTGATTCAAAACCAGCACCTTTGCCATGAGAGATCAGCGTTCTAACCACTCTGTCAATCGGACACTCAAGCACAAACTACTAGCCCTTAATGATGGATATTTATATATGTTCCCTAATTTGAAGCTGGTAACCGCAGACTAATGTTTTAGACAGGACACACATGAGAGGTCTGATCAAAAACACATACTCCTTCACTCCTGTTTTATCAAATGCTACCTGTAAGAATGAAGGAGAAAAGTGCAGTAAAACTGTAACGTAAAGAAATTTAATACCTAAATAGATGAGAACAGCCTCATAACCTGACAAGAAATACCAGCCATGAGGCTTTCCTCACAGCAAACTGGTCAAGAACTTCATAGACACTGATTTACAAAACAAAAAAGCTAAGTGCAAAGCAAAAAAAAAAAAAAAAAAACCATGTGGTGAACTCAGGTTGTGCCTACAGGTCACAGACATATTATAAATTTATTTGAACCAGAACACAATTCATTTGGATATGACACAAACTGAAACCAAAAAAAAAAAAAAACCCCCCAGTTGATAGCATTACAAGGTGGTTTTTGTTCTAGAATCCCCAGGCTAAGAGAGGTACAGGGAGATGTTTAAAAAACACATGGAGAAGAGAACTTGAGGCAGAAATGACAGGGATAAGGAAGACTTGGAAAGACCTTGAGCTGATTTCACAGGACAGAAGAATTGTGCATGATTGTTGAGGCTCTGTGCTCCTTGGGGAGCTAAGGGGCAATGTTGAATGATGATGAAGAGATCAAAGTTGATTTGGAGGTCACTGACCTTCTTTCTGTCCTCTTCATTCTCTATAGGATCTACAGCACAGCATGGCTTGGCCAGAAGGGTGAAGTCAAACTTGGCATACTTGCAGAAGCCACAGGAGTTGCACAGGAATGGGTCTTTCTCATCATAGTTGATGGATCTAACAAAGAACAGAGAATACATGGATGAGAATACTGTCAAATTTGAAAACAAACAACTCTTTATCTCTCTCGCTTGCCACTTTCTTGTAACACTGGTAACTAATTACAACTCTTCTGTCTGGGGCAAACTTCTACAGGTCACTCCAGTGAGGGGCTAAAGCTTTCATGCTAGTTTTAATGTCCTTTCTACGTCATTTACCCAATGACTACGTCTTCTCTGTCTCTAAGAGTTCCAGGTCAGGGACTGTGGACAGCTTATCGATCTTCATATTTCATTACAATTATGATCTTAACACATTAACTACCGAATTGAAAAACACACTGTGGCCGAATTAAATTTTTTTCCCATTTTCATCCTGTAGGTGTTTGCACAAAGTAAGCTGTAGTTTTCGTAATTGTTTACAGATTTTTATGAATTACACGTCATTTTAAAGATAAATGAATGTACTATGACAATAAACACCGGTTGTAACTCTAAAAGAGGTTGTTGCTATTTAACGGCCCTCTGATGGCCGAGGACTTGCAATATTTTCACAATTATAACTGCTTGCGCCCCATCTCTATCAAAATCACAATTTCAATCAATGTGCACACCGTTTTCACTCTTCTCCTCGTAGCTAGATCTATCAGTCAATTGTTGAAACATGTTTCTATCCTATTTAGCCATTAGACGAGATGTACACGCATTTTTTGTAGTCCTATCACTAGTTGCCATGGTAAACAGTTTTACCCGATTTGGTAACTAACCCAAAACGCTGAAAAATATGAACATAATATCAATTTTCCAGTGTTCTACAACAACCATGATTTGGGAATTTGTTTTCCGGTGGCAACTTAAAATCTCGAACCAGATCAGAAAGTGTTTCAGTACATTTTTCATTCGTTTTATTACTAAAATTAGATTGGCACTCTGAGCGGCTTGCGGTCCAAATGTGATTATTTTGTGAGCCGCTGACAGCGGCTTCCGGTAGTTAATGTGTTAATTATTACATGGGCTACTCTTTCCGAAGTGGTTTTCACTGGCCCGTGTCTTCACATGATCTTTCCTTAAAGCTATTGTTATAGTCGTCATCATCATAATTCTTCAGCTCCCAAGGAGCAAAGGAGTCAACAAACTTATAAAGAGTCTTCCTATCTTGGGCTATCAATTCCAGGTCTTTCCGTGTCTTCATAAGTTTCATTTGTTTCTGGTTCTCTTCTCCATGCATTTTATCTGTTAACTGTTGCTTCTTTTACTCTGGGGGTTCCAGTGCAAGGGCTACTTTGTCAGGAAGCTATCTTCACATTGCTCTTAATGACAACTGTCTTCACTTAATTGCTGTTGGTGATGATCTTCACACAGCCTTTGCTGGTGACCACATTGTCTAGGATTTTTTGACAAGTACCATTACTGGACTGTTGTCAGTGTAAGTGTCGTATTTTCCTCCTAACATGCTAAAAAGTTCAGAAAAGATACAGAACAATTAGATCAGAATGATTTGATTAATGCATGAGACAGAACAAAATTCTTCAGCTGACCACTTATGCCTATCAAAGATCAATATCACATTATTATTCATATGTGGAGATAACAGACAGAGGAGGGGAAATGCCTTTGAAATATGAAATCTGTCAGGCCTTTTTTTTTAAGATGACTGGATTAATTACCTAATGGCATCTTAAAACTGATTACAAACAATTCAATATTACAAATGTAGTCATCATTTTACACACAAAAAAACAGCTAAACAAGTGAAATAAGACACAGCATGGATAAAAATTTGAGGGAACCAACTAAAATGTCCATTAATCTTGTGCATTTGAAAATAAGATACGAATCTCAATGAAAGAACACCGTGTTAGTAGAAGAGATTACAAGATTTATATAACTGAAAGACGTGCAGCAGACAGCACAGAACAGTCATAGAATGCATCAAGTGTGCAAGCTGGAAACAATGCAAACACTTACCTGCACTTGTGACACTGATACACATTCTCTCCACAGTTGCCGCACACCCCTGGTGAAGCAGGAACACTAGCACTACATCGTGGGCACTGCAAGGTCTCGGCAGTTGCCTGAAGGTTGTCATAGAAGTCAGCATACTCTATCATCAGGTTGCAGGCCACAATGGGAATTGGGAACTCCACCTGTGGCAAGAGGGAAAACGTTGTGTGCTTCATATTAGTGGATAACTATAACCACATTGGTTGTTTCCGAGATAACATAGCCACATAAATTGATTCATAGCTTGTTAAAGATAAAAAACTGTAGGTCAAAAATTCCCCTCCTCCTTCCATAAGTGAAAAAAAAAAAAAAAGCTAAAGGCATGACAAGGCTGTTCATGTTGTCTAATCCTCTTTGTGTGTGTGAGAGCGAGAGAGAGAGAGAGAGAGAGAGAGAGAGAGAGAGAGAGAGAGAGAGAGAGAGGAGAGCCAAAAAACACACAGAAAACAGGAATGAAAACAGACATAAGAAAGATAAAGACATGCCAATAACTTGAATGGACAGCACCAGATGACAAGACCTTGCATGAACCTAAACCCTTTGTTTCATAGGGAGCTAACAGGTAAAGAAGAAGAAGAACCATCTGAGAGTATTCTCATGCAAGTTACCAGACTGAATTAAATGAATGAAAATAATAGTAATATCAGCAAAACTACTGTTTACAGAACACAAAGTATTGTCAAAACAAATTATTGTTAAAAAATATCATAAAACTAATTATGAAAATCTAAGAAATTTAAAAAAAAAAAAAAAAGTAGTGAAAAGTGGCAATAAATACATACCGAAAATAGGGGGGGGGGGGGGGCGGGGGGAGGGGGGCTGACAATGTTAGATCTTTAAAGACAGAAAATAACATCTGAGAATATCAAATGTTATACAGTAGTATATTTGTGAATAAAAGTTGTAACTTTATTTACCTTGACTTCTGTCTGACCTGATGTCAGCCTGACCTTGCGGGCTTTGTGCCAGAGCCCAGGTCTGTTTCTTAACTCCACCACTGCCTGAACTGAGCGGTTATTGTAGTAGAAGTTCAGTGTTTGAACCTTTTAGAATAAACCATAACGTGACTTTCGAAAAACAGACTATACATAATGATAACAAACACTTAAAATACTTACATAGTAATGAGAAATAATAATGGGAAACTTGAGTGAACAAATGTGGAAATATAATTACAGCAAAGATTGGCTACGACATTCATACTTCACAAAAGTATGCCTAAAAAGCTAAAATGACTGCTGCTTTGTAAACTTTCAATTTCCTTCTTCCTAAAATCAAATAACATATAGGTCAGTTTAGTTCTCAAAATCTGGCATGCATTTGGCTGAATTGCTATATTCATTGCATGGGTTGCCAGATTCACCAATTGTGAAGTTTGGGTCATGGTCGTAAAAAGGTTGAGAACCATTGCCATGAGTGATCAAAGGGGAAACACATTCAACTGAAACACTGTTTCTTTTCACACTTTGTTAATTTGTCTTGTGTCATTATCTTTACCTCTACAAAGATCTTTCACATCCATTTCTACATACCTTCTGTCCTGCTTCTTTGATCTTTCTCTTGCTTTGGAAGCTTTATCTTTTAGGATAGCTAAATGTTTTTTGACACATAGCTGATACTGCTGACATTTGCATGTTTTAGTATTAGTAGGACTTATGTCCACACACACACACTCCACGACTATCTTATAATATTCTGCACACAACTTCCTATTTACACAAAGCAAAACAGCATTAAGTCAATCAATCATTGCCACGGATTCTCCTGAGCACAAAAAGTCAATGGCCACATGCTTCCATTTAATCTGACTATCATTCTATCCACCTCCTTTTTTTCTAGGGGAGGGAAAGAGAAAAAAAAACAAGCTTATGTGAGAAAATACAACTCCTGACAGATCAAGCATGAATAAAATCCTACCATTTTGGTTCTCTTCAGATCACTGATTCGAAGTGATATCTTGGAGATAGTGTGACTGCCAACAAGCTTGACAATCTGGGTGGTTGTAGTAAACTTGGAGTCAACTTTCACAGCTGATAGTTTCAAAGTCTGAAATAAGTCATATAATATGTCATCAGTTTACAAATGTACTACCCTCTACATGAAGACTGAAATGACGTAGGGATATAACTAGCATAGGCTTTCAGCAAACACATGCCTTTAAGTCTTCCTGTCCTGTGCCATCAGCTCTTTTGATGCCTTCCTTATTGCTTTCATGTCTGTCCCCAATTCTCTTCTCTATGTATTCTTTCATCTTCCTCTACCTCTTTCATCTTGGGGATTCCACAAGGACTGTCTTGTAATACTATCAACAGGTTTCCTCACTGCGTGTCCTATCCATCACCAGCATCATCTTCTCTCGTCTTGTTCCACTGGCACTTGTCCAGTTCACATCTTCTTCTCTCATCTTGTTCCACTGGCACTTGTCTAGTTCACATCATCTTCTCTCATCTTGTTCCACTGGCACGTGTCTAGTTCACATCTTCTTCTCTCGTCTTGTTCTACTGGCACTTGTCTAGTTCACATCTTCTCTCGTCTTGTTCCACTAGCACTTGTCTAGTTCACATCATCTTCTCTTGTCTTGTTCCACTGGCACTTGTCTAGTTCACATCTTCTTCTCTCGTCTTGTTCCACTGGCACCTGTCTAGTTCACATCATCTTCTCTCATCTTGTTCCACTGGCACTTGTCTAGTTCACATCATCTTCTCTCGTCTTGTTTCACTGGCACTTGTCTAGTTCACATCTTCTTCTCTCATCTTGTTCCACTGGCACTTGTCTAGTTCACATCATCTTCTCTCATCTTGTTCCACTGGCACTTGTCTAGTTCACATCTTCTTCTCTCATCTTGTTCCACTGGCACTTGTCTAGTTCACATCTTCTTCTCTCATCTTGTTCCACTGGCACTTGTCTAGTTCACATCATCTTCTCTCATCTTGTTCCACTGGCACTTGTCTAGTTCACATCTTCTCTGGTCTTGTTCCACTGGCACTTGTCTAGTTCACATCTTCTTCTCTGGTCTTGTTCCACTGGCACTTGTCTAGTTCACATCATCTTCTCTGGTCTTGTTCCACTGAACTTTTCTAGTTCACATCATCTTCTCTGGTCTTGTTCCACTGGCACTTGTCTAGTTCACATCATCTTCTCTCGTCTTGTTCCACTGGCACTTGTCTAGTTCACATCATCTTCTCTGGTCTTGTTCCACTGGCACTTGTCTAGTTCACATCATCTTCTCTCATCTTGTTCCACTGGCACTTGTCTAGTTCACATCATCTTCTCTGGTCTTGTTCCACTGGCACTTGTCTAGTTCACATCTTCTTCTCTCATCTTGTTCCACTGGCACTTGTCTAGTTCATATCTTCAGTTCCACATTAGTCATCTTGTCATACTATTTCAATCCTTCTACTCAATGCAAGCACCCATTCAAGAAGGTCTGTAGCTTCTTGATTGTTCTTTTTTGTTCTTCTCCATGCTTCAAAGCCATGCAAAAGGAATGTCTTGACATTTGAGTTGAAGACTCTTGTGTTGGACTTGATTTCTCTTGATCTCCATATATTTCCCAATGCAATGAAAGCTCCCCTTGCCTTTTGTATTCTTACTATATAGATATTACTATGGCCATAAAATAAACACTAAATCAATTTACACATCAGAGGAATATAACAGTAATTTTAAGAAATACTGTCTTGAAGTTAAAGAAACCACGCCACCAATTTACTGAGATGCTCTGATATTACTAAGGAGATGAGAAAGATACATTCTAATATTTTTAGAGAGACTGTACTCAAACAGAAGGAGAAATATTCATACAAATGCTGTTTTTTTTAATAGAAGTTTTGCCTCGTTTTGGCAAGGCGGGTTCTGTTCACAAGATATGTCAGTTATATTAAGGCGATTGTCCAAATATAAACGAGGTTGTGGTCTGGTGTAGGTAATACAGATGCTTCTGGAATGGCAGGAGAAAGAATGACTTCACAAGTATATTAATGAAATGCTAAGGGTAGATAATACAGATTATGCTGGAATGGCATAAGACAAATTGACTTCACAAGTATATTAATGAAATGTTAAGTGTAGACAATACAGATGCTGCTGGAATGGCATAAGAAAAATTGACTTCATAAGTATATTAATGAAATGCTAAGGGTAGATAATACAGATGATGCTGGAATGGCATGAGAAACAATGATTTCACAAGTATATTAATGGCTAAAAGAAACAAAGTAGCAGATATTATTTTATGAAAAAGGAGTTGAAGAAGTGCTGCTGTTACAAAAATATTATCTGAATACAACATGAAATTTGATATAATTTATAGAAGTATTAATGGGGAACAATAATTTATGGAGATGTTATCACGATTTTACATGAAAATAAAGAAAACTGGCACAAGAAAAATACATTCAAAATTAACTCATAATCATACCTGGAAAGGTACCTCAGGATTATTACAAACAAGACAAGGGTCACTCTCAAGGTAGTAGCCATCAAAATCTACAAGTCCTTGCAACATGCTGAAAAAAAGTGTAGAACAACAAAAACATATTTTAAGCAAGCTAAATGCCGATAAAACCAACGGGCTGATCACCCATTTGCCAGTCACTTCGATTACGGAAACAACAGCAAATGGATTGATTTGCCGTTGCCCTAAAGACGCCAATAGGCGTGATGGGAAACAATGGCAAAGAAAACCTATCTGCTGTTGCCCTAAGACGCCACTAGGCGTAATGGCCACTGACTGCTTTGACGGTCGGTGGCTAAGGACGGAAGAAGAAGAAGAAAATGCCGATAAAAACAGATTCCCCCCTCATACATTTAATCAATGATAAACACAGAATGTGTGATCCTTTATTATATGACACAAGCAGAATTTATGAGTGTTCATCATCAGTCATCAGCACCCTTTTGGTCCCTAAGGAACATAGGCCTTCAAAAAAACACCTGCCAATTCCTCCTATCACTTGCCATCAGCTCATGTTCTTTTCATATCTTCTGTATCATTTCAATTTCTGTCTCCAGTTCTCTTCCTGTGTGTTTTTTGGTCTCTGTCTCTCTTAACCTGGGGATTCTAAAGCAAGGATTATACTGTAATGCTATCAATAAGTTTCCTTGATTAGTGTCTTATCCATCGCCAGCATCTTCTCATCTCTTGTTCCACTGATTTAAGAGCATTGATTCATAGATAAAAGCATAATGTATGAGCATTTAGATCAGTCATTAATTATTCAATTTATTAATAAATTACATTAGGTTAATAAGAAATGTTATCACGGTAAGAGTCAGATAAGAACGAAAGTGTCTGAGACGTTGATGTGCTTTATAGAAAAGATATAGCCACAAAAGAGCATGTAAGACTTATGCGGCATCTAAAATGTACCTTCTGCAGAAAATGTAAGAAAGACGTTCTACCTGTGTTTACTTTTAGAACCAAAGCCATGCCTGAAGAATGAGGACTGATTTATTTTAAAAAAATTACTCGTTAAAGTTTTCAAGACATTTTATTATGAATGTCATGAGTCTTTGTCAATGATTTCATAGTAGTATGACTTCAGTATATTCACTCACATGTCCACTGGATTCATAAATTACTTAGATAATAATTCATAAAACCAAGGACAAGACAGTCATGAGAGACTTGTGTCCAATGCCATAACATCTAGGACAAGACAGAGTCATGAAAAGACTGGTGTCCAATGCCATAACACCAAGGACAAGACAGAGTCATGAAAAGACTGGTCTCCCATACCAATAAAGTAAGCACAACTGTATAAATATAACAAATTTTCCACACATTCCAGCTAAACCACACAATCTTAGTCTTCATACAAGATGGCTTACTTGTAAATGATGGCATTTGGATGGTGGACAAGAACATGGTTTTCTTCCTTCAACAGAGACACAACCTTCTGCAGATACTCAGATACCTATTGGAATAATAGTTTTTTAATTTTAAAAAATATAATTTAATAACCACATTAACATAATGTTTTTTAAATCACCCTATGGTGTTTTGGCCCTCCTTTGTGCCTCATTTTTAAAACAAAAAGACATTTTGATTAAAATGAAGGGACAAAAATATGATAAGAGAGATGACATTTTATTCAAATGATGTATTAACTGTGCCTCGTGGGGAACTGATGAGACAAGGAAATTATAAGACTTCTGCTCCCTCAGGCATGTCGGAGAATGCGACTAATAAGAGGTTATACATTGAGGCTGGCAACCTCATCGTGTAAAACAAATAGCTACATAAACCACAACTGTAAGAGTGTGGACTTCCTCCAGGAGGTTATTGACCCATGCTCCATTAAAAGTGAAATAGGAGATGATGATGTATTAACTGTGACCATCAAATTTGACCTCTAACTTTCATCACCCTGTCTGACCGATGCCGTAACTCTGCTTTAGACCATTGACAATAAAGAGAAGCCATGACCATGAGCTATCATAGCCAGCGAAAATTCTTCAAAGATACACATTTTTATGGCACTGAACAAATTTCAACTGCTCTAAGATACAAGAAGTACAAACCTTCTTGTCTGCCAGTCCAGTTGTCTTCAGTAAGAAGTAGCCTAAAAGATCTACAAACTGAGCAGCCTTCCGTCCAAACACTGGCACTTCCTGCCACAGGGCCCACAGTGAATCCAGAAGGTCCTGTTGTTCTTCTTGACTTGAGTTCCTGTCCAAAAACAACAAAAGCAGAGTTTCCCTAATATATCTATATAGGGATGTTAAACAATATCCTACCCACAAGAATAAGCACACTACGTAACAACTCCCGACAGTCAGCTAGTGGTCCTTTTCAGAACCAGCCCTATGCAAGGCTGATATCAATACTAAATAACAGTTCAGTGCTCAAAATTGGATTTTTTTTAAAACCATACAATAATAATTAATCAAAAGTGCCCAATGGGGTACTGAATCTCAAAAAGAAACTAAAAAAAAAATGCTACCTAGGAGAAATACAAATAAAGGATAACTAAAAACTGGTACAAGAGTGTGTTTTATAAAGGTAAGTAAATGCATGGAGGCATATCTGGAGTCATCCTTATATGACCACCAGTTATGCACAATCCCATAATATACATATGTGGAAGTGAACCTCTGTCTGTGAGACTAATTACACCCTCATTGACTTTTGAAATCATCCACACACACTCCCAGGGATTCCCACTGTGGTGAAACTTGTTGAGAACCCAGCATTGCCACACTAAGCTTGGAGTAGTCACTTGAGCCACAGGCGTAACTCTTTGGCTTTGATCTGGTTGACTGTATGCAGGAGGACCTCATTATGGACCCAGTGATAGGCAGGGGGAGCTGAGGTGAGGCTCTGTGCAGGACATGACCATTCCAAGGGAGACCAGCACCAGAGTACATTATTTTAGCTCTGCATAGTTGGATGGTGGAGAATGCACAGTATGCTACACGATTCTTACTACTAGCTTGGGTCCAGATGTGACGTTCCTTTAAATGCAAGCCCAGCTGAAGAAATTGGAGCTCATGACTTCAACTCTTCACGCTTCGGAATGGCAGAAAAGCCACAGGAAAAGCCTAGATCTACAGTGTAGATAATACCAAGGAGGCATCAGCTCTGTATTGGCTGCAAAGGAGCGAGAAGCTCAGCAGCCCTAGTTAAACAACAACAACAAAAAAGGTAACTAAAAACCTGGTACAAGAGTGCGTTTTATAATGGTAACTAAAAACTGTTTTAAAAGTGTATTTTATAATGATATAAGTTTGTTGGTGGGAAAAGCCTAATAAAGCTGTACCTGTAAATCTGCAAAACAAGCCCATGTGCCATCCACCTGTTGCTGCTAGAGTTCGAGTCCAGCAGGTAGGTCCTGACAAACTTGATGAAGAGATTTTTGTCCAGTGTCGTATTGAGCTGTCTCACCAGATCCTGGCACAAGCTGTCATCAAATGGTCTGCTGCCTTCTTCTTTCTTGAACATGCCATTCGCATCTAAATCTGAAGAAATAAAAATATAAATGTTTAATTTCTTGATCATTTCAAAACACCAAACTCAAACAGTGGATTTCAAGGAGAAATGTCAAATGTCTCAATAAAATTACATTCTCAAAGTGATAAAATAAAATCTTTTTCACTTCCATTTTTACGCTGATCTGAAATATTCTTAAAAAAAAAGTCAAATGTGCTTGATTTACATGCTTCAACCTCCATATGAAGGCTGTCAACAAAGCTGCTGTATCTAATTAGATCCTGTACAAATCTCTCTCCAAGTTTTCAAGTGTTATTCTTCTCCCTCTGTGGTCTTCATCATCTGCTGTAGTGTCCTTCTTTCCTACATTTTCCCTAAAAGATTCTTCTCAGTGCTTTGTCACAAAATAATACTTATTGTTTTCCGAGAGTGTGTCCTTGCCATATGTATTTTCTGGTTTGTTTCCACCAATTCTTGGCTGGTCCTTCTATTCTTGATTCCTGATGTGCGTTGTTATTTGATGTGTTGTAAACGATGATCATCAGAGTTCTGTGTTGTTCCGTGTGATGTGCTATATCTCACTGGCAAGCAGCACACAGATTAAAATCAATTAATTAACACTATTAACAATAAAACACTGAATGACAGTGTGGATGAGAATGAACACATACACAAAGAGACAAGAGGAAGGGGGGAAACTTTTGGCAATCTTTACCTTTAATGCCGTCGAGTATTATATGTGTATTTTCGTACCATTTTGAGTTGGGTTGGGTTCAGGGTTAGGGCTGGGGTTAGGGTTAACCCTAACCCTAACCCAATACACATATTATACAAACTCGACGGCACTAAAGGTAAAGATTACCAAACTTTTACTCTATCAGGTCAGCTCAGTCCTGTTTCCACAATGAAGGATCATCATTATTTTCCTTTGCAATCCTAGCTGAGCTTGCAGCTACCACTGTCGTTGGTCCCATTGCAGGCGGCCTGCACCATCATTCATATGCTTTTACAGTGGTGGTTTTTTTTCTATAGCGGTGTTTTATATGATGAGGTTGCCAACCTCTTACACAACCTCATGTTAATCACCTCTTACACAACCTCATGTTAGTCACTTCTTACACAACCTCATGTTAGTCACCTCTTACACAACCTCATATTAGTCACCTCTTACACAACCTCATATTAGTCACCTCTTACACAACCTCATATTAGTCACCTCTTACAACGACCTTGAGGAAGCAAGTCTTATTCTTTCTTTGCCTCCTCAGAGCAATGGGGGGGGGGGGGGTTAATCATTGTCATTCTCATCCTTTTTTGCTTGCAACCTTTTCTTCATTTACTTTTAATTTAAAAAAAAAACTTCAAATTTAACTGTAAACTGATTCCACTACAAGTCATGATTAAAACTGTGGTTTACCATCCATCTTGATCTTGACCGAGTCCTTCTCTTTCTTCCCTCGAAGCTTAACCGGGGAAGTGGAGGAGCTACCAGATGCACTCCCCTGGCTGTGGCCATGACCTTTAACCCCACAAATTGCACACTGCAGGAGCTGTAGCAATGTGGGTGCAACACCTTCATCTAGCATGATGCTTGCTTGCATTAGGTAGGGCAGGGTGTCTGTCAACATGAGAAAAAAAAACATTATCATGTAAGTTACAAGTAAATAAAAGGTACAGGTAGTCCCATAGCAGATACTGCTGTAGGGGAATGAATTGTTAGAGACTTCACCATACTAGGTCCAGCATTGAGAGGTGGGGTGACTAGTTCCCTTCCTCGCTGCCTTTTCCTTCCTTAACTCAAAGAGCAGAGTCGGGTACCCTATTTACAACTGAGTAAACTGGAGTGTCAGTACCGTGATTCGAACCCAGCATCTTTGCAGCAAGAGGCCAGCGCTCTAACCACTCTGTCAATCAGACACTCACAAGTAAATAGCAATTCAAATTTAAGGCTAAGGAGTATTATATAGATGCTCACACAACCACTTTACTCTGCTCAATACCCCACAGTTTAATAACTAAATGAGCAGATCATAAAAGAATGCCTACAAATCCACTAGACTTTGTAACAATCACTGTATGTTCAAGTCATAATATCTATCTCACCGTCTTATAAAATCTCAATTCTTGTATTAATTTCACAATTTATATGCTTTATAGATGATGTCACTATATTTATATGCTCAACAGACCACGTCACAATAAGCTAATTAGTCCATGTACTAATCACTGTATGCTGGGGTTAATTATCCACATGCTCACTATACCTTTCATGATACCTCTATTGTCAATAGCCCATATCACAATAGCTATATCAATGTTACAAAGTTCTATAGCTTATTAAACCACGCAGGCCACCAACAGTGGATCAAAGTCAAATCATTAAACGATGCAAGAATTCTGCATTTAAAAAGTTAAAATAAGATACATTGCAACAGAACTGACAGATTTACTGCACTAACTTTACAGGTTTTCTCATATACTTAGGTCCAATGTAGGAAAGTCCGAGAACAGAAAAACATTATGACAAAATGGCAGAATTAGAATTTATAATTACCTTGTTTGAGGTGGCAGTAAAGTTGCCAGTTGTATGGCCTGGATGTAGCAATGTCGCAGACTATTTTGAGATGCTCAATCTGAAATAAAAACAGCACAGTGGTAATGAACCACATTTACAACATGGCATCACAATAATTTGCTGTCATATAAACATTAGTTTTGTTTCTATTCACTTCTGCAACAAAAATTTACAGCACACACAGGATAGTGCTATAGGCAATTGTACAAAATTTTGTAAGAGACTTTAGTTTGGTTTCGACTGAATGTTGCTTTACCCTACAATGATATATACCCTGTTTCTTCATTAGTTTCCTTTTGTGGCTCCTTAAGGAGCATGGAGCTACCACTGTAGCTGGTCCCTTTGCAGGTAGCCTGTACCAAGCAATCACATGCACCCGAGGTGGAGGTTTCTGTGGCAATTTGAATTACATGTTGAGGCTGCCAGCCTCATGCAAAACCTCATATTAGTCGCCTCGTACTATCAAAGTGTACTGCCTCAGGGTACAGTAATCCTATTTTTTTTCTTTCTCTTCAAAGACCCAAGGGAACTACATGTGGCATATATGCCCTCTATGGTCAGTCTTTTAATCACGTAGATTTGTTCACAACACTTCTGTCTTAACTTTTAGCATGCTGGAGTCGCGAATTTACGACTACGGAACTCTATGTTCTGACCGCTGCAGTCGCAAATTTGCAACTTTTGTATATCGTTGGTTTCCTGCCTTATAATATGTGTACACGTGATATCACCACCGGATGTTTAGATTTAATCTTCTGTGCAAGAGAGTTCACTTCCGATTTCGATTTTTATCTAATGACGGTTGTATTCGCGTTAATTTTTTGGAAATTTGTTAAAATCGAAATCAATCGGCATCGAACAAACTTCTATTTTCACTGAAATTGTCATGGATTCTGACTTCCGATGACGAGGAATTTGTTGGCATTACTAGCGCTGATATCGGTTTTCAGAATTTGGGCGATTGCGGAGGTGGGGAAAAATGGAGTTTGTCTAGCATTGTTGACGATAATTTTGATGAAGTCAGGTTAGTGAACAGAAAGGGCAAGATGCGGGTGCCTCATCCCATTTTTTTATCTTTCCATTCCTCTCTTCCTATCACATCTAACATATACACCAACAAAACTTATATCATCAGATTCGTCATTCATTTATTTATATACATTCCAAAAATTATAGCAATTGAACAAGAAACAAAAAGACTATTGACGTTACAAGTCACCCACTATAAAAATGGGGGCGTTGTGAAAAAGGAGCCAGCTGCAGGGCACATTTCTTAAATGTTTACGCAGCGTGCTAAAGGTTAATATCTGCTCCACAGTAAACTCAGACGGAGTTTTATCATGAACAATGTGCACAATGTACTATTAAATGTTTCAGCAGTAACCAAGAAAGCTAAACACTTTTCAACTAATAAGAAAATCATTGACAAGGAGTTTCAATGACTTGACTTTTCTCTGATGGAGATTTATTATCTCCACTTTAACAAAGCAAGTACATTTACTGAATGTGACATAAAACTGGCCAAAAATAAATACTTGAGGTTGTATCGCAGATGCTTATCTTTGCCCCTTTCTCCTAGTAAAAACCAGGCTACCTATTCTCATTCACATAACCATGTAACAGTATTCCCTCAGTCCTCCTATACTTTTATTTAGTAGCTGCCTATTAGGCTTCCTGTGATATTATTAGTACAACTGATAAAAAAGTTTCTACAGGACTGGATAGCCAGCACCCATTCCCAACACTCCTTAGTCACCTTTTATGACATGCTTAGTAGATTAAAGTGTTACTATTCTTTGCCTCTATTTCGGCCCTGGTAGCACAAAGGAACAATGAGAAGAAGACGCTGGCAGTGGGTAGTGAGGTTTCCTCCACAAGGATCCCTTCGCTTGCTTCACCCTAGACCCAGGGAACTGATATTCATGGGTAGGATATGCACTACAGAAACCAGGGGATAGCATTACTAGGCAGTCCTTGATTTGGAATCTCTAAGGTAAAAGAGGTAAAGGAAGACCAAAAAAAGCACTTGGGGGAAAAGAAATGGAGACAGAAACTAAAAGGATAAAGTTGACATGGAAAGACTGAAAGAAGACGGCACAGGACAGGAAGTCTTGGCGTGGCTTATGCTCCTCAGAGAGCTGAAGGGTTATGAATGACTGGTATAACGAGTGAGGTGCGTATGTACCATAGTAAGCAAGGTATCATAAGGCAGTATGATACTGTGTGGTGCCATGTCCACCCCTCCTTCTAGGCCACCCTTCCTGCAGGTCTCGGTTACTTGTTTCAGGTTGGACTGGATGGTGTGGTCATCACGCAATTGCCTGTATTTCTCCTTGGAGCCACATATGAACAGCAGCAGCTGAAATTGGTAAATGACATGGCTGCAGTTTACACTGATATAAATACATCATTAAGAAGCAGAGAAACTGTCTCACATGCTGTGTGGACGAGTAATTACAAACGGTATGTATAGAATTCAATCAAGAATTCTTAAACTTCTGTTCTTTTTAGATTATGTGAACAATGAATGAAAACTCAGATCAACTTTAAACAGTTTGTTTTTCTACTCCTACATAACTCACCCTTCTCCCCCTCTTTACAACACAGCCTTCTCTCTACTACATGTTCGTCATCATCATCCTTCTCTCTACCACATGGTTAACATCATCATCATCAACATCATCATTTAACACTTTTCCTCTTTACAGGTCACTATAAACTTTCCTGCGTGTACATTCTAATATATGTATTGCTAGTTTTCACAGTCAGCTGTTCTGGTGCATGAAGAGAAAATGGAGTGTCACTGTACTAAAAGTAAAACATAACTGCAAAATGTATAAGCTACCGTAAGCTTTTGTATTGTATAACTTCTTTTATCCTGCTCATGAATAAGGCTTTTAAAGTTGCATTATCACAGGATTTGTAACTGCCGGTTCAATGACAGCTGACAATAGTTTCTTATACTAAAGAACCAACACAGAAATAACGTAAAGGATCCCGTTACACACCTATTGAGGCATATTGGGAATATTGAGTTAGGCTCATATTTTCTTGACCATCGGCACACATGGGGTTATGTGGTCAGCATCACGCCGGCCGCCTTAACCTTCCCAGAATTGCTCAATTCATGAGGCTGGGTTGACCCCGGAGCCGTTTGCAGTCTAAAAAATCCCACCTCAACTGGGGATCAAACCATGGACCACCAAGCTAGAAGCCAGTGCACTAATCACTGCACTACCGTGGCTCCTAACACAGAAATAAACTGGAATTTAAAAATTGCAATAAACCAAGTCAAATCTTGCCCTATGTAGTACCTGCGGGTCTCTGAAGAGACAAAGAAAAACAGCAATACTGCTCTCGCAGGCATGTCTTACAAGGCGACCAATATGAGGCTGTGCATGGTGCTGGCAACTTCATCATGTAAAACAGACGGCAACAGAAAACCCCTGCTGTAATAAGAGTTTATGAATGCTTCATGCCAGCCTCCTGCAAGGGGACTAGCTGCAGGTGGTTTAGCCACATGCGCCATTGAGAGAGAAAAGGAAAATGACTGCTCCCTGAGGTAAGTCATAAGAGGTGACCCCTATAAGGCTTGTATATGGGGGTGGTAACAACTTCCTGTGAAACATTGCTACAGTCCACCACTGAGGGAGCACATGAGTGCTTTGATGCAGGCTTCTTGTGAGTGGGGCCAGCGGCAGCAGTTGTTCCTTAGGGAATGAAAATGGAATAATGATGAAGTAAAGGCTTACATAAAAAGAGTCCTCCTATGCTGTGCAGTCTGCTTATGCTCCTTGATTGCCATGTTATAGCACCAGGTGTGTTCATATTTATTGATATTATAACATTTTTCATATTTTTTACTTAGTTCTTCATTTCTTTCCTTTCTGTTTTTGTTTGTTTGTCCCCGAAGAAGGCCATAATGTAGGTTTTTCCTTATCTTTTGTCCTAGTAAGACGTATGATCTTTTTTTTTTCTCCCTACCCTACTGTTTACATAAAAGAGTGAACACTGACATTTTGAAAAATAACGTAATCTTAGCAGGACAAATATTTTGGTTTAATAACCTGTTTTAGCCATTATGTCTGAAACTGAAGCAACACAAACATGCAAATGAGCATATCACCTCATAGCAAAATGGTTACTTACCTTTCTCACTTGGCGTTTGACAAATGGAGTCTGCTGAGTCAGCATATACTGCAACAAAAACATAGACTTATTTAACCACTAGATGAATCAAAACCAGCAGCCATATCATGGCACAAAATTACCTATTTGTTTGGGGTCTTTCTTAAAGATAGCTGAAGGAAGATTATTCTTAAACTGGACGGCATGTTGATTCCAAAAGTGATTTCTGTACAGCTTATTTTATTATGAAAATATTTCTTTTAAACTTCACCTTACCACTAACTTGAGTAAAGGTAAGGATCCCGTTACACGCCCATTGAGGCATATTGGGAATATGGTGTTAGGCCCATATTTTCTTGACCATCGACACACTAGGGGTGACGTGGTCAACATCACGCCGGCCGCCTTAACCTTCCCAGAGTTGCTCTGGTACCCAGTTGGGGCTGGGTCGACCCAAGAGCCGTTTGCGGCCTAAAAAAAATCCCACTTCATCTGGGGATCGAACCATAGACCACTGAGCTAGGAAGCCAGTGCACTAACCACTATGCTACCGCGGCTCCCTTTGAGTAAAGACTTCTCACATTATATTATGAGTTACATATATTTTTTTTAAATGACTTTATTCAATATGAATAATTAACATGTATTAATATATCTTCCTTCCCCCTCCATACCCATCTTAACCACTCATATTAATCTTGCTGCTGGATCTCAATGTATGCTCTAATCTTGCTGTCAGAGGTAATCCTTTGTTTCCTGAGTCTTACCAACTTATCTTTAAAACACCAATGTGAAAACTGTTGGCTATGAAGTTTGCTACCCAGTTTTCTAGAGGTTATTAGCATTTTATCACCTCTTGACCATAATAAGCCACACATACTTTAACTTAGCCTTCTTGGGAGTGAAAGATAAACTACTTAAGTGAGTCAAAATCTGAGTTGGGACAGAAAAATCAACTCAACTCACCAAAATTCTAGTTAACAAGAATCATCTAATACTAGAGATCTAATACTAGAGCTTGTTAACAAAGACAAAACAGATGACTGTTCCCAAAAAGCAAGTTGTTTTACATTCAATGAAAATTGCTAAGTGGTCTGCACCATATGTATGTGTGTATTTATGTATGTGGTGGTAACAGCCCTCATTAAAGCTGTATGAATTTATGTAAATTTACTTTATGTAAATTCTAATGATTCTCCTATATGCCATATTGTATTTTATTATATCATGTCAGTACATATAAACGTATTTTCTAGAGAATAAAGATTCTGATATATTCATATTTGAATGCTTTTTTTTTTTAAGTGCTGTGTTAATTAAAAACTGATGATGAATGAACGGAAAAACTTTATTTTCAAAAGGTTAAGAATTGGGTGTGCAGGTCCATCTAACATTCTGTCCTTCCTTTCATTTATCTTGCAAACTATATCCTATCATTCCCACATGTTACTTTAAGCATTAATTTAAAGGCATGCAACATTATAAAGGTAATATAACAGCATACATTTACATTATCTAATCATAATCAAAATTCAATGTTTTTTTTAAACAAACAAGAAAGTAATGAAAACAAAACAAAAACAACAACAACAAAAGAAAAAGTAATATTAGAAGATCACTGATGTACAATTTATAATTGTGGAGAACAAAAGGCAAGGGAAAGATGCTGGGGAGAATAAACAGTGATGAAACAAGTTAACAGCATCATAAGTCAACCACTGTTCTGAAATCCCCATGGTAAAAGCAATAGAAGAAGATCATAGAACACACGAACAAGACAAGTGAAGTCAGATATAAGAGGGACAATGAAGAATAGAAAGAACTTGAACAAATGCTGTAGCACAAGAGTAAAATGGCATGAACTAGCTGAAGGCCTAAAGTTTATATGGAGCTCAAAGATAAAAAATTGAAGAAGTGTTCTTAATCTATTCCACCACATGATTACCTTTATCTTTTCAACAGTGCACAAGCCCAGGCATACAGGCATGCAGCATAAATATGTGCCACACACTCTCATACATGCCACTGTACACACACATGCATACAAACAAGCATTTATATATATGTATGTATACATACAAGCATGTACACACACATTCTTACACACAAAATGACCACTTACCTCAGATAACAGCTCATGCCATTTTGTATCAAACACAGACCCATGAAGCTTTTGGTCATCAGCAATTTTCTTCAGCTGTGAAAAAAAGAATACAATGCATTTAAAATCAAATGAAACCACACATGCACAAACACAAATAAATATATAAAACTTAAGGGAACAACAACATGCATATAAAACAGGAAGATAAAAAATGTATACTGAACATATGACGTATATTAAAATATGTTTAAAATAATGACATGTCAACAGTAAAGGAAATAAGAATGCTACATAAAAATAATCATAGTTATTTTCCTTTTTTGCTTCCTACAGACAACGGAGCCACCTGCTGGTCTTCTTGTAGGAAGCATTCCCAGGATCTTGCAGGTGGTTTTTGTGTAGCAAGTTGTTTTACATGATAAGGTTGCCAGCTTTATGCACAACTTCATATTAGTCACCTTGTATGACAAACCTGAAGGACCACTAGTCCTGACTCACTTCCATATGTGAGGGCTGGCTCTTGATAACAACGACATACAGAAGTAAGAGGGAGCTCACACACATAATTGAGAACAAATTGAGCAAAATTAGAATAAGAGCGGGACCCAAAGACGCAGCAACAGAGAATGCAGTCAGCGACCCATAGCTTGACTGCTTGCGTCAGGGTCAGCGAACCAGAGCTGACCAAGACCCTACTCCACCTCCACGTGGTGGTCCTGGAAACAGGCTGCATCACTGCAGTCTGGCTGAGAGAGTAGGGATCAAAGAGGGAAAGCAAACCCGGTTCCAAAAAAATGCTGTGCTGAAGTCAGATGTGCCGGCCGAAAGGCACAGATATCGTAGCTCCGCTGTAAACATACACAACGCAACCAATGTCCTTTTCAGGACGAACGAGGAAAAAGAAGAAGAATAAGAGCTGTCATTACAACAGTAAGGAGTTATCCATCCATTTTCATTGAAGTCGCCTCATTTCTAAACAAGACAAAAATAACAACACTCCAGTTAGTACTTTTTCTGTGTGCCAAGTTTGAATGGTAGCTAATGTAAGTGAATACTGTACGTGTGTATATGTGTGTGTATATGTATGTGTGTGCGTGTGTGTGCGCATGTTGAGGGTAGGGAGAATGATGAAACAAATGCACAAAGAATATGGAGAATATCATAAAAATGTGCAGTACAGAAAAGAGAATGATGAAATACCATGAGAATGAGTGAGAGAAAGAAGCACAGGAGGCAAGACAGTAAATTAGTTTAAAAAAAAAAAAAAAAGACTGAAGAGTGAGACTCTAAAATACACAAACAGGGCAATCAACACAATAATGGATATAACAGTAAGGTACAGAAAGAATGTATTAAGAGTGACAGAGATAGTACCTGATATGGCAGCCTGAGTACCATCTCTGTCAGTAGCTGTGGATAATCTTGGAACACATCATTGGCATGGCCTTTGACATACTGACGCAGGAAAAAAGGTGACATGTCTGGGGGAGCATGGGATGGGTGTGGCTTCAGCAGCTGACCTGGGGCATTAGATGTGTCCTCCTGAATACGGAAAACATCAGATTAGTACTCGTGAAATCTTATTCATGTCTGGAAAAATCACACCTTTAAAGTCAAAATATAATTTGAATGCAACATTAAGAAAAACACAAACTGTTTCTCATTAAACATAATAGAGATATATTCCATTTTTAGTTAGGAATATAAGTGCCAACTTTCAAGGTCTGTCGCAGCTGCCTTCTCAGCAAATTAAACGAGATAATAAAATTGTTCTACATTTAAAAAAAACATGCTAATATGTAACTGGTAAAAGACTATTTTAGAGATCTCTTGTTTGTTACTTCCCTTTGGAATGACCGTTCATTGTTGTTATGTGTTTAAGATCCCAAGGGAAGTAACTTAAACAAGAGATCTCTAAAATAGTCTTTTACCATGTAACCTTAAGAAGAATATGTTTATTTGATGTTTGCTAATCATAATAATCTTAAACTAATCATATTAATTTTGAGAAAAAGACAGAAGACTCTGCAACCTCATGCATGTCTTAGCAGGTGATTAATATGAGGTTGTGCATGGGGGCTGGTAACCTTACATTATGTAATTGCTGCAGACACTACTGCTGCAAGAGTAAATAAATTCTTTTAGAAAGGCCGGGACAGTTTCCGTGTCAATAACCACAGTTTTAACATTATTTACATACTTCCTGCAAGAAGACCAGAAACAGCAGTGGGGGCTCTGTTCTCCAAAAGGAGCAAAACGGATAATGAGATGAAGAATGATCCATCAAAAAAAAAGCCATTTGCATAGGCCAGTGATGTCACATTTCCATTTATCTCATCCACCTGCCATTTTCTCAACCTCATCCCTGGTGTACCTATTATCTTTTGGTTCTGCCATAGAATTTATCCTTCCACTTCACGTGTTCCTTAAGTCTTCCCTCATTCCTGTCAGTTCCTTGTTAGTGACTAACTAGTTATTCAGCAGTGAAGTTTGTCAAGTGTACATCCAATTCATTTTCACTAAAATTTTTTTGATACTTCATTTTTCTGTCCTAGAGTTTCTCACTTCTGTCATCCAGTTTTTAGGATCCTTCTTAACAATATATTAGGGAGCCGCGCTGGTGTAATGGCTTCAGCGTTGTACTGGCGACCAGGTGTTCATGGTTCAAACCCGGGCGACAGCGTTTGAAGAAATGTTTACGGCCGGAAATTTGACTGAACAGCCTGAACGGCTCCTGTGATAAACCCTCTGTGGATGGGAAAGAGCGAAGCTCCTGACCGGGTTGGAAGGAAAGTCCTCAGGTTCCCCAGCCTCGCAATGACATGTCATTGGGCCGAAGGGCTGAAAGCCCAAGTGCCGCTGGTTAAAAAAAAAAAAAAAAAAACAATATATTAAGAATGTCTGTAGTCTTTTTTAACATAGTCAGTTGCCGTAAATAGTTAATATTTATAAAGTTAAAACTAATCTACAGGGTGACTGAACAGTCCCTTCTTATTTTTAAATTATTATAGCTCCTATCCAACTCATTAATATGAAACTAACGTCACAATAAAGACGGTTAACTGCCATTTTGTTAAACAAAATTTTATGTCACATTAACATAAGAACTCAGCTTGAGATCCTATTTGCTCAACACATGATTTCATAGTGGGCAGCACTTTCTGCTATCTCTTGTAACGTCAGATTAATGGCTATTTTACATTTTATTTTGTTGCTGGGAATAAAACATAAAACTTTATTTTGTCAAATGGCAGTGATTGCTCACAGTTTAGACACTTATTTCATGGGCATCCAAAGGGTTAAACGTTGGATATAAAATTTTTTAAAATAAGAAGTGACTTTTCAATCGCCCTGTAAATGTAGCTTTCTTCCTTGATGTCTAAATTTACCTATATTTCTATCTGCCAAAAATGTTGTCCTTGCATTTCCCCATTCCTTCCTTTATATCTAAAATAGGTTCGCTGATCTAATAACACTGCTCAAACCTAAAATCGTATTCTTAGCTCAAGTTTATTTTTACATAAGTGACATAATACCAATACACCTCCTAAGTTCTGAAGTTTTTTTCCCCAAAAGAGAAGCAAGTTTTGCAGCCTAAACTGAGTCTTATTTAAAAACAAAAAAAGGGGGTGCAGAACATTACTTTTAATAATTAATTAAAAATAAAATTACTAACTGACCTCATCAGCATTGTAGTTTTTCCAGTAGGGAAGTAGGTTTCTCAGAACCTGCAGGCAGTATGGGATTGTGCCAGACTGCAAAAGGGCAGATGCTGTCTTGCTGCTTATAAAAGATGACTGATGATTTAAAAAAAAAAAAGGTCAATTTACTGCTGAAATTTGTGCTACAAGAAACAAACAAAAACAAAACAATATTATAAGAAAGGAAAGAAAAAATTACATGAAAATCATTTAGTTGAAAGGCTACACAATTTTTTTAAAAAGACAGCATGAACTGCTGATCACCAAGAGCCTAAAGAAAAAAAACATGCATACATGTGTGCTCACTCTTTTGTGAACACTTTTCCACAAAAGGGTGTTATAAACTTTTAAAATAAAAAAAAGGATAATTTAATCATCATCATCATCACCCTTCAGCTGCCCAAGGAGCATAGGCCTCCAAAAAACATCTACCAAGTCTTCCTGTCCTGAGCCGTCAGCTCAAGGTCTTTCTGTGTCTTCTTCATCCACTTTATGTCTGTCTCCTGTTCTCTTCTCCATGTGTTCTTTATGTCTGTCTCCAGTTCTCTTCTCCATGTGTTCTTTATGTCTGTCTCCAGCTCTCTTCTCCATGTGTTCTTTATGTCTGTCTCCAGTTCTCTTCTCCATGTGTTCTTTATGTCTGTCTCCAGCTCTCTTCTCAATGTGTTCTTTATGTCTGTCTCCAGTTCTCTTCTCCATGTGTTCTTTATGTCTGTCTCCAGTTCTCTTCTCCATGTGTTCTTTATGTCTGTCTCCAGTTCTCTTCTCCATGTGTTCTTTATGTCTGTCTCCAGTTCTCTTCTCCAAGTGTTCATGTCTGTCTCCAGTTCTCTTCTCCATGTGTTCTTTATGTCTGTCTCCAGTTCTCTTCTCCATGTGTTCTTTATGTCTGTCTCCAGTTCTCTTCTCCGTGTGTTCTTTATGTCTGTCTCCAGTTCTCTTCTCCATGTGTTCTTTATGTCTGTCTCCAGTTCTCTTCTCCATGTGTTCTTTATGTCTGTCTCCAGTTCTCTTCTCCATGTGTTCTTTATGTCTGTCTCCAGTTCTCTTCTCCATGTGTTCTTTAATCTCCCTCTACCTCTCTTACCCTAGGGATTCCTGAATAAGATCTGCCTGCTATTGTTATCAACTGGTTTTCTCAATGTGTGTCCTATCTATCTCCAGCATCTTCTTCTAATCTCTTGTTCCACTGGCACTTGTCTGGTTCTTGTCATTAGATCCACGATGATGATCTTGTCATACCACTTTGATCAAGTGTTCCTTAGATGATTTAATACATTTTCAGAAATACTGTATCAAAAGTGTTGTTGACTGCAATGATATGTGCAAATCAGTCTGTAATGTTAGCCATTAGATGGCAGGCAATGAAACAGTTAAAAACAAGAATTTCTCATGTTCTGATATTTCAGTTCTGTGACACTAATAACAACTACTTTAGCTCATCCATATACTTCAACGATAATTTTAAATGTATTTGATGTGAATGGCTAACCAAAGATTGGTTTTGGTATTAAGGAGTTGGCCCAGTGGCGGCGGGTTTAGTACCAATTTTACAGTTTGCACAACGGACGCGTAAAAAACTCCGTATAGTAAGATCAAGTGCTCCGATCTCCTCCCTTAGATCACACAAGGAGGATATCAGCACATTCATTGCATGAACTCTGTAGCACCGGTGAGGATCCCAATACGTGTATTCAGGAATCACACATTCTATAAATATTTCTGTGGCAGGTAGGTTTTTCCTAATTTTGTAAATTTTGTCAGGGCAGCAGCCATATGGCCTAATCTTTATGATTTCCAACTGCTCAGGGACTTTTAAAGTGCATATCTTGCAAAAGGGACCTCCTATTTTTTCACCCTTATCCGAGAAGGCTAGGCATTCAATCTCACTATCCAGGGAGATCAGGGGAGAGTATGACATCATTCGGACCCACAGGTCCTGAAAAAATTTCAATCAAATATATTCCCTGTACTGGGAACCAAACCCAGTACCTTTAGAATTAGTGGCAGACGCCATACCTCTTAGCCACTCTAATCCCCTAACCAAAGATTACTTGAAATAAATTATTATAATATATATTCTTATTACTGATAGTACAAATACAAATAAAATGAACTGGGCAGCCACAAATACTTTCATGAAAATGCATTAAAGAATGGTTGGGTAACCTATGCAGAAAACAGCACAACATTAACCATAGATTACTATTTCTTTGAACCTGATATTTTACTCTTCAAACCATATATGTATATCTGACGTAGAGTGTGCACAACGAACACCTTTCCAATCTCCCTGTTTTAGACTCCCTTTGTTATGTAGCTCAACCATCTCAATAGGACTGGCAATATAATGTTCACTAAAGCTGGGGAGATCTGTAAGTGGTAGCTGTGAACTTGTCTGCTCTTACTCTCCAATCATGTTTACAATTTTTACTGTGCCAACCTATTTTTCTATGTAATCTAATTCCAATAATGGACAATAAAATCACCAATAAGAGTTCTAAATTTTCAATGAAAGTAAAAATACATTACGCTAAGCAGTTGAAACAACATCTGGGTCAATTTAGCAACATCAAGATTCAGTCAACAATTATTGTGACATACCTCACTAGAGTACTTTGACCCTGACCTTGACCTGGATAACAGGACACTGACCAGTCTGAGCAAGATCAGCTTGACTTCAAAGTGGTCGCTCCGGCAGGAAATCTGTTCTAAGTCCTGGAAATTATGATAAAAGAACATTGTTTTTATCTACTTCCAAGCTAATAATAACAACAATATCTATTAACGATCTTGTCTTAACACAAGTCTGTAGCCATATTTGTTCTCCATTTTACAGCGTCGGGTTTCACAAATGTTCTTGTGTTTATGCAGATCAATAATTTTGTTTTATATTTGTGTTAAACAGGTTTGATAAACTTCCACCTATTTTACACTCATGTGTGGTGTGAAAATGAGTGAAAAAGGTGACAAGGTTTAAGATATTTTATACATGTCTAGGTGAAACAGGCCCCGTGCAGTTCAGGAAGGGGGGCCCTCTCTGCTCTGAGGATACAAAGAAAAAACAGGCTACTGCTTCCTCAGGCCTGCTGTTAAAAAGGAGAACTAGTATGAGGTTGTGCATGAGACTGGCAACCTCATCAGGTCAAAGATATTGCTACAGAAACCACAGCTGCAAGAGGTTTGTGTTTTTGTGTAGGCTTCCTCAATGGGGAAAAAAGGGGAGGGGCATCTGTAGTGGTGTTCCATGATGATGATGATGTCAATCAATACCCTTTAGCTCCCCAAGGAGCATAGGCCTTCAACAAACACATACCAAGTCTTCCTGTCCTGTGCCATCCGCTCAAGTTCTTTCCATGTTTTCCTCATCATTTTCACCTCTGTTTCCAGTTCTCTTCTCCGTGTGTTTTTTGGTCTACCTCTGCCTCTCTTTCCCTGTGGATTCCAGAACAAGGACTGTCTTGTAATGCTATCAACAGGTTTCCTCAATGTGTGTCCTATCCATCGCCAGCGTCTTCTTCTCAACTCTTGTTCGACAGGCACTTGTCTGGTTCTTGTCATCAATTCCACATTTTGACTTTGTCATACCATTTCAGTCCTGCTATTCTAAGCAAGCACCCGGATGTAGAAGGATGTAGAAGATGATGTAAAACAGTAAAATGCATTCAGGTTTTTTATATGTACCGGTGAGAAATACACAGATAAGCTTTCAGATTTACAAAATTTAAGTTTGAATGAAACAACAGCCATGAAAGGGACGGAAAGATCTTGAATCGATGGCTCAGGACACGAGGGCTTGGCAAGTTCTTCCTGAGGACCTGAGCTCCACAGGGAGCTGAAAAGTACTGATAATGATGATGATAATGATGATGATGTATGAAACAAAGTGCATACTACATTTCTATTTTCATATCTTACTTAAGTTGTTCCTCTCTGACCCTGGGGTGTAGAGGTTTGCCAAAGAGAGCGCCATACTATCCTATCAGCTGTCTTCCTCTTGGTCTGGTTCCAATCTAGCCCTCAATCTTTCAGAGATTGTCTAACATTGTCCTCCCATTGAATTCTGAGTCGACCTGGAGGTCTGGATCCCTGGTTTCTCATATTTGTTGTGGTAGCCAATCTTCTTCCATTCTGCATACATGGCCAAACCATCATTTGGACTGTTCCACATGGTTCTGCAGGGGCTGGGTTTTGAGGACATGATGTTTCGTCTGGTTGCGGACAATATCTCTTCTTGTTACTTCAACAACCTTCCTTGTCCCCAACGTACTTTAATATCAGTTAGTGATAAAATAATTCAGATATAGTCTACACAACTATGGCTTTTCTGACACCACATTCCACATCCCAGTGGATCTACCCATAGGAGTATAAATAACAAAGACATATAGATAAAAAGGTGCATAGTGACACTAACTGTGCCTGAAAGATCCAGCTCTCTGATGATAGTGGTCAGGAACAGATCCAAAATTGCCCTGTCCTTATCTTCATCAGACTCAAGGTCTGTGGTCAACATCAGCAGCACCTGCAGAAGATTATTCCATTTCTTACAATTACGTTAAAGATTAAACTACAGGTATCTCTCTAACTCTCCAAGGCAAAGTTTATTTTTCACAATGCAAAAAAAATAAATAAACAAACAGAATCAATGAGGTATCATATGCACTCTAATCCAGATATCTTAGAACAATTTTGGAAATTATGTTATATGGAAGAATAATGCAACAAGATTACCATTTAACAAAACTAATAACTTGTTGCTTATTAACACTGTTGTTTAAATTTTATTTCAGTGTGTGGTTACATTTACAGTTTAATTTCAGCAGATATTAGATTCTGCCAGGATAAGAGACTTGTCTTAACTGCTTTTCCTTGACCAATTCTACACATTTTAAGTAATGTTGGGATTTGTACAATTTAAGGGAGCTTGCAAGGATCTATATTTGTTCACTTTAGGATACATGAAATAAGACTTGCTTGAAGCAGGAGTTACACATAGTGACATTTACTGATAATGACCAGTTGTTTTTTTTTTAAATTTGTTAATGCTTATTCTGTTTTTGAAATTTATGTCCTTCCATGTGCAGTCACTCCTCATGAAAGTGGTATTATCAAAATGTTGGATAACAACTCTCATGCTTTTCTACAACTGCTGTAGTTAAAGTTTTTCACTTGTAGTTAAGGTACAAAGTGATGAGGAAGACACAAAAAGACTTAGTCCAATTTTTAAAAAAGAGAAAAAAAAGACAGAGAATGATAAAAGAGAATTAACCATTATTTTTTAAGAAGTAAAAAAAGACAAACTGACTGAAGGCCACTGTAGCCAATACTCTTATTTTGTACATCTCTGTATTGTCTGAGTGGCTACAGAACTGGCCTCTTGCAGCAAAGGTGCTGGGTTCAAAACACGGTAGCGTCATGCTCCTGTCTATCCAGTTGTAAATGGGAACCTGACTTTGCTCTGTAGTTAGGGAAGGAAAAGGTAGCAAAGAGGGGAACTAGTCACCCCACCTCACGATGCTGGACCTAGTATAATGAAGTCTCTAACACTTCACTCCCCTACGGAAGTATCTGTTACAGGACGACCATTATCTTTACCACTGATGTTCTCCATAAGTGTGATTTTGAAAGTTAGCTATGGTCAATGGTTTACTTACACGAAGTACATCTTTTAGATCAGACTGAAAATATATTGACTTGACTTTGATCCACTGTCACTGAGTGTCAGCTCTCGGTATTATATATTAAATGTCCTATATCTGTCGGTCCAATAAATGTCCTACGCTAGTATAAAATTCTGAAATAACAAGCTTATTTCCACAACAGGACACACCACTCCCCCCAAGTCTGGCCAAGTTCATACAAATACCTGCATAAATGGAATGGCTTGCACCCCTCCAACCTTCTGCACCTCTGGAATGTAGCTTAGCAAGGTCTCCAGAATGCTCAATCGTAAGCCGTGAAGTCTGCATACAAGAAAGAAAAAATAACATGAAAATGTGAATGGCATGTCAGAATTAAAGAACTGGTGACACATGTATGCAGGGATGTGTACTGATTGACGAAATTATGGGTAATGTTTCTGCTTATAATGGATCTGACTACACATTTTAGTAGATGTGTATAAATTGGAAAAAATATTGGTATCTTCACTTTTTTACAATCTGATCACACATATCAGTAGATTTGTGCATCCCTGCTGTAAACAATAATGATGTTTGCCCTCACTTAGAGACACAGCAGCTTTTGTAAATTTTCACAGCAGCTTTGTCAGTCTTGCCTTACAACTCATTTTCAAATCAAATTTTCAAAACTGATCAAGACCTGTTATAGAAACATATCCAAGAGCTGAAACCGTAACAGGTCAATGTGCAATAAAAATTATTCTGCAACTGCCAGAGCTCCATAAACGGCAGAGTAATAAGAATGTACTGAAATGATGTTAGAATGAAAAGGCAATGAGATCCTGTTCTTACTGTTCTGAGCCTTAAATGTTCTTAAATATTCAATTATCTCTTCACAATTTTTCCAGATCTGTTTAGATGTTGTTCTCCCATCCTCTGCTGTAATCCGGCTGATATGTACCCTCAACTAATATTATACATTTGTGTCTTTGCAATGCCTTAACATTCTTTGAGTCATAATGGTTACACAGCTTCACTCCTGGTTCCTGCAGTGAAGCTTTCTGTGGTGTGGAAGCCATATGAGCTGCTGCGACCACTAGTGGCTGTTGAAGAACATGGAAAAATTCTCTTGACAACTGTATATGTTACATCCCACAAGAACAGATGGAAGTTGTTGACAGCATTGTTTGAACTAGAGAGAGTATATTGCTAAAATCTACTAACCCTCGTTGTAACTGGTGTTTATGTATGTGGCTAAGTAGCATGCAACAAAATAACATTTTTCACTGCAAAGTTAAATCAATTTCAAAGTATCTAGATGAATGAGAAGATGGGAAAACATTTTTTGAAATTTCTCACTTTGGACCCATGATGGGCAGGGGGGGGCTGAAAAGTGGCTCTTTGTAGGACATGACAATTCCTTGGGAGAGCCCAGAACCAGAGCACAGTATTTTAGCTCTGCATATTTGGAAAGCCCCCTTGAATTGCGGGGAATGCACAGTATCCTTCATCCTAGCTTGGGACCACATGTGATGATCATTTAAATGCCAGCCAAGATAGAGAAACTAGAGCTCATGACTTCACCTTAACATGTTTCGGAATGGCAGAAAAGCCACAGGGAAAGCCTAGATCCTAGATCTTCTTCTTCTTCGATCCTTAACCGCTGACCGTCAAAGCAGTCAGTGGCCATCACGCCTAGTGGCGTCTTGTAGGGCAACAACAAATTGATTCCACTTTGCACGGTCGGTGGCCATCCTTCGTACAGTGCCCCAACTCTGGTTCATTCTTTGCATCTCAGCCTCCACAGTCCTCCGCCAAGTTGTTTTTGGTTGGCCTCTCTTTCGCTTTCCTTCAGGGGTCCAAAGCATAGCTGTTCTTGTGATGGCATCGGGGTCTCTTCTGAGGACATGACCAACCCAGCTCCAGCGTCTGCCAGCTATGATGGTATGCATGTCCTCTTGCTTGCTACGAGTAAGCAGATCTTGGTTGGTGATGGTATTCGGCCAAAAGATTCGGTGAATTTTTCTTAGGCATGTTGTGTGAAAAGAGGACAATTTTGACATTTCCTTCTCTGTGACTCTCCAGCATTCTGCACCATAGAGAAGCACAGAAAGCACGCAACTCTGGTATAATCTTAATTTTGTGCTTGTGCTGTATTGGGAGGACTTCCAGATGTTATTTAGGCTAAAGAAGGCTGTTCTTGCCTTATTCATTCTGATGTTGATGTCTTTGCCTGCCCCACCGTCTGGTGTTACTATGCTTCCTAGGTATGTGAAGGTATCTGTCTGTACCAGTTGCTGATTCCTTACTGATATGGGCTCAGGGTTGCTCACATTGAGCGTCATGACCTCAGACTTCTTTAAATTGATGTTCAAGCCCACCTGCTGGCTAAATTTATTAAGTCTATCCGTTTTTTCCTGGATGTGTTGATGGGAATGTGCCAGCAGTGCAATGTCATCTGCATATTCCAGATCTTCCAATGTTGAAAATGTAGTCCATCTTATTCCTCTTGGACTGCCCTCTGTTGTCTGGCGCATCACCCAGTCTATGACTGTTAAAAATAGAGTGGTTGATAAGGGGCATCCCTGTCGTACTCCTGTCTTCACCTCGAAGGTTAGGTTGCTCTGCCCAACACTACACGTAAAGTTGGCATAGAGGCTTTTTATGATTGACACTATGCAGCTTGGAATTCCATAAGCCCTCAGTATTTTCCATAAACTGTCCCTATGTATGCTGTCAAAAGCCTTTTCAAAAACAACAAAATTTATGTAAAGCTGTCTTTGCCATTCTGAGCACTGCTCTATAATGTTCCTGAGAGTGAATATATGGTCTACACATCTTCTGTTCTTTCTAAATCCTGCTTGTTCTTTCCTCAGTTTGTAGTCTACTGCCTTTGAAATTCTCTGTATAATTATCCTGCCTAGTATTTTGTTGGGAACTGAGAGAAGAGTGATTCCTCTCCAATTATTGCAGTCTGAAAGATCTCCCTTCTTGGGCAATTTGACAATTATTCCTTTGTTCCACTCTGATGGTGTTGTCCCTGTTTTCCACACTTGTGCAAATAGTGGTTCTAATAGTTCTGCTGCTAGCTCAGGGTCTGTCTTAAATAGCTCTGCATTTAAGTTATCATGGCCCGGAGCTTTACCGTTCTTTAACCCTTTGATTGCTGTGATGATTTCTTCTTTTCGTGGAATGTCTGTATTTACATCTAGATCGTTTTCAGCCTCAGGAACATTCAATTGTGAGATCCTAGATCTACAGTGTAGATAATAGCAAGGAGTCTTCAACTTGGTATTAGCTGCAAAAGACTGAGAAGCTCAGCAGCACTAATTAACACTTTGAGTGCCATAGTCACCGTTTGGTGACAAGGCCCTATTTTTCATAGAGTACCATTGTCACCTTTTGTTGTCCATATAGCATTAGCATAAAAAGTGATCCAAAAAGACGCAAGCCAAGGGAAGTAACTCTACTTTATTGAGCAATGGTCGTTGGCGGCATGAACATTTTTTCCACGTGTTTTGATTCATGTTTGAATGGAATTTTTCTTAAAAATGAGTGAAATGGTTGAATGTTGCAATGATTCTCAGCTGACCTTTGAAAGTGACAACAGCTGGTCTAGTTTGATGCAGGGCAGCCTAAAACTAGTGAAGGGAAACAGACAGTGCCAGCCCTTGTTTAGCAATCGTGAAGGTGCCTGAGGTGGTCACGGTGATTTTCAGGGTCATGGTATGAATCAGGGGCTTAGAAAACAACCTGCTACTATGAGGGGCCGTGGCAGAGAAGTTGCTGATGAGTTTCAGTGAGACTAGTATGACTTTGATGACCCCTCTGTGAGCGTTAGGGTTAGATTTACAGAAAGCAGAAGAGAGTTTCCTGTAATTTTGAGGGAAAAAAAACATGAAGATGAAGCATGGCAGTTCACCTGTTTTTGCTAAGTCAGAAAACATGGTTGCCTGTATGTGGCATGATACAAAACGCGTGAATTTGCTGAGCACAGTTCACACAAACAATGTTGTTGACAAAAGTATCAGATCCAGACATGAGGGGAGGATTAAGGACAGTGGAAAAACCTGTCATGGCAGATGTTTATAATCACAATTAAACTTGCAAAAAAGGGAGGAGAATGTGAACAAGAAGATAATGAAGTCACATACTTTGAGAAAAAGAGAGCTATCCAGACTATCAGAAGAGAACAGAACCAACCCAAAGACGACTATCACACTCTCGACCGGCAGGGACAGACAACTATTTTTCGACTCAGGACAGGGCATAACAAACTGAATAAACACATGCACAAGCTACGATTGTCTGCTTCACCACTGTGCACATGTGGATTAAACGAACAAACTGCTGAGCATGTTTTGTCCTCTGTATGACAGTTAAGAAAGATATCAATGGCCCAATGACTCAACACTAAACTCAAAGCTATATGGAGTTAAAGAGGAACTTCAAACAACAGTCGAATTCATCATGAGAACTCGTCTGACGGTGTAATCATCAAAGATGCGATCGCAAGAAGAAGAAGAAGAAGATAATCACAATATAGGTGGTGTAGATCATTTGAATCAAAGGCTGGTGAATTACTTTTACCTTTATCGCTGCTTCATATGGTATCATCCAATTTTTCATTTTGTCACAGATGCCCTAGTAAACAGATAAATTCTGTACTATGAAGCTGCCAACCTCCAGCCACACCAAAGCAATTTAGGCTCAAAATTGCTGAAGCTCTGGGATCAGATTATCCAAGAAGCTGACACCACAAGAAAGTGCAGGCCACCAGTGCTTCAGTGAAAATTGAGACTCGTTGCCGAAGAACATACCGACTTCCTCCCACAGCAGTATGAAGACAGTTCACATCGACCAAGATGCATTGTTTGTAATTCTGCTGGATTGAGAATTCAGACAAGATTCTTTTGTACTGAATGTGAAAAACCACTCTGTGTTGTGCCCTGCTTTTCAATTTTTCATAAGTGTGAGGACTATGCTGCTGCCAGGAAGGAAATAGGCCCCCAAGGCCAGAGAAAAAAGCAACAATAATTGCATAATTGACCATTTTTAGGTTAGACTAACACATCCAGCTGAAGCAAGTTGACAATTATGTATTTTTTCATTTCTTTTTGCATGAAAACATGCCAGTGCCTCATGAATATTTCTCTTTTGTCATTACAGACCCTGGAATTTTTGTGTCCATTTGAAATAGCTTTTCAACCCCAATATCATTCAAAAGCATATAATACTTGCTATTTTTTTTATAAAGAATGTTCACTGGAACTAATCTGGGAAAGTCTGATGAGTTTTGAGATGATTATAATATTTTTTATACTTTTTTCAATAGTGCATGCCACTTTTTGTCTATTGCCTCATTAATATTCAAAATGGCCACCATGACCACATGACCTGAACACAAAACAAGGTCAGCACACGACACTTTATCCACTTCCAATATCATCCTGAAAGTTTCATGTCAATCTGTTGACTCACTCAGACTCAGTGAATTTTTTAATTTCATCACCTCAAACAGGAAATCTTTCCTAAAAACCCTTCGGACTTGAAAATAGTTGCTAAATGAGAAGCCTTAGTACCCAAATTGTTAAACAACAACTTTAGTATAAAATTATTTTATGGGTATGAATTTCTAATTTGACCAAAAAATATATTAAAAATATTGAGACCTACCAGAAATGGAGTCTACTGCACTACCTCCACTCTCCGAGCCTGCTCCACTGCCACCACCTTGTTCTGCTGGTGAGGTTCTGAGAGTTGACCCATCTGTGGCAGCGGTACTGCCGATCTCATCGTCACTTGCAGGGGCAGAGGCTGTAGTATCAGAAAGGGGCTGCTCCTCAAGTTCAAGGTCATCATCATCCTGACCAGCTTGGGATATAGATATGCCCTGAACTGCCAGGTTTCCAGCACCCTGTCCCAGATTGATGCCGAGGTTACTTGCCAACTGGCCAGCTAAGCTACTAGGGATCTGTGCCACCTGTCCACCACCCTAATGATTTAAAAAAAAAAACCACCAATCAAGAGAAGGATGATGGAAAGAATCACAAACATGCTTCAACAACATTTTATTTTTTTCCATATTCGGGAATCAAACTGGACATTCTCTAATGTTACTGTTCCACTCTACCCTGGAGTCACCTAATACAGAAACTGAAGGAGAGCAGCTACTACATTCTTGCTGCATGCTGTACCACAAAATGATGATGATGATGACTCATTTACGTGTTGTATCTTCAAAGCATATTTTAAAAGCAAAAGCACTAGTCAGGTAAAAGTCTACTCGATGTCTACTAGCAAATAAAAGCACTATGCTGGCATCTGGGTTAGTCAAAGAGACTTTGAATACACTATGGTGATATGAATATGTAATAATAATAATAATAATAAATTCTTTAAGCGCCAAACACGGCGCATAAGGCAGAAACCAGTGCTCTCCAGGTTGTTCGTTGTGACGCCACTCCTCTTAGCTCTTGCACATTATTTAGGCCCAACGTTCTTCCTTCTCCCCCCCCGGGGGGGCCCCCCCCCCCTATTATTGTTCTGTTTCTGAGTGTTTCTTTTGGTCTTCCTTTTTTCCGCTTACCCTCAGGAACCCAAGTGAGCGCCTGTAGTGGTATTCTGTTGTTTTGCATTCGTAGGACATGACCGATATATGACCATCGTCTTTTCCTTATATAGTCGGAGACATATTTCTGCCTAGAGTCTTCTCTTATTTGTCGATTAGTCTTGAATTCTTTCCAACTGATGTTCATGAGTTTTCTAAGACATTTGTTCTCGAATGTATTCAGCTTGTTCTCCAATGATTTTGTTATTTTCCAACTCTCACAGCCGTATGTTAACACTGAGATAACATTTGAATTAAACAGACGAAGCTTGGTATGTATATTCAATGATCGTAATTTCCAAATGTTAGATAATCTATTGAAGGCGCTAGCTGCCAAAGCAATTCTAGTATGGATTTCTCTTGTTGTGTCACCATCCTGAGTCATTTTACTGCCTAAATAATTGAAACTTTCAACTTTCTGTAGTTTTTCCCCGTTCAAGATGATATCAAAGGTCTCGTTAGAAAAGTTCATAGCTTTAGTTTTAGAGGCATTTATTTGGAGACCAATTTTAACCGAGAGATGACACAAATTATTTATTGCTTCTTGGGATTGTCTTGGTGTTGAACTTAAGAATGCTACATCATCTGCGAAATCCAGGTCCCCAGGAATTTTCCATTTGTCCATTTTATACCCAATTGTTCATTGTGGGTATAGTTTCTCTAAACCCAATCAATAGCTATTCCAAAAAGTAGTGGTGACATAATACAGCCTTGTTTCACCCCTGTTTCTACTGTAAACCATTCTGTATTCCCTTTATTTGTTCTAACACAACATCTTGCATTGTCATATAGCGCTTTGATTATATTCACATATTTTGTTGGAAAACCATAGATTGTAAGTATCTTCCACAATGATGGGCGGTGTAGACTATCAAAGGCTTTTTGAAAATCGACGAAGGTGATAATAAGTGGCGATTGCCTTTCCACTGATTCTTCTATAATTGTTCTTAGTGTGAATATTTGATCAATACATGATCGTTTCGGCCTGAAACCCGCTTGTTCTTCTCTGATCTTTTCGTCAGCATGCAATTTAAGTCTTTCTAACATCATGCAACATAATAATTTTCCAGGTACACAAACACACACAAAAAAACCACATTTATTGAAACAATGCCTTAAAGCTGCTGCCAAGTTTCCGCAACTTATGTCTCTAATTTCCTTAACAGATATCTCAGCTTTAAAACATATTCCTATCCCAGCTTTCAGTAGCACCAAACTATACTTGCAATCTATGATGCACAGGCTATATATTACATCATGAGTGTTTTGTTTACTCTAACTCTAATTTTTTCATTTTTGATATTATCACTAAAAACGGTAAGGGACATAATAACTTTACCAAATAGCGTTATTTGTGATATTTATACCCCCATTAAGCTGTACAAAAATTAAATTTGTTTCAGTATCTCTAATAATTTTAAGATAACCATGAACACAAAATTTCCTTCTTCTCATAATGTAATTTTTTGGAGATAGAACAAATAAGTAATAAGGTTATGATAGTACGTAATTTTTTTCAAAGGCAAATCTTTTTCCTTTAATAGATACTTTTCGTTTACACTGGGCTTGTTTCTGCTTCTGAACCAATGATAAAGTGAGCAATAATATATGCTAACATAACAACATGCTTCATAATTTAGCAGCAGACATGAGTATACTATGAATAAACGATTTGTGATGATAAATGTATACACTGATACTGTCTGTGCTTGTGAATAAACATTAAAAATGAGCCACAATAATAAATTCTCCTTCAGAGTTAAGTAATAGCAGACATACTTTTTAATAATGAATCACAACTCAGCTGATGTTAAATGTTTATATTAACAAAGGACTGGGGAATTTTAATGTTGTCAATTTATTTGAACTGAGCGGTCATGAAAGTCTGTTTCCGTCGCACCGCACTACAAATAATTTTATACTAAGCAACAATCATGCCTTTAATTTTAATGGGCACAGAGCTCAATGCCGACCAAATCTACAACTACATTTAAACGTACTTGCTCTTGTAGGCTGAGGGCAATAGCCAGCTCTACCATGGTCTCATCATCTGCATCAGGGGGGATCTCAACCATTGGAGGGAAATTCGGCCCCAAGGCCCACAGGCCCTCCAAGCCCTGAATACCATTGGCCTGGCCAGCACCACCGTCCAGCAAGAGGTTATTATCCTGAATGATGAATAGATTTAAATGTTAAGGAGGTTAGTAAAGATTGGAGGTTAAATCCCCTATACTATGAAGAACGTTGCATGGTAGGAAGGAAGGAAGAGAAGAGAGACAACATACTGACTTCTGAACTAGTCTTCGTTTCGTATCCTTTTGTGTCTTCAATTGTCGCTATCTTATACGTCACTTCCTTCGACGCTTTTGAGTAGCCATCCTCAGTGTTTTATTCCAAGGATCTAGCTAAGTGACTTTGTACTTGTTTTAGTAGTTTTGTTCATTATTTTTTTCGTTTAGTTGATTATTTACTTTCTAGTTTCGATATTTCTTTCAGGTGTTACAATTTTCTTGCATTATTATTGTTCTTTTTTCGCTCATCACCATTGTTGTTTACATTTTCATCTGCTTGTATCGCTCATTTGTTGTATGTTTCTCATCATCGTATGTTTTTGTAGTACCTATATGTAATTCTTGTCCTTGTCACCTGTTTGTAACTGTGGCTGACGAAGGGTAAAACCCGAAACGTCCTGTGTTTCCTGTTCACTGTTAACTTGTAAAACTGATTTCATACCATTTTATTTTTTAATTTATATATTTGTTTCCTTACCAGTTTTACAGCAGCCTCCTCACTTATTGTCATATATTATAGAAAGTTAGCTCTGTTACAAGCATAGCAATACATTTTGGCATAGTAACATTAATAAAATACTCATGATTTTACATAGCAATTCGCTGCAACCAGTTAAGCATCATGAGATAATTCAAGGGACTAAAGTAAATTGTATGACTGTGAATAATGCAATTAGTTTACATGTATCAGCCAGTCCCTCAATATATTTTTTCCCATTGTCTCTTAGCTCTACATTTCACTGTAAGCATAAAGGGCCCATGACCGACCGTCAAAGCAGTCAGTGGCCACGCCTACTTAGGGCAACAGCGGGCCATTGTTTCTCACGCCTATTGGCGTCTTTGCAAATCAATCCATTTGCTTCTAATCCGTCCAAAACGGGTTAGCAGTTACAGAATATTTACCGTATTCCACATATGACCCAGTGTCTATCTTTTCTATTACAGCCCACTTCTAAAGGTCTAAAAACATTACTTATGAAACTGTTTAATCATTTTTCTTACAAGACTGCTTTTGAAGTTCAGCTAAACTTCATTTCTAAAAATGACAGCTTCTAAGCTGCAGTTCAACTACCTTCCTAAAAAATGACTTTTGACTTTTAAAAGCGTCCGATTCACTTTGCAGTCAGAGCAATTTCCTTTCATAGCACTGTTAGGGGTTCCAGGATAAAAACCTGGTAGTGTCTTGCTCCAGTCTACTAGCTGTAAATGGTTGCCTGACTCTGCTCTTGAGTTAGGAAAGGCAAAGGCAGCGAGGCAGGGAAGTGGTCACTCAACCTCATAAAAAAGTTGAACCAAGTATAGTGACATCTCTAAAGCTTCACTCCCCTACGACATGGAATTATATTTACCTGTTTAACTTCTCTATTCTAACAAAGACTACTTCTGAGTTCAGTTTAGCCAGATTTTCTAAAAAGATAACTTTTGAAACCAAATTTTAAAAGACATTTTTCAAGTTATCTCCGCTAGCTCCCTAAAACAACTACTTCTGAAGTTCAGCTCAACTATATTGTTATGAAGGTCACATAGAAGATACATCTCAACCTTACTTACTTACTTAGTCATTCCCCTTCTACCGTGAGGTGTAGAGGTTTGGAAGAGAGAGCGCCAGACCATTCTATCAGCTGTCTTCTTCCTGGCCTGGTTCCATTCTAGTCCTCGGTCCTTCAAAGATTGTCTAATGTTGTCCTCCCAGCGGACTCTGGGTCGTCCTGGGGGTCTGGATCCCTGGCTCTTTGTTTCCCATGCTTGTCGTGGTAGCCGATCTTCTCCATTCTGCAGACATGGCCAAACCATCTTAGTTGGGACTGTTCTATTTGGGTCTGCAGCGGATGGGATTTTAGGCCTTGACGGATCGTCTGGTTGCGGACCATGTCTCTTCTTGTTACTTCAACCACTTTCCTCAGATACCTCATTTCTGAGGTTTGGATCTGGCTTTTGTGGGTTGTAGTCATTGCCCACGACTCGCATCCATATGTCAAGACTGGGACATAGGTGGAGCGGTATACAGCCATCTTCGTTTTCTTACCAACCTCTTTTCTTGCTGAGGAATCCACGATTTATGGCCTGAAAAAGTCTCCCAGCCGCTGCTTTTCGAGTGGCCAACTCTTCTTTGATGCCTCCCTTTCGGTCTATAATAGCTCCGAGATATTTAAAGTGGTCGACCTGCTCCAGGACCTGTTCTCCCAACTTAATCTGATGTTTTCTTTCTTCTCGTGATATCACCATGGATTTTGTTTTAGAGCTGCTTATGACCATCCCTCTCTTCTCCAGCTCTTCCTTCCAGACTTGCAGGTTGGATTGGAGATGTGCCTCTGATTTAGCAATCAGGGCAACATCATCAGCAAATGCCAGCTCCGAAATATAGACCTGTTTCATCTTCCAGTACCCCACTGAATACTTTCTTGTTCTCTCCTTACATGCCTTGATGACATCGTCCATAAGGAGTATGAAGAGGTAAGGTGGTCCTGAACTCTTCTGACTTATGGTTTGCTGTCCTCACATAATTTCTGCAAGACTTGTAGAAGCTCTGTATAGCATGAATCAGAGGTGCTGGAATATTCTTCCTTGCCAAACAGTCCCAAAGTTTGCTCCAGGGGACCCTGTCAAACACCTTTTCCAGATCTATGAAACAAAGATGGATCTCACTCTTATACTCAAGGGCCTTTTCACTCAGCTGTCTGAGTGTGAAGATTAGGTCTTGAGTACTTCGGTTTGCTCGGAATCCGCACTGGACCTCATCCAATTGTGGCTCAGCTAGGCATCGGAGTCTCTGCTCTAGGATTCTAGAGTAGATTTTACCAGGGACACTGAGAAGGGATATGCCTCTATGGTTTCCACATTGTCGATTGTCACCCTTTTTGAAAATTGGTGTTATGATGGCAATCTCCCAATCCTTTGGTATGGTCTTCTTGCACCATGCTGCCTGTAGGACCTTTAAGAGTAATAGGTCGCCTGATGCTCCCATGTACTTAACCATTTCTGGTGTTATACCATCATGCCCTGCTGCTTTGCCCATCTTGATTTTCTCTAGTGCTGCCTTCAGTTCTTCCATCTTTATGTCATCTTCACCATCATTGGTTTTCTCTTCTGTGCTAGTGGTTATCATTTCTGATGCTTCACCATGCTCACCATCCAGGAGTTCTGAGAAATATTCTTTCCATCTTTCCATTACTTCCTTCGGGGCAGTAAGCAATTTGCCTTGCTTGTCCTTTATAAATTTGAGAGGGCATTGTTTTTCTTTCCTCATGTTCTTTAGGGTCTTATAGAACAATTTCTGGTTTTCTTGTGCATCTTTTTCTAGCTTTTCTCCAAATTCTTCCCAAGACTTCTGTTTTGCTGCTAGCACTTTGTTCTTTGCTTCTGTTCTGAGTGTCACATATTCTCTATATTTTTCCATTTGTCCTGTTGTGTTTTTAGCTCCTAAGTATTGTTTCCATGCCATTTTCTTCTCTCTTATTTTCTCTTTGACTTCCTCTGTCCACCAAGGTGTCCTCTTTCTCTGGTTCCCAAGTCGGACTTCACCGCATGCTTCTGCAGCAGCTGTCTTTATGATATCCTTGAATTTATTCCAGAGGGTTTCCAAGTCATCAGGTCGTTCTTCTGTGTTGCTCACTGCTGTAGCAATAAGCCCCTGATATCTGGTCTTAATTTCTGGCTCTCTCAGCTTGTAGCTCTTAATGCTCATTTCTCCTGCTCGTTTACTTGGTTTCTTGCGTGATGTTGGGCAGTTCCTAGGCTGTACATCTCAACCACTTTTCTAAAATGACCACTACCAAAGCTCAGCTTGTCCATCATCCATGTTTGATTTGTAAAAGGACTATTTCCAAAGTTCTGAAGATGGTCACAATTGCAGACTATATCTTCAGTTCAGCTCCAGCATTTCCACTTCCTGCTAATAGAGACTACTTATGCAGGCCAGGGTTTAAAAAAAAATTATAATAAAATATAAGGTAAAGGTAAAGGAACCCGTTACACACCCATTGAGGCATATTGGGAATATGGTGTTAGGCCCATATTATCTTGACCGTCGGCACACGAGGGGTGATGTGGTCGGCATCACGCCGGCCGCCTTAACCTTCCCAGAGTAGCTCTGGTACCCATTTGGGGCTGGGTCGACCCAGGAGCCGTTTGTGGCCTAAAAATTTTCCGCCTCATCTGGGGATCGAACCATAGACCACTGCGCTAGGAAGCCAGTGCACTAACCACTATGCTACCGCGGCTCCTATAATAAAATATACTTACCAATATCTCATACAACTCATCAGGTTCTGGTTCTTGATCCTGTTCATGGGGTGGCGTGACCGCCCCATCTGCTTGAGGAGGAAGGAACTGAGATACGGGAGGGGTGTCTGGCTTGTCCTCTTTGTCATCTTCATTGTCATCATCTGCTTCATCTCCAGGTTCTGGTCCTGTTGAAACAAACATTCACAGAAGCAATGATAATCAATTTTTTTAAATGCTGCAAAATGGCTGGTGCTTCAATAATTACAAAGTCAGAAAATTTGAAGACAGTTATTATACTTAAAAAAACAAACTGTGAAGTAGCAAACAATGTATAAATATATATATGAACTATAAAATAATTGGCTGATAAACAGTTACACTTATAAAAATGAATAAAGCTGCAGATCATACAGAATTATAAAAAGAATGAAACCTGCAGACCAATGATATTGCAAAACAGTAAACTTTACATGAATGTTTAGTCAATAAACAGCTCAAATGAACAGTAACAAATAATTATAATAATAAAGTTGCAAAAGTAGATAAGTTTATACTTGTATACATGCCACAAAATAGTTAAAAGAATAATTACACTAGCCATGCAATAAAACAAAGCTTGAACTCACCTTGTGGAGTAAGAAGAGGAGGGGATGGTATATAGACCCGCCTTCTCTTGTGTCTGGGTCTCAGTACCCGTATAAGGGCCTGACGGCAAGCAAAGCTCACTACAGGGTCCTGAAAAATAAATAAATGAGATAAAAAGGTAGTCCCATAGCAGATACTGCTACTGGGAAATGACGAGTTAGATCCTTCACCATACCAGGTCCAGCATCGAGAGGTGGGGTGACCAGTTCCTCTTCCTCGCTGCCTTTTCCTTCCCTAAGTCAAAGAGCAGAGTCAGGTACGAATTTAAACGTGATTCAAACCCGGTACCTTTGCCGCAAAAGATCAGCGATCTAAGCACTCCATCAATCGAACGCTCAGATAAATGAGGCAGCATTATAATAAATGGTCCTGTGTAGTTCCTGGGGTCCTGTGTAGTTCCTGGGGTCCTGTGTAGTTCCTGGGGTCCTGTGTAGTTCCTGGGGTCCTGTAAAGTTCCTGGGGTCCTGTGAAGTTCCTGGGGTCCTGTGTAGTTCCTCGAGTCATGTGTAGTTCCTGGGTCCTGTGTAGTTCCTGGGGTCTCTGTGTAGTTCCTGGGGTCACTGTGTAGTTCCTGGGGTCTCTGTGTAGTTCCTGGGGTCCTGTGTAGTTCCTGGGGTCCTGTGTAGTTCCTGGGGTCCTGTGTAGTTGCTGGGGTCTCTGTGTAGTTCGTGTAGTTGCTGGGGTCCTGTGTAGTTCCTTGGTCCTGTGTAGTTCCTGGGGTCCTGTGTAGTTCCTGGGGTCCTGTGTAGTTCCTGGGGTCCTATGTAGTTCTCTGGGGTCCTGTGTAGTTCCTTGGGTTCTATGTAGTTCCTGGGGTCCTGTGTGGTTCCTTGGGTCCTATGTAGTTCCTGGGGTCTCTGAAGAGAGATAGTAAAAGAATAGGCCCACTGCATCCTCAGGCGACTAATATGAGACCATGCATGGGGGTGACAACCTCATCATGCAAAACAAACTGCCATAGAAACCAACACTGCAAAAGCATGAGACTCCTTAGTGCAAGCTTCCTGCCAAGGGGACCAGCTACAGTGATGGCTCCATGCTCTATAAGGAGCGCAAGGGAAAATCATGAGGCAGAGATGATTATAATAAATAAAAACCAAATCTATACATTATAAAGCCTGGCACAATTTAATCACAGTCTCACTGTTACATTGCTTCTATCAAAATACTGTGGTTACAATCCTTTACCAAGCTATCGTTAATAAAATGATTCTTAACATTACAGGCATACCTCGCTTTATTGCGCTTCGTTTTACTGCGCTTTGCAGATATTGTGCTTTTTTTCAAATTATTCATGTTTATTTATTAGAACGTGCCTTCTTCTTCCAATAGATTTTGGCTCTCCATCACCAACAAAATTACGGTTCGCTGAAGGCTCAGATGATGAAGATTAGCATTAGTTTTAGCAATAAAGTATTTTTAATTTTACAGTACATTGTTTTTTTTAGACCTAGCACTAATGCGCACTTAATAGACATAGTGTAAACATGATTTTAGGCTTTTATATGCACTGGGAAGCCAAAAAATGGGTGTGACCCGCTTTATTGCGATATTCACTTTATTGCGGTGGTCTGGAACCGAACCAGCAATATCTCTGAGGTATACCTGTATACGCTTCCTCTTTATCATCATTATGTGCCACGGCACAGCATATTAGTATTTCTAAAATTACTTCTCGTTTCCATTTATATCTGCTAAATCTATTGTTGACCTACTTCTGCTCTGTCTTTAGACTGCCTTTCCCAGTGTTGTGTTCCAATTTTCATCTTCTGACAGCACATTTACTAACTGTTTATTGCCTTTCTCGTATCTTTGCAATGATTTGTCTCCCCAACCTCTCTCATGACCTCATCACTTTAAAGTCAAGTAAAAAAAAAAAAGAGCCACTAGCACAAGACAAAAGAAAATAATTTATTATAGATGCACACTTACTGGGGAAAGCAGCATACGGACATAATGCTTGGTGGCCAGCTGGACACATTCTGGATCACACAGAGTGAAGGCATGTATTACTTCAACCAAAGCACCCACTGTCACGTCCAAATTGGTCAGACCTGGAATCAGGAGACACATATCATATGAAATGTTCCAGAAACTAATTGAAAACAACAATTAATAAATAATAACTTCATGCAAACAGACAAACAGAAAATGGTGCACTTTCCACCATTCAAAATACACTTTTGTGTAAAAGTTAATGCTAATGAGAGAGACAAAATTGGGTAAAATATTTACTATTAATAGAACAAAAATTAACAATCAGAGCGGGACAAGTCTGTTAAACCAGTTAAACAGACTGTTTATCTGGTTCACAAATTATGCAATACTCAGTTTAACACTGTTTTATCTGGTTTACAAAAATTATTCTAGCACGGATGATGAGAAACTTGCCTGGTAAGCAAACAGGAGCCAACATGGGGTTGGCAGGCTTGGTAGCATGCAGCCTCCAGAAAGCATCAACCAGCTTGGATGTAAAATGCAGCTTCTCTGAGTCTGTCAGTGAGTACATGGTGGGCACACAAACTTTTTCCTTTACTGGCTCTTTCTGCTTCTCTTCAAGATCTGTGACCTCCAAGACTACAGTAAAAATTACACAAAGATTATAAAGGCTAAATAACATTTTAATCAAACGATAAAGTTAGTATTTTGCAAGTTCATCATCTCAAATGTGAAGTCAGTCCTATTGTATGGCTCTGAGACATGGAGAGCAACAAAAACAACAACCAAAAAGCTACAGACTTTTATAAACAGGTGCTTGTGTAGAATAGAAGGACTGAAATGATATGACAAAGTCACAAATGTGGAATTGATGACAGGAACCAGACAAGTGCCAGTGGAACAAGAGTTGAGAAGAAGATGCTGGCGATGGATAGGACACACATTGAGGAGACCTGTTGATAGCATTACAAGGCAGTCCTTGTTCTGAAATCCACAGGGAAAGAGAGGCAGAGGTAGACCCAAAAAACACATGGAGAAGAGAACTGGAAACAGAGGTGAAAATTATGAGGAAAACATGGAAAGAATTTGAGCGGATGGCACAGGACAGGAAGACTTGGCATGTGTTTGTTGAAGGCCTATGCTCCTCAGGGAGCTAAAAGGTATTGATTGAAGTTCATCATCATCATCTCCGTTTGCTCCTTATGGAACATGGAATTACCACTGCAAACGAATCCCTTGAGGAAGCCTATGCCACAGCACAAACTCTTGCAGTGATGGTTTTTGTAGCAACTTGTTTAACATATTGAGATTGCCAGCCCCCATACACAACCTCATATAAGTTGCATGTTACAACATGCCTGAGGAAGCTTTAGTCCTATTCTCCCATTGTCTCCTCAGAGACTCCCAGGAGCTACACCAGGAATTTTCCAAACTTGTTCTATAATATTGCAAATATGCAGAATGTAAACAGGAAAATCAATAGAGAACATTGCAACCAGAGCTAATCTGATCATCAGAAAATGTTCTTCCCCATCAGACAAGTGTTTCTGCCCTTCAGCTTCTTAACGTTCTTGAGTGTGAGCCCACCTGGCCGTGATTCCCACGTGTCTTCCTATTGATTTGGGGGAGGAGAGGAGAGATAGAGACAGAAAGAAAGAAAGAGAACGAATGAAATCTTTATTTTATCAAGGTAAAGAAGTCGGCATTATTGCCTTTTTACATTTCTGCCCTGCAATAATATAACTCTCAAAGTGTTTTTAAATTAAAACATTCTTAACTTCAGTAATTAGCAATCAATAATATCATTGCATTTAATAACTGAGCAACACACATATATTCTTCTTCTTCTTTGATCCATAACCACCAACCGTCAAAGCAGTCAGCGGCCATCACGCCTGGTGGCGTCTTGTAGGGCAGCAACAAATTGATTCCACTTTGCTCGGTCGGCGGCCATCCTTCATACAGTGCCCCAACTGTGGTTCATTCTTTTTCACCACTGTCAGTCATACGAGCCTGAGACTCCGGATGTCCGTCCCGCATCAAAGTTTTTTCATTTGTCGCTGTTTCCGTAACATGTGCGATTTTTTACACAGACAGGGGTGTCGGCCCTGTGCTAAAACCCCCAACCTGGAGGACCAGGGTACCAGCTTTTGTCTGACCCCTACCCACGCAGACCAGTCCAGCTTGGTTGAACCTACCAGGAGTAAAACTCCCACTGGCATAGTTCTGAGGATTGTCAGGGTACACAAGCTGCCATACCGCTACAAGGTATAGGTACCATTGATGGCAGCACACATATATTCACACACACATAAATGCAAACTCACTCACAAACATATATATAAAGAAATTAAAAAAGAAAGACAGAATCTGAAATTAAATTTAAAACTGAGTAAAAGTAAATACCACTGGTTAGAAAAAAAATATTTAAAGAAAATATTTAAATTTTTATACGTATAAATCGTGTAGACATAGATAAAGCAAATAAAAACATTGCAGATATTAACAAAAAACAACTGTTTTCCAAACACTGACAGCATCATTCTCAATTTCTCTCCAACATTTCTGTCTTGTAGTGTCAACCATTTTCTAATTGTGTACAGGCACAACCTTGACATTTCATGGAAGGACAAAGTGACAAATGTCGAGGTGCTGTCACGTACTGGCATTCAAGGTATGTATACACTGCTTAGACAGCGCTGACTATACTGGCTTGGCCACTTCCACCGTACGGAAGATGGTTGCATTCCCAAAGATATTTTCTATGGACAACTGGCAGATAGCAAGAGAACAATCAGGTAACTGCAGCTGAGGCTCAAAGATGTGTGCAAGAGAGACACGAAGGCACTGGACATAAATCTAGCAAACTTGGGAGGATGATGCTGCCGATCGCACCCAATTGCGATGCTCCCTATGGCACCACCTCAGAAGCTCTCACAGCAAGCAGAAGAGAAAAGGACACACTGAAACGAACACCAGGCAAAAAAAAAAAAAACAGCTAAGGGTTATCACCTCAAGGAGACTTTCCCATAGTCTGTTATGATTGAAGTGGGGTACTTCTACAGGCACATTTAGAATTACGTGACATAAAACAAGGAGTCCTTACTTTTACTGGACTCATGGTTCTCAGCAAACTTAACCAGATTAGCTGGCCTGGACACAGACACAGATCGAGCAGTTACCAGCATGTGTTGGAAAGCCTCCACATCTAGATTCGGAACATCTGTAGACGACAGGCAGGACATGACAAACTTCAGCTGAGCTTGATCCTGAAATGGGGGGGTTGGGGGGGGGGAGGGGGGTGGGGGGAGGGAGTGGGGGAGGGTTGGGGGGGAGGGGAAGAGAAGTGAAACATCAGAAATTCATTTGAAAACCCTTAAATTATGAAATAACATTACTAACAACACACTCTAATGTATATTCTCAAAAGTTCATTGTTTGAACTCTCATGAGGTCATTTTCATATAAACAATTTTCAGTATGATACCTCTTGAGGAGTAATTTTCACATAAACCATTTTCAATGATTACCTTCGGAGGGGTAATTTTCATATAAACCATTTTTCAATGATTACCTCTTGATGGGTAATTATCATATAAACCATTTACAGTATGATACCTCGGAGAAAGGGGAAGGGGGAGAAGAAGTAATTTTCATATAAACCATTTTTAATGATTACTTCTGGAGGGGTAATTTTCAAATAACCTATTTTCAGTAAGATACCTCTTGAGGGATAATTTTCATCTAAACCATTATCAATCTGCCAGTTATGTGATATAGTGGCTAATGAAAATTTTTACCCCAATGTTCTAACAGTACAATGATCTAAGAGTAACAGATTCCATATGGGTGCATCTTCCAAATAAAGTAGCAGATTCCATGTGGGTGCATCTTCCAACACAGGATAACAGATTCCATGTGGGTGAATCTTCCAACATAGGATAACAGATTCCATGTGGGTGCATCTTCTAACATAGGATAACAGATTCCATGTGGGTGCATCTTCCAACATTGGATAACAAATTCCATGTGGGTTGTCACGAAGTGGATTTAAGTTAGAGTGTGTCCAGTGTATAGACAAGACCCTAGTACGAGATAGACTGAGAAGATAGATTTAGATGTGAAAATTATAGTGAATGTGGACAGATGAGCCTATTGGCCCGAGAGATGAGAACCAAGATTGACTCTCTCTCGCCACTTGTGACTATTATAATAGCTATAGAATCACCATCTCTTACTGCCAATAAAGGAGATAAGGTATAAATCAGGACCACAGACACCACTATACAGACAACATATAGGTACCATATAGTTAGTTATAAATTAGAGAACCTGATCCAGTGGACATTTATATAGTTTTATTACAAAAAAATATAATCAACATAATCAAATCACATAGAAACAAAATCAGTAATATGCAATGTTGCACAGACCTGAAAACAAGAAAGACAATTAAATTGGTAGATACTAGAAAACAACCACTTTCACTCCTTCTTTCACCCTGCTGGGGAAAAATAGAATGATTACTGAGTTAACCACAATTAATGGGTGGGGCCATCAACTTTAGCCACCACTCCCTACTACAATCTATTTCCTACTGTCACTGTCCTGTTGACACTGCCTAAACTATTGTCTACACACACACAGCTTCCAGGCTCTTTAGGCGATATCCACGCCGCTAATTTAACACCACTGGACTGCTACCCTAGTAGACTTAGATTACAACTATGGCTCAGAGTCTATCCATCTAATGGATAATAAAAGACCCTACTGGTCCTGTCTATTTTCTCCCTCCTTCTCTCTCTCTCTCTCCGCCTGGTCTCAGTGTCTCTCTAACACTCGACGTCTGCTGATGTGGCATCTCCGTTACGCCTCTTCTCTTGATAACGTTCAGAACCAGGAATGATATCCCTGTCTCCTGCTTCTGATTTCTGCACTGATGACTTGGGTTTCAAGCTCGAGGTACTTGAGTCACTTGTAGAAGCTTCACGGCTGCTGACCGACTTCTTACTTGCACCGTTAACCCGCTCAAGGTTTAGGGACAAACAGCTTTATTATGGCTGTATAACTTTAGACCAATCTCCCAGCCGCGTGCTGTTGTCGGAGTCGTATAATGAGCTAAGAGCTCTGGATTAAAGACAAATCCTGTTCTTAGCTGAAGATTGTCTTCGCTACCTGGGAACATATGGTATTTCTTGCACCTTTTCCGATCTCTCGAGCTATATGCTCCTGAGATGACAACTTGCTGTTGTAAAGGACAGAGGCTGGTTGCCCCTCCTACAGACCGTGAAAACTCGCCAATAGATCAAATTTCTCACTGAAGAGCAAGTGCTATGACGTAGATTCTCATGGCTGAATATTCTTCGGACAAAAAGGACCCACAATTAATTTCCTCTAGTATTTATTACACACAACGAGGCCAGATACGTCATCACTGGCGTTCCTCTCCGATCAATGAAATCCCTACAAAATTAAACAACCGAGCCTCCGCCAATAGATTTGAAAGCAACGCGTGAGTCATAAGATACAGACAGCGTGTCCAAAAAATTGCGTCACGTTACGCGACGACCGCGATTCTTTTTAACAAAGAAACTGATATTCCCTGATCGCGATTATCTAGCGAAAAGAACTGGTGAAAAACGAACTGGTGAAAATCTAATATTCTCCCCTGTAGTCTCTATTAAAACCGCAATTATTAACCCTATAGAAAAAGACCAGACTCGATATATTACAAAGAGAAAAGCATGGGAAACACATATAGTTTTCAGAGAAGACTGAATCAAACTCATATAGTTACAGAGAAAAGAAGGCTGGGACCTGTTGAAAATAAAAGTCACAGCAACTCTATCACATGGGTGCATCTTCCAAAACAGGATAACAGATTCCATGTGGGTGCATCTTCCAACATAGGATAACAGATTCCATGTGGGTGCATCTTCCAACACAGGATAACAGATTCCATGTGGGGCATCTTCTAACACAGGATAACAGATTACATGCGGGTGCATCTTCCAACACAGGATAACAGAGTCCATGTAAGGCATCTTCAACCATAGGATAACAGATTCCATGTGGGGCATCTTCCAACATTGGATAACATATTCCATGTGGGTGCATCTTCCAACACAGGATAACAGAGTCCAGGTGGAGCATCTTCCAACATTGGACAACAGATTCCATGTGGGGCATCTTCCAACATAGGATAACAGATTCCATATGGGTGAATCTTCCAACATAGGATAACAGATTCCATGTGAGTGCATCTTCGAACAATGCTTAATGGATTATATGTAAGGAACAGCTAACTAAGCTCAAGTGATTCATCACAAGCCTTGCGATAATGTTTATAAGTAATCTTTGTAGCTCACATTCTAGTTTCAGCTCCATGTGGAGCACAAGTTTTCAACTTGATCTCTCCAAGTAACCATGTCCTGAGTAGCCTCTTCTAGTTTTTCCCATGTCTTTTGTGTTCTTTTTCTGTCTTTGTTAGATTCCAAAATACAATCAATCAATACCCTTTAGCTAACCAAGAAGCATTGGCCTTCAACAAAAACATGCCAAGTGCTCCTGTAGTGTGCCATCAGCTCAAGGTCTTTCAATGTCTTCCTCATCATCTTCATAATTGTATCCAGTGCTCTTCTCAATGTGTTCTTCGGGTTGCCTCTACGGGTCTACAACCTTTTATCCGTACACCCAAAAACTGAGATATTCTGAAAATGAAAAGTTTGGGCTACTTTGATATCACAATTTAGGCTATTTATGGCTATTTTAGGCAAATTTGGGCTATTTTTCAAGCACAGCTTGGGTGACTTGAGCAAATTTGGGCTATTTTTCAAACACAGCTTGGGTGTCTTAGGCAAATTTGGGTTTTTTAAAAATTCTATTTTTCTAATGCGATTTGGGTGACATCTAAAACCCCCCAAAAAATTGTTTCTGAAACAAAGCTGTCACTAAGGATTTCAGATAACAGGTTATAAACCTGTACATTTCTTCCAGAACAAGAACTGCCTGGTAATGCCATCAACAGGTTTCCTCAATGTGTGTCCAATCTGTCGCTAGCATCTGCTTCTTAAGTGTTTTTATTGCTTGTTTAGCTGCACTGCATTAAGAAAAACAACATTCGAGCTTACCTTGTGGTTATGATATGCAGTCTTGGTGGGGAATAATGATGCCAGGAGTGCCTTGGTATGCATCTGGACAGGTTCAGGTGTGGTCAGGGTCAGTAGAGATGTAGCCAAGTTTAGAGCCTTTTCTCGAGAGGGCTCCTTCACATCTTGTGGGTTTATAACTACAGATGCTCCATCTAGTACTTCTAAAGCACTGCCAAGTAACCTGAGGAATGTTGATGAGAATATACTTCAGCGACTAACAGGGGCACGGGTCATTGTTTGGGGTTGAATAAATAATATTTACTGCAACAAAGCTATCATATATGATACATTACTCACAAAAATATAGATTGAAGCACCAACTAAAGTCATGCTGGCTAAGTCATATTCTAGAGATACTAGGAGACAGCCACAAACAGCAATAAGACAGAAACTCCAGACAAATAAAAAATGGAGCATAATCAGTCATGTTGATACGCAATTGAAAAAAATATTAAGAAGCCACAGTTTGTCCTGGCTAACAGCTGTTTGTTAAAACAGCTGACCAGTATATATGGATGGCCAATGCAGAAAGCACACATGGTATGGAAACAAAGGTTCTGAATGAATTAACTGTTGCAAGAAGATACTATTTAAATTGATGTATATATGATCTGTCACATACTAGCATGTTTAATTAGAAAACGGAAAGCAAGGTGTTGTTTATTATTCACCAATATCAACTTCAAACTGAAAAACAAAATTTTAACAATTATTGTTTTTTTAATGGTATGAGATTCCTTAATACAGGCATAACTTTTTTTAACAGAAAGAGTTTTACAGTAAATGCATTATTTCTTTTTAGATTCTGTTTTGTTTAGTTTTAAGGACCATCTTCATTGCACATGGATGACTCCATCAGTACTCCGATCTCCTCTGTTAGATCACACAAAGGAGGATCTCAGCACAGTGCATGAACTCTGTAACACCAGCGAGGATCCCAATGTATGTATACAGGAATCACATATTCTATAAATAATTTTGTGGTGGGTAGGTTTCCTCATTTTTAAATTTTTTGCCAGGGCAGCTGCCGTATGGCCCTCTTTATGATTTCCACTTGCCAAGGGATTTTTAACGTGCGCACCTTGCACAGGGGACCTCCTATTTTTTCACCCTTATCCGAGAAGGCTAGGCATCCGATCTCACTATCCAGGAGATCAGGGGGGAGTATGACATCACTAGGAACCACTGGTTCAGAACAAATTTCCATAAATATATTTCCCTGTACTGGGAGCAAACTCGGTACCTTTGGAATTAGAAGTGGATGCCATACCTCTAAGCCACTCCGGCCCCTTTTAGATTTAACAAACATTAAAACCACTCCAACCCCTTTTAGATTTAACAAACATTAAAAGAGAAAGAAAATATAATTTGAGGAACGCTTACATGTGGCCATGAAATGGAACACTGCAGAGAAAAAAAAAAAAGGAAAGGAGAAGATAAGAAAATATGCAGAAGAGAACAGAAAGATGCTAATAGGAGAAGGAAAGAGCTGCAATTAACTGGGTCAGCTTAAATACAACCGCCGAAAAATGAGCTTGTAGGTACCTCACTGCCTATAAGGAGTTAAAATCTGTGAGTTTTTACACATACAAAGTTAAAATACAGTCTTATGCATTTATTACAATGTAAAGTAATAATTTATACCATAGTAGTCTAATGTTACACTCGACTCACCACCCATAAAAAAAAACCCAGAAAAAACTCATATACAAACATATGTTCTTGCATTGTATTTAAACAGCATATATATCTGTCTGTGAAACAAATCTGCTGTACTGTAAAGACTCTGCGACACAAGCTGCCTGGGAAGTCACCTGGGCCACCAAGTTAAATGGATGTCAGCTCTAAAGAAAAACTGATGGAAGCATCAAACTTTCAGGGAGGTGAGCAGTGCCAAATGCATGGTTTCCTTATATGACAATGAGAAGCTAGTCTGGAAACTGAACTAGGACCATTCATGATAACGAGGGAATGCCACACATACCTGTCAGCAGCTGTCATAGGAAGTGGTGCAGCTGGAACATTATCAGCCTCAGAGACTGTCACTCCATTAGACGTGTTGGCTAGTTTAGCAACTGAGGAAGTTGCTGGCTCTGGGAAATCTTCCGGCTCCTCAGGCCAGCCAAAAGCTTCCTTGGTTTTCACATAGACTTTGACAGAGTCCACCATTGTGACAGCATTTGGATCCATGCTACAGCCAACTGGAAAATTAAGGATCAAACATCAAAGTTCAAATACAGTGCATATTGTTTTCTCTTTTGTGCCTGAACTGAAATCCCAACTATAATGAGGAATTTCATAAGTGAATCACTGCTCTACTAAGTACTGTACATTTCTAAAATTAATTGGTAATGAGTGATTGTTTGTTGAAGTCATGTGAAAGGAGGACTTGGCATGTGTTTGTTGAAGTCATGTGACAGGAGGGACTTGACATGTGTTTGTTGAAGTCATGTGACAGGAGGGACTTGGCATGTGTTTGTTGAAGTCATGTGACAGGAGGGACTTGGCATGTGTTTGTTGAAGGCTTTTGCTCCTTGGGGATCTAAAATGTAATAAATGATTGAATGAACTCTACATAAGCACAATACGTCAATCTTCATAGGAAAGTCAGTCTTCATAGGAAAGTCAGTCTTCATAGGAAAGTCAATCTTCATAGGAAAGTCAATTTTCATAGGAAGGTCAATCTTCATAGGAAAGTCAATCTTCATAGGAAAGTTACTTTTAGGTCCTAGAATTTACCATCATTTAAAAAAAATTTTTTTTTTTTTAAAAGAGCAAACGAACAAACTATTGAATGAATGAACTTTATTTTCAAAGGGTTAAGAATTGGGCATGCAGGCTAGTCTAATATTCTGCACTTCCTCTCTCTCTCTTTTATCTTGCATACTGTATGCTTTCATTCCCAAATGTTCTTTAAGCATCAAAGGCATGCAACATTATAACAGAAAATATAACAAGCATACATTTATAGTATCCAATCATAATCAAATTTAAGTATGTTAAAAAAACATAAAAGAAAATAATGATTTAAAAAACAAACAAACAAGCAAAAAAGAAAACAAATAATCAAAATCAAAACCCTCCAGAGAGAATTTAGACAATGACTTGAAACACAATCAGATTAGGGTGGCATATAATAAGAACTTATGAAATATTCAAACAGACTGCTATTGATATGAGTTTTAAAAAATGTGTTTAACAATGGTCAATAACCATAAAAAAACTCACAGAAAATATTGAACTTCTTGTCTGCTGTGAGGGATTCTTCCCTTGTGAAAGGTATGTCATACCATCGGGCTCTTGAGTTCAACTGGAAAGAAAAAGAGGAAAGATGGTAAATGGCTATGATTGTAAAAAATGTTTTTTTTATTCAATTTAAAAAAAAAGCTGATTAAGAAAGAAAACAAAATATAAAAACTTGCGTCACGTTTGTATAACAAACTGTATTCCTTTACTTCATACAATATGTGTTTGGCACGTACAGGATAAATAAAATAAATTAAGTGAATGTCTATTTGGGTTACTTTACTTTATACAAACTGTGCTCCATACATAACTTCCAGATCAGTTATTTAATTCAAACATCCCCTATATGTGTGTGCTCTATTAATACATTATTATGTAGGTTACTTCTACAATTGGGTATAAAATGGACAAATGGAAAATTCCTGGGGGACCTGGATTTCGCAGATGATGTAGCATTCTTAAGTTCAACACCAAGACAATCCCAAGAAGCAATAAATAATTTGTGTCATCTCTCGGTTAAAATTGGTCTCCAAATAAATGCCTCTAAAACTAAAGCTATGAACTTTTCTAACGAGACCTTTGATATCATCTTGAACGGGGAAAAACTACAGAAAGTTGAAAGTTTCAATTATTTAGGCAGTAAAATGACTCAGGATGGTGACACAACAAGAGAAATCCATACTAGAATTGCTTTGGCAGCTAGCGCCTTCAATAGATTATCTAACATTTGGAAATTACGATCATTGAATATACATACCAAGCTTCGTCTGTTTAATTCAAATGTTATCTCAGTGTTAACATACGGCTGTGAGAGTTGGAAAATAACAAAATCATTGGAGAACAAGCTGAATACATTCGAGAACAAATGTCTTAGAAAACTCATGAACATCAGTTGGAAAGAATTCAAGACTAATCGACAAATAAGAGAAGACTCTAGGCAGAAATATGTCTCCGACTATATAAGGAAAAGACGATGGTCATATATCGGTCATGTCCTACGAATGCAAAACAACAGAATACCACTACAGGCGCTCACTTGGGTTCCTGAGGGTAAGAGGAAAAAAGGAAGACCAAAAAGAAACACTCAGAAGAACAATAATAAGAGAAGGAAGAACGTTGGGCCTAAATAATGTGCAAGAGCTAAGAGGAGTGGCGTCACAACGAACAACCTGGAGAGCACTGGTTTCTGCCTTATGCGCCGTGTTTGGCGCTTAAAGAATTTATTATTATTATTATTATTACTTCTACTTTACCGTAACATCATATACACAGATATTTAACTTCAGTTGAAAATACACGTTCATAACATGTACTGATCACTTAAATGAGCCACAAATAGAATATTTTTACTTTATACAAATATCCATGATACATGCTGGGCTCTTATGCAAAATATCCATGATGTTTTTGCTTTACAATGTAGAAACAAAGTGCTTTATTTTTATTTTGAGAAAAAACTATTAAAATAATAAAAAAAGCGAAAAGAAACTCTCATGGTAAGCAGAAGAGAGGAGAAAACGTCGAAAGGAACATCCGGAAAAAAAAGTAGCTGAGGCTGTCACCTCAGAGGCACATTCCTACAGTCAGTTATGACTGAAGGGGCTATTATTATTATAGACAGTCTCTTTGTAAATGAATCTCCCGATGTGTCTATATTCTCTAACTTAAAGGAAATACTTTGTAAGTACTGGCGACCAGGTTTTCATGGTTCTAACCCGGGCGTCAGCGTTTGAATGAATGTTTATGACCGGAAATTTGACTGAATAACCTGAACGGCTCCTGCACATAAATCCCGTGTGGATGGGAAGGAGCAAAGCTCCTGACCGGGTTGGAAGGAAAGTCCACTGACCCCCCCAGCCTCGCAATGACATGTCATTGGGCCAAAAGAGCTGGAAAGCTCAAGTGCCGCTGGTTAGAGAAAAGAAAAAAGATGTGGGTTTCACGCGAGTGCTCAGAAGAACATGTGACAATTTTTGACGTGAGTGCTCAGAAGAACATGTGACCATTTTTGACGTGAGTGCTCTGAAGAACATGTGACAATTTTTGACATGAGTGCTCAGAAGAACATGTGACAATTTTTGACGTGAGTGCTCAGAAGAACATGTGACAATTTTTGACGTGAGTGCTCAGAAGAACATGTGACAATTTTTGACGTGAGTGCTCAGAAGAACATGTGACAATTTTTGCCAAAGACAGAATAGGACTTCTGCTCCATCAGGCATGTTGTAAAAGGCAATTAATATGAGAGGTTAGGCATTGGGCTGGCAGCGACATTATGTAAAAGCTCCTGATACACTCTAAATGCTGTTCATACTGTATGCTATCTCTCACACTGTATGACCTAAATATTTACCATTAAAGACCAACACACATTTAAAGCCAGACCTGGATGTGTATAGTCCTTCCAAATACTTCAATGTAAGCAGGGGCTCTCTCTGCACTCTGGGAGCCCACAAAGACTCGAATGCCCACTGGGACTGTTGTGTTGTTTGTGTTGGTGATCTCCATGGTGAAACCGGTGGGCTGAGGACATTATTTGTTTGTTTGATTAATTCTCAAACCATAAACTTATACATCACTGTTTTGTTGTAGGGACACTACTCTAGGGAGACTACTCTCAGACAATACGCACAGATATGCTGCATTAACCCTCAGACAATAAAAGTGCATATAATTTGCTGCTTTAGCTCTCAGACAATAAATGGGCACATAATTTGTTGTTTTAACTTTCAGACAATTAGTGGGTAAATAATCTGCTGCATTAACTCTCACACAATAAACAAACAGGTTATATGATGTCCATGAGGACTCTGCTCGATACAGAGCAGCAGACAGGACCATGGCATCCAAACCAAACATGTCATAACAGGGGCTTACAACCTCATCATGCAAAATAAGCTGCTACAGAAACAACTATTGCAAAAACAAATGACCTGCTTTAGAGTAAGGTTTCTCAAGGGAGCATTGGATATGGATAAGGGAGAGATACTAAGGACAATTAATGATCGCCTATTAGAGAACGGAGCCGCAATAGCGCAGTGGTTAGTGCACTGGCTGCCTAGCTCGGTGGTCCATGGTTCAATCCCCAGTTGAGGTGGGATTTTTTAGACCGGGGTCAACCCAGCCTCATGAATTGGGTACCAAAGCAACTCTGGGAAGGTTAAGGCGGCCGGCATGATGCTGACCACATCACCCCTAGTGTGCCGGGCCTAACACCATATTCCCAATATGCCTCAATGGGCATGTAACGGGATCCTTTACCTTTACCTATTAGAGAATGACACTGCAATCGATAAATCATCAAGGTTAAGAATGCTGGAATTAGACATCAAACGTAAGACTAGCAGGGGTGTATGGA